>CM039726.1:56404436-57004436 GCA_022539455.1 Dendrobium nobile
TTTGTTTCTTTAAATAAGGATAGTTCTGTATGATAAACAAAAGCTTTTTATGCATCTGAGAAAAATAATAATAATAATAATAATAAAATAAGTCAATGATATACAAGTAACAACAGCAAGGCTTCATAAATATCTTGGCATTTTCATGCATCTGAGATTACATAACAAGATATGTTGTAGCTACTAAAACGTAGCATGTAACAGAGTCACTTAAAAAAGTAAATCTTCATTAAAAATGCTTATACACCGCTAGCTCAAAGAGTAATTAAATGAAAACACCCGTAAAAACTTTTAGCAGGTTCTTGCAGACCAAACAAACAGAATAAATGAGGCTAAAATTTGCCCAATTTTGATCATGATATTCATTTCAGAATTAGAATGTACGCAATAGCTTTCTTTGGGCATTATTGTGATCTCTTGAAATCAACTTCCAAGAACACATTGTTGAAGAAACAAAATCAAGGCAGAGGAAAATCGGTTGCCAATATTTTGACCTTCCAAGATCTCCTCGCCACGCTACATGGGCATACCATCATAGCCTCTTTAAGTTAAAAGACATGCGCTCAGAACAGTACGATTGAACAACAGATTTACCTGTAAACTCAGACATAATGTAATGGCAGAGGAGACGAAATAGAGTGAGCAAGAAAGGGTTGTAATAAGAGAACTTACTGGTTCTTCATTAAAGAAGGATAATAACTGTGAAGGGCCTAGAAAATAGGCTGTATTAGTCATGCACCATTCTAAACATTTATTTTACTAGGCATGCCACCTAAAATTGTAAATGTATAGCAACAAAAGTTGCCCGCAGAGGATTCCATCCACAGGCCATCCATGTTGCTTAATGGCATTAAACCTACTCCCACTTGAAACAAAACAAACTCTAAAAAGTCATCTCTCATTGAAAGTACAAACTATAATCTTCCAAGCTTTCCCCTCATCCATGAAGTTTCCAACTATGGTCTTCATATTTTCCCATTTGCTTTTCTTTTTTTTTTCTGCTTTCATACGTAGATTGATTGAAACGACATGAAGGAAAAAAAAAGGATTAAATTATATATATATATATATATATATATATATATATATATATATATATATATATATATATATATATAAAGAGAGAGAGAGAGAGAGAGATGAATAGCACCTAACCTGGTGCCATTTGAGAGATTTACATACATCCCTCAAATTCTTATATATTTACACATCTAACACCTAAATCTTTCCATTTAATAACACTGAAATCACTAAATCATATAAAAACTACCACTAATATTAACTTATTAAAAGCAAAAAATATTTTCATGGCTATGCTTTGATGTAATTTAAATATTAAAATCATAAATTAGTAAATATATTTAGTGATAACACTGAAATCACTAAATCATATACTAAATTTGAAATTAATAAGTTACCTCTTTCAATCCTAAATCAAGTTGTCAAACAGTTTCACAGAATTTACCACTATATAACATCTTTTTGCCAAACAAATTCAAAGATTTAGCATAGTAAATCCAGATTCATTGAATTTCCTAGATCCAACTTGTTGCTAAACAGCCCTAATAATCCATCCATAACAAGCATGTGGAAGAATAATCACCTTGTGGCCTGGTGGTCCCATAACTTTAATGAAATCATCACCAAAGCATCAGCTCAAGCCAGATAATTTTGGAGTGGAAAAATGAGTTTTTTGGTTGGAGATGCCCTTACGAGCAACCATATAAACCACAGCTAGTAGATAGATTCAGATCAAGCAAAGATATTAAATATGTAAATGAGATAATTTTGAGTGATGTGTTCGTAAATCCCTCAAAATTGAAATTGTAAAATACAAGCGCATGTCAACAGCGGTTGCATGCAGCGAATATCACCAGCATGCCATCCAAGCTGCTCAATTGCAATAGGTTTATATACATTTGCAATAAACTAGCAGTTAAAATGCCATCATCTCTCCCCAAAGGAACAACTACATAGATTTTTATGCAAATATCTAAAATTCGCCCCTTTCGTCAGGATGGTAGCAATCATACCTTCTAGGGTTTCCAAAAACTCATATTTCCATCCTCATTGCCTATTGGGTTCATTTACTAAACAGGAATTAGTAGAATAAGCTCGCTAAATAGGAGAGAGATCGTTACCTTCGTGGCCAGCTCCTGTCAGGGACAACGCATCCGAGAACAACGTCGTCCAAGGAAGCGCAGAAGCTTCCTTCAACGACTCTTTCAAAACACAACTTATTGAGAGTAACTAAATTTGAAATCAATAAGTTACCTCTTTCAATTCTAAATTATGTTGCCAAACAGTTTCCCAGAATTTAGCACCCACAGCATTTAGTAAATCCAGATTCACTGAATTTCCTAAATCCTACTTGTTGCTAAACAGCACAAATAATCCATCCATAATAAGCATGTGGAAGAATAATCACCTAGTGGCCTGGTGGTCCCATAACTTTAATGAAATCCTGGATTTCCTAAATCCTACTTGTTGCTAAACAGCACAAATAATCCATCCATAATAAGCATGTGGAAGAATAATCACCTAGTGGCCTGGTGGTCCCATAACTTTAATGAAATCATCACCAAAGCATCAGCTCAAGCCAGATAATTTTGGAGTGGAAAAATGAGTTTTTTCAGTTGGAGATGCCCTTACGAGCAACATATAAACCACAGCTAGTAGATAGATTCAGATCAGGTTGAGATATTAAATATGTAAATGAGATAATTTTGGTGATGTGTACGTAAATCCCACAAAATTGAAATCGTAAAATACAAGCACATGTCAACAGCGGTTGCATGCAGCGAATACCACCAGCATGCCATCCAAGCTGCTCAACTGCAATAGGTTTATATAAATTTGCAACAAAATAGCAGTTAAAATGAAATCATCTCTCCCCAAAAGAACAACTACAGAGATTTTTTATGCAAAATATCTAAAATCAGATTTCCATCCTCATTGCGAATACCACCAGAGATTTTTATGCAAATATCTAAAATCCGCCCCTTTCGTCAGGTCTGTAGCAATCATACCTTCTAGGGTTTCCAATAACTCAGATTTCCATCCTCATTTCCTCTTATGTTCATTTACTGAACAGGAATTAGTCAAATAAGCTCGCTAAACAGGAGAGAGCCGCGAGCTCCTGTCGTGGCAACCCATCGGACAGAAACAAAGTCGTCTCTTCGCTTCCTTTAGCGACTCTTTCAAAACTTTACTTCAATCCAAGCACGATAAGCCGAAGCAGAAATACCGTGTACAATCTGCTCAATCGCTATATGTTCATATACATTTGCAGGTAACAGCCTCTAAAATGACATTGTTTATCCCCAAAAGAACAACCACAGAAAACTTTTATACGCATATCCCAAATCCGCCCCTTTCTTCAGCTATAAAGCAATCATACCTTCTAGGGTTTCCAATAACTAATGGATTTCCATCCTCAGTGTCTCTTGGGCCATTAACTGAGCAAAACTCAGTCAAACAATTGCTATAAACGGGAGAGATATAGTTCCCTTCACGGCGAGCTCCTGTCGTGACTTCCGTTCCGACAGAAACAACGTCGTCGAAGGAGGCAAAGAAGCTTCCTATAGCAACTCTTTCAAAACTCTACATCAAGCGAAGCACACGAAACCTAGCAGAAGCATCAATGAAGAAATGGCGAAGAAGAAAAAAAAACCCTAGCCTAAGGGGCTGTTTGGCAACGGATTTGCCTAGAGATTATATGCAGGATTTAACATCAGATTTACCTGTAAACTCAGACAGAATGATATGCAAGCTGAAACAAAACAACAAATGCGATGACAAGAGCCTCGAAAATAGGTTGTATTAGTCATGCAACCTTCTGAAATCATGACCGAAGCATCTATCAAATTAAAAAAATAAAAACCTCAGAAATAAGAGAACATTAGAGGTGCACCATTCTAAATATTTATTTTCCTAGACATACCACCAAAAATTGTAAATGTATAGCAACAACAGTTGCCAGCAGAGGATTCCATCAACAGGCCATCCGTGTTGCTCAATGGCATTAAACCTACTCTCACTTCAAACCAAACAAACTCTAAAATTGCCGTTCTTTCTAATTGAAAGTACAAACTATAATCTTCCAAACTATAATATAGTCTATGGAACAAGCTCAAAGAAACATCTCCCAGCAATTTACTAATGGAATTGTACGGAGAGAATGCAAACCAGATTGTATGGTTAGATGTAAGCAAATACATAGTGCGATAACCATGATAATAATTGGAGAAATCCAAATCTATGCTCTCAAATGCTCCCTTCAGTAATAAAAAGAGAAAGCAGAGCACATCAGCAAGTAAAAGCTCATAGGATATCGCACATAGGTAAATGGAAGAAGAACCGATTCCATTGCCTCCTTCAGATCCTAACTTCAAATCAAAGGCACAAGTAAAGAAAGTATGAGATAGTGAAACTTAAGTGCACAAGACCTTGACTATAGCTGATTGCACCGTACAATAGTGTTAATTGTAGAGCATCAGAATTCAACCTTACAATAATATTCATTTTGTAGACGAAATCCTGACACAATTTTCTCCTTAAACAAAACAAATTTGCAGATACAAACTTACAGCAGCACACCTAATGTCTGAAATCCTCATCTTTCGCCCAAAAATTTACAAAACCCTTGAGAACAAAGAAGCAAGGAAATCGTGATGGGGGCTAGCTAGAGAAGCCATCAACAATACCAACTACATGTGAGGGAGAAAGAGGACTCCGTGCAACTAGCAGATTTAAGTCAAATCCAGCTATCCCCGAATTTAGTAAATCTGGCATTTAAGATGCAAGCAAATGCATTGTGCAATTACCATGGTAATAATTGGAGAGGATCCAAATCTATCCTTTCAGAGGTCCCCTTGCCTCCTTCAAAATCGTAACTTCAAATCAGAAGTAAGAAGGAAATGAAGTGTTAGATAGTAAAACTTAAATAAGCAAGCCTTCAAACTCGAATGTTGCAATAAACATAATTATGGGGCTGTTTGGATATAGGATTTATGCATGATTTAAGCAGGATATATGTTAAATCATGCCAAACACCCAAAAAAAAATCCGCTCAAATCTCACCAAGTTAAATAAACTTTTTCCACCTTTTTTGACATAAATACCGAATTTAGTAAATCCTATAGTTCAATGGATTTACGGGATTTGGCACAAAAAGCGCGCGGAGATCAAAGAGATGTTACCTTCGCATCGAAAGAGCTCCTGCCATTGCTTCCAATCCAACAGGAAGAATGTTGTCAAACTATCATGACTTCCAATCCAATAGGAAAGGAAAATTGTCAAAGAAGACGAAGAAGCTTTTAGTGACTCATTCAAAACTCTACCACAAGCAAAGCAGACAAAGTCGAACAACAACGAATAAATAGAGAAGAGGAAAAGCAAACCCAAGATAGGCCTAAGGCTATTAGAAGAGAAGATAAATTATTGAAATAGCCAAATGATGGTAAAGAAGAATACCATGTTTTTTATCAGGAATTAATCTACAAAAATAACATCAAACCTTTATCCCGCTACATAGGGCCGGTTATATGAATCTTGTTGCTTCATTGTATCATATTAAGAGTCAAATTCTCCTATAACACTGTCCTTGTCAGTCTCAAGCCGGGATGGTAAAAGTGGAGGAATACATTAAGTCAATAGCAACAATCCTTTAATTATAAATTAATCTAACTAGTTTAATTAATAAAATTTTATATATAAATAATTAATTAGATAATTAATAACGTACATAGCAATTAAACAAATAATTAGTAATAGAATAATTAAATGATTACTTAAATAATTAATAGTATAACTAACAATTAAGAACTTATTAAAATAACACTTAAATAATTAAAAGTGCAATTAGTAATTAAATGACTAATTAATTCAAAACATAATTAAATAATTATTTAAATAATTACAAGAATAGTTAGCAATCAAATACTTACAAAAAATAATACATAAATAAGTAATTAAATAATTAATATTGTAATTAATAATTAGATTATTTGATAATTAAACTAACTACTAATAGTACTACTTATAACTGTAACTTATTGAGAGTAATTAAATTTGAAATTAATAAGGTACCTCTTTCAATTCTAAATTATGTTGCCAAACAGTTTCACAGAATTTAGCACCCTCAGCATTTAGTAAATCCAGATTCACTGGATTTCCTAAATCCTACTTGTTGCTAAACAGCACAAATAATCCATCCATAATAAGCATGCGGAAGAATAATCACCTAGTAGCCTGGTGGTCCCATAACTTTAATGAAATCATCACCAAAGCATCAGCTGAAGCCAGATAATTTTGGAGTGGAAAAATGAGTTTTTCAGTTGGAGATGCCCTTACGAGCAACATATAAAACCACAGCTAGTAGATAGATTCAGATCAAGTAGAGATTTTAAATATGCAAATGAGATAATTTTGAGTGATGTGTACGTAAATCCCCCAAAATTGAAATCGAAAAAAACAAGCGCATGTGAACAGCGGTTGCATGCAGCGAATACCACCAGCATACCATCCAAGCTGCTCAATTGCCATAGGTTTATATACATTTGCAACAAAACAGCAGTTAAAATGCCATCATCTCTCCCCAAAAATACAACTACAAAGATTTTTATGCAAATATCTAAAATCCGCCCCTTTTGGTTCGGTCTGTAGCAATCATACCATCTAGGGTTTCCAATAACTCAGATTTCCATCCTTATTGCCTCTTGGGTTCATTTACTGAACATGAATTAGTGGAATAAGCTAGCTAAAAAGGGGAGAAATCGTTACTTTAGCAGCGAGCTCCTGTCGTGACAACCCATCGGACAGGAACAACGTCGTCCAAGAAAGCGAAGAAGCTTCCTTCAGCAATTCTTTCAAAACTCTACTTCACGCCAACCACGCGAAGCCGAAGCAGAAATACCGTGTACATTCTGCTTAATCGCTCTATGTGCATATACATTTGCAACCAAACAGCCTCTAAGATGACATCATTTCTCCTCAAAAGAACAACTACAGAAGATTTTTATACACATATCCCAAATCCGCCCCTTTCTTCAACTCTAAAGCAATCATACCTTCTTGGGTTTCCAATAACTAATGGATTTCCATCCTCAGTGTCTCTTGGGTCATTAACTGAGCAAAACTCAGTCAAACAATCGCTCTAAACGGGAGAGATATCGTTACCTTCGCGGCGAGCTCCTGTCGTGACTTCCGAACCGACAGAAACAACGTCGTCGAAGGAGGCAAAAAAAAGCTTCCTTTAGCGACTCTTTCAAAACTCTACATCAAGCGAAGCACACGAAACCTAGCAGAAGCATCAATGAAGAAGTGGCGAAGAAGAAAAGCAAACCCTAGCCTAAGGTAAGGAGCCGTTTGGCATCGGGTTTATGCAGGATTTAAGGTAAAATCCAGCTAAACAGATTTTTTAGATCACGTAATAAATCCGCCCGTAAATCCGAATAAATCCGCTAACGGCTATTTGATATTTGATTGGATTTAATTTTAATGGGATTTTCAGAATCTTATAAATTTGGATTTACTAAATTTTAAGATTAATAAATTCTAAAAAATTATTTGATATGATAAATGTTAAATATGGCTTTTAAAGATTTAAGTGTGAAGAAGATAATTATAAATTAAATTTATAATTTAAAATAAAAAATAATATGTTATTAATTTAGTAAAATGTTAAGTACACATTACTTATTAATTATTATTTACAATATCAATTATATATTTAATAATATATATTTTAAGTTATATTAAATAAGCTAATTATTCAATTAAGTTAAATTAAATAATTAATTTATGCACTGTTTTTTGGGGACATTTAGATCAATAAAGACAAGCTCACACATACATTGTATACATATGACTCGAACCTAAAACCTCTAAGTTCGTAGCAATCATTAGATCAAAGTGAGGTGTGTTATGTAGTAATCATACTATTAATTATTTAATTAATTTATTAAATTATTTATATTTTAAATTAAATTAATTAAGTTAATCAATAATAACTTAGAGGCGTCTAGGGTTTGCCTTTCATCTTCTCTTTTCATTGTTGTTGTGCGGTCTTTGTTGCTTTGCAGAAGGTGCAGAGATTGCACGCGTCGCTTCTTCGGCTCCTTCGTGGCTGTTCGACTTCGCTCCTTCAACGATTTTCCCTTCATGTCGAATCGGAAGTTATGACATTTTGATCGGAAGCAACAATTGGAGTTGGCTAGCTGTGAAGGTAACGTTCTCCCTTTCACGCGCTTCTTCGGTCAAATCCCATAAATCTGACGAAAGCATTTGTGGGTCAAAAGTTCGCTCGAGCTTCGCGACACGGGCGCCGCGGGAAGGAACTTCGAGCAGCCGTAAATCACGTTAAATCAACAAAAACATTGGATTAGGATTTTATCAGGATTTACTGGAATTTATGCCATAAATTTGTAAATCCCGGATTTACGGATTGTCGGGATTTACAATCACGCGGAAATGTGTTTGGCTGAATTTACGTTAAATCCTTCTTAAAATTGATGTCAAATCTGATACCAAACACCCCCTAAATCTAAATCTCGTTGTTCAACGGATTTAACAGGATTTGGCCGATGAAGCGCGCGAAAGAAAGAAAGATGGCTACCATGGCAACAAGCAAGAGCAAGCTCTCGTTGTCGTCATCCAATAGAGAATGGCGAGGAGGTGTGGTTTCAAATCCGATATGAAGGAACATTGTCAAACTAATAAGTTATTAAGTGAATCGTTCAAAACTATCTTTAGTTATTCTCGATTGCTCCACACAACCGAAGCAGCCATGAAGAAATGGCGACGAGGAGAAGCGAGGTAGGCAAACCCTAGATTATAAAATCTATACTATCTATACTACTATATAAAAGTGGCTTGGGACTTCACCCATAGTAAATCTGGATCGTTCATCTATAAATTTTAAATTAATCTACAACGTTCATATATAACTCTTCAAATTCTATCATTTATCATTTTCCATAAAACATTTATTTATATTAATTAAGCAGTCTGAAATTATTAATGCTTTAATTCTAAAAATGGAGTACCAAACCATCTCGAAATTAATTATTAATGCTTTAATTCTAAACATTTATTTATATTAATTAATGCTTTAATTCTGAAATTATCCCACTTTACTTCCTATTTTTAAAACAGCTTTTCAAATAATTAATTAAGCAGTTGACAAAATTATTAAAATTGTTTTAATTCGAAAACTGCTATCAATTAATTTCCAAAATTATTATAAATTCAACATTTCATTTCATTTCATATTGGCTACAATTATTAATGTATTCTCTAAATTGCATTTAATTAAGAGAATTGCAATGGTTATTACAGAATTAAAAAAAAAAGACTTTTTAGATAACCCGTTGCATTAAATAGTATTAATGATTAATAAATTTAAGCTAATTATTATAGTAAACGTATCCAGTATCTCAACCCTTTCATTTCATATTGACTTTATTATTGTATTCTTTTAATTGGATTTAATTAAAAGAATTAAAATAGTTATTACCCGTTACATTAAATAATATTAATGATCAATAAAGTTAAACTAATTATTAAAATTAAACGTACAAAATTCGTAGCCATTCATTTTAATTAATTATAATTATTTAAATCAAATCTTAACCTTTCATTTGATACGCCTCGCTGCTCCGATACCACCTCAATTAGCTAAACATTATTCTAAAGAGTTATTTCATGAATTCTAAGCTTTGAGAATAATAACGTTTTAATATAAATTCAATTATTTTAATTATAATTGATTAATAACTGTAAAAGTATTCATTTCAAGCAATTGTATTAATTGCCATTACTCCTATTTGCTTATTTTTTAATTCATTTCGTATTCCGATTTGGGAGAAGTGACCATTCGTTTCCTATTCGAATGAAGATATATAATAAGCATTCGTTTTCATATTCCACTGCTAAATTAATGAAATATATTTTCTCATAGGCCCGAATTCGCCAAGTTTCTCATTCACTTCATTTTTTTAGGTACGTAATAAAGCTTATGCTTTCGTCTTCGCATTTGTTCGGCATCCCCTAGATTTTCTTCTTTTTTTTATGTCGTCTTCTCCAGTATGATATATCTTCTCTAATTATGGTTACATCTTCCTACTTTTTAATGGATTATCTCATATAGTTGATTGCTCATAACTTTTTAAAATTAGTTTCTTACTCATAACTTTTTAAAATTAGTTTCTTACTAATTGTTGTAAATGTTATCAGGCTATCCACCTGTCATCCGCGTGGCTTTAGGTCGGACAACTTAGTTTATAGTTTTGTTCGGGAAGACAAAAGATTGGTGGCATTGGGTATGCTACCCTAATTAAGCTAATGGAGGCTTAATTGCTTACACTTAGAGAAAGTGATGATCTTTATGATTAATTAGCATTATTTGTATAAATTGCTAGCTAAGATCTAATTATTATTGTAGGTAGCAGATGGGGAGATACCAATAGTTGCATCACATGGGTACTTTTTGCTAACTCATGAATCTTTTTTTGAATTAATGGTAAATACAATTCAGGTTGATATATGAGTTATGAATATGTTTAGTGTCGAGGTTGAGATGTACAAGAATCTTGAACAACTGACATGTGTGTTGATTTTAAAAGCATTATGCGATATTCGTACGGATGTAGCTATATATTCCTTGTTATTTTTCTCTTGTCAGAACTATTTGAATTGTAATTTTGAAAACATACAAAAATTATTTATTTATTTTAGTGTTTTGTGATTTTAAGGCCATATGAGATTATTTCTTTATTTCTTTATTTAAACAGAAAACTTCAAGGTATATCTTATCATTGGAATTGGCTCAGCTTTATTTTCCTGAAAACTTTGGACTACATTGAACTGCTGATCAGTAAGTGTTCTTCTTCCCAATCTTTGGCGTATTTATTGCCCTTATATGTCACCCATGCATTATTTATTTTGCATTTAGACTTTTTTAGACCTCTGAACTCCTAGCTGGTGTGTGTGGAAAAGAGGGAGGAAGCTCCATATAAATTTTCAACCACTTCATTTTAAGTTCTCTAAATTTTCAGTTTGTGTGAAGATATGCACATTTGCTCATTCTCGGGGTTTCTTCCCTTATTGAGTGAATACGGTGATTTCATTGTCAGATCTATCAAATATTTTACAATAAATATATATCTTATGAGTTTATTGTGGCTCATTAAAAAAAATCATAACTTTCACTACGTAAAGAGTAATTTTGAATGTTTATTTATTTTTAGATGGATATTAAATCGTGTTTTTTTAGCTGAGGAAAATATCATTTACATAGTTCTGATTTTGGAATTATATACTTAGCATCAATCAAATCTTTGTATATCTTAGCTAATGTTTCCTTTAAATTAATCAGATCATTATTTTATTTAACCTTTGATTAGGGGTGTAAACGAGTAGAGTTTTGACACAAAAGCAAGCTCTAAAAGGCTAAAACATTAAATTAATCAATTATTTGAAATAAAAATACTTTTACAGTTATTAATCAATTATAAGAAAAATAATTGAATTTATATTAAAATGTTATTAATCAATTATAAGATGCTATTTCCTTTAAATTAATCATGTCATTATTTTATTCTCTAACAAGCTAACTAAAATGTTATTCTCAGAAATTTTAAACGAGGATTCTCTAATAGGCTAAAATTATGATAATATACAAATTTAATAAATCTATATATGTTTGCATATATGCATTGGTTTCTTTTATATATTAGGATAAGATTTTTATAATTTTTAATAAGCATCTTCTTAGACTATTCATAATTTACACATGTGCTTGAATATATTAGTATTTTCAATTCACGTGCTTTCATATATTTAAATAAGAGCAGCGTATTTATGCTAATACCTTTAATAGTGAAGAAACAAATAATTAACCATTTAAAGATGGAGATATTAACTGACATTTCAATAATATATATAAGCAAATTTTAAAGAAAATTAAATTGTCAAATAAATACTAATACTATAATATCCTAACCACTAAAAATTATCATAGAAAAAATAAACCTAAATTAAAATTCAATGCAGATAAGCTTTACATCGTCATAATTAGTTAAAAATTCTATAAACAATTTCACATTAGTTCTTTCTGCTCTCCATTAGGTTTATTTGGTTGCTTGCATATATAAACATGTTTTGAAAATTCATGATTTTCTAAACTCATTTTGTACCAAAATGAAATGTTTATTATATATGAAATATTTTAAGGTTTGTGGAGTTTAAAATTGGTGTTGATTTTTTAATGTTTTGCTTATTATTATAAATTTTTTAAAAGTATTTATTAGGTAATATTCTTCTAAATTTTAAATATTTATTATAAATTTTTATTGAGATGTTGTATTTTTTTTCTATGTTATAAATATTTTTATTGTTTTACAGTAACATCTCATTTCCACTTTATACATCCGCATCAATTCGATATACATCATTCTAAAGTAAACTTAGTCAAATTTATTTATATATCTTTTTCATCAACACATTTGTATAATTTCATGATATTTATTCAAATAGAAAAAAATAAAATAAATAGAAAATTAAGATGAGATTCGACCTATAAACCTAACAACCAAAATTTTATTTCAAAAAAAAATAATAATTAAAATTTTATAAAGTTTTAATATAAATCATTCATGAATAAAAACATCAACATCTATAGTCATGGTTGAAATGTAATCATTAACCCTGTGATTTATTTAGGTATTCTTGTCATTTAGTAATTTTGATAGTATGATTTATTTTGCTGTGATCTATTTTGGATGTCCAATATGTTGTTATATAATGTTGTAATTAGGTGGTTAGGTATAATTGTAATCAAATTAATCTTTGATTATACAATTTACTATACAAATGCTCTTTTTTTGTCAAACTTATTAACAATTTTAATGGTAAATCATGGTGTAGGTATGCAACTCTTTGAAATGGATGTATTATTTCAATATAGTAGTAGTTAATAGTTTTTAAATAGATAATTAGATGTCATGTAATAGAATTATGACATAATTTTTCAGAGTTTTTAAGATAATGAAGATTTTTCTTGTAGTATAATTATTTTAGCTAATTATGTGTTGTTCTTCTTCTAAATATTTTAAATTTATTGGGTCATTTGGAGCAAATGATATTATAAGATTTATAATCATTGGTTATTTTTTAATACTACACTTAGTTATTTTCTACCATGTGATCCACCATTTAGATGATATGGATTTTATATTATTATAATTAAATGATTTTTTAAATATATATAGATCAATAAAATAGAGATATGATTTATTTTCTCCTAAATGTTTATTTAGGAACGAAATTTATTTTTCGTTGGTTGAAGTTTTATAAGAGCATTTGTTCTCTTGCTACTTTATTTTTAAATTATGTTCATTCTTACTAAGTTTTTGCTTATTTTTTTTGTTGAAGTACAAATGATGAATTTGTTGGATCACTTGCTGAATATTTATAGAATTCTATAAGAACAAACCGAGCTTCTTAATATTTTGTTTGCTATGACACAAAAGCATCAGTTTATCAATTTTTATTTACATTTATTTTTCACTATTACTGTTATATTCATTATTTGTTTTTAAGTTTTTAAATCATTTTGATTAAATTCGTATTAAGAGATTTTCGATGCAAAAAAATTAATATTCAGGTGCATAAGGATATAAGAGTTGGATGAAAGTGATGTTCGGGTGATTTTTTAGAGGTATATCCGAAGTATTGTGTATGATTGAAGTTTGAAATTGACCATTAATTATATTACAGTCAACAATATGTTATTTGTTGCATACAATAAAGTAAATGAAATTAATATCTTTTGCGTTGTTATAGTTTCATGATTTTTTTACATTATGATATTAATGTCAAAGACAATCTAAACATTTGTAACATATTGGATATTAATTAGATAATTAGAAATCAAATGACTATGGATGATGCATGCTTTTTTAGGAAAAATCATAAGATAAATTTGATTAAGTAATAGAAAAGTTAGATTAACTTTTTCATCAAAAAATAGACTTAGTATTATGTGAACCATTAGTTTTTATCATATTTTTTATAAACAAAGTAATTAATTTTAAATTTTTTAATAAATTAATCGTAGAAATAATGACAATAATATACTTACTAAGCTTTCAATCACACTATCACTCCCTTTTCCATTATCATTTAATTCTCCAGTTCAAATGGAATGAATGAATGATAATACATAAAATTAACATTTTATTCATAATAGTTAATGTAATATATTTATTAGTTATAGTTTAATTCAAAAAAAAAAAGTTATAGTAATATAATTATTAATTATAACAATTTAAAGTTATTAGTTTTTTTAATGATAATATACTATAAATATTTTGATTATGAATTTTATTTTTAAATTTTTATTCACGTGCATTAAATGCACGTGCAATAAAACTAGTAATCTAAAGTAACACTATTAATTTAATTTAAACATTAATAATTAGTTATATTAATTAAATAATTATAGTAAAACTAAGTAATATAACTTAGTTTAATTAAATTAATAGTAATCTAATGTCATTACATTAGTTTAATTAATATCGATAGTTTGTTAGTTTTTATAGTTATTAGTTATATAATTGTCATTAAATAGTTTAATACAATTAGAAGTTAAAACTTTAATTGCATAATTAGATAAGTAGTAATATAATTCGATAATTAGTTATCAGCTGTATAATTATCATTAAATTAGTTTATTATATTATTTAAGTGTTAATTATCAAATTATTTATTATATTATTAATTATGTAATTATGAAATAGTCATGCATATTACATTCAAACTAAATTAATTTTAATTTCCAAATGAACAAACCACCTTAAATTTTGAATTACATTCCCAAACAGTTTCTTTGAATTTATCAAGATTTAATATTTGTTATACCAAACAGTTTTCAATATGTAACACCGTCAGGAATTACTAAATCTTGATTTACATTATTTACTAAATCCCATTAAAGTTAAATCCAATCTAATACCAATTAGCCTCTAAATACGAGTTTCAAAATAAAAAATCGAAAAATAAATAAAATTAGCAATTTTATTATATAGATTATGAGGATTGTCAAAACCTGTTTTACTAAATCTGAATTTAGATGATTACGTGTTTAGGTCCAACCCGAAATTGACCCTAGGCAAGTTAAATCAATCAGAACTCGGCCCATTTTTTCAAGCGGGTCAGGTATTTTAACATGAACCTGATTCAATTGGGTTACCGTGTAGACTTGACCCGACCCACGGACCCATTTTGAGTGGTTGAGGTCTTGAGCCGTGAGCGGACGGACATCAAGCTCCTTCATATCGTCGTCATTGCTTCTGATCCAACAACAAAAGCAAAATTGCAGGCTCCCTGCCGTTGGCCATTCGACATAATTGCTTCTGATCCAATTGCATATGAATGAGAAGGTTGACATATCATCATCATTGCTATCGATCCAACTACAGATGAAATGACAACCACTCGATGGAGGCAATGGTCAAGCAGCCACTCAAAAGGCAGCAGCGGTCGTCGCTTCTTATCCAACTACAGATGAACATCGACCACTCGATGATATAGGACGTGTCGGCGTGGATGGGACAGGCCATGTCAACACGAGCATGAATCACGCGCAATTTTCCTGGGTTAACCCAAGTTGAGTTCAGATTTCCTGGTCAACTTGAACTCTACCCGTTTTTCCAAACGAGTCGAATCTGGAAACCTAAACCCAAGCCATTTGCAAAACAGATTGATCGTAGCTCGAAATTTTTGAATCGAGTTCAACTCAGGTTTTCCCGTCATGTCAAATGTTAACACCCCTACAGATTATCACTCACCTCCCACAATAGGTATGCGAATAAAAGTACAATGAATTTAAAAACCCTAAACATTTCTAAACCATGCAAAAGACAATTTTATTATTCAGAACCAAAAATTAAAAACAGGAATTACCGACCAATTTTTAAAAAGACTAGATTTGAATTATGTATGACATAAATTCGACTCAACTCATTTATGCTCAATCTTTTTGTTTAGAAAAGCTTTTCAATCAAGCAAATCATTTGTTAATGACTCCCATCTTTAATTTAATTTAATTTAATTTGATATTAAATAATATTGTGATGCAATGAATCAACTTTCCTAAAACATGTTACAGGATTTCAACTTCCTATTTTTGCTTATACCCCCTAAAATTTATGATACATATCATAAATATATATTAACAGGATTGTAATGACGTTCCCATTTGGATGATTTTTAACAAAGTTCTTAAGCTTATATAAATGAATTAAGATTTAAATCTTCCGCAACAATCAAAGAGTAGTAATGCAGGATTGAAACTCTCAAATTAATGAGTTCAAATTGTAGCTATTGGTGCAATGACAACAAGATTTAAATCCATCAGCTAGCTTAGATGTCCAAATAGATGTAGCCACCTATCCTTTCTTCTTTGATAAGGTAAACTTCTCAACATTTTAATCAACAACTAAAAGCAGATTTATGGGGCTGATTGATCAAGTGAGCGCTTTAGATCCATTTCAACTTGGTGAATTGTCCATTGCATGCCCTCAAGTTTCTGTAAATTATTCAATCAATGAAGATCAAGAGAAAGTAGACATGATTAAAAGACACTTATGTTTTATTTGGGACAACTTTATTACTGCTTCTTAAAACAGCTTTCTATTACAAAAATTTAAATTTTTGCACTAGAAAGCTGCTTTAAGCAGTAAGAAAACCATTCCAAACGAAACCTTAATTGAGAGTATAAATGTACCTTTACAATATCATTGTACTGTCTTGCAATTGAATCGAAGTATGGATCTACACCTTGATATTCCCTTAGACGTGTAACCTAATAAGAGGAGAATATGAGAAACAAAGAAAAACAAGCAAACAACGGATCAACAGCAGCCTAACCAGAGCAGACTACACCACAAGTATGATATTATCATACAGCAGTCTAACCAGAGCAGACTACACCACAAGTATGATATTATCATACCTGCTTAAAGCAACTCAAAAGCTTACTCAAAATTGATTACTTTCAACTCAAATCAAAATAGAACACTTCGATTTAGGTTTTGTTTGGGACAACTTTTATACTGCTTCATAAAGCAACTTTTTAATACAAAATTTTTAATTTTTATAATAAAAAACTGCTTTAAAAAATAAAAAGATAGTCATCTCAAACGAAGCCTTAGAGTTCAGACTTGCTTTCTTGAGCTCAAATATATTAACAACATTCCTACACTTTACAGGTTGCATGAAATGTGAAATGGACCAAGAGTTTATTTTGTGTAAAAGAAAGAAAGGTGGCTCATAGGCTCTATATGAGAAAAATTAGTAGCATAAGTAGGTCTGATCCAATGGCCATTAATGGATATCATCTATTGGTAGGGTATAGCTTGTTCAATAATACAACAGGAAATAAAGACTAATTAGTTTCATAAGATGGCATGGAAATGGTCCCAAAATTCAACATTTTTTAATGATGACTCCTTGTAATTTTCCTTGAGATTATAAGTAAAAGATGCTTGCCTTGTGTCCATTGGATGGAAGCATTAAAGCAATTAGCTTATGGCATTTATATGACCCTGAAATGCATGAAATCTTACAAAGACAAACTTATCAAATAAAGAAACCATACCGCTTTATTATAAGCAATTGATGCTTCTTCAGTAGCCTCAACAAGATACTTTCTGCAAGGGATGAAAAAAATGATGACTGAATTTAATAGTCATTAAAATTTCATGTGATGAAAATTATCATCAGCTTTACCGAATCTTTACCGAATCCTGTGAAGAGCTGGCACAGACTCCTTTGTATAAGTATCACGCAAGAGAAGATGCTCTAGAACCCTATGAATAAATGAATAATTACCATATGAGACTAGAAAATAAGTAATTCTAATTAATGAAGCATTAGGAATTTAAAAAAAAAAATATGTAATTTCTATTTGAATAGATATGTGCTAACTAACTGAATAATGGAAAATCAATCCACCAGATCATATTGTACAAAGCGCTAACCTCAATTTGGCATTCATTGTTTGGCATCTTTTACAAAGCCAAGTTTTCCTCAATTCATCCTATTCCATGGCCAAATGAGAAGGATTAGAAAAGGAGTTAAAAGAAAAAGCTAGACAAGATTTAATAATGCATACATTGTAAGATTGGAATGCAAATATATAACTTGAAATATTCAAAGAAATAAACAAGCTTCAAGACTTACAAATTCATGTTGATGCTGCAACTTTAGGTCCATTATAAACTTAATAAGTACCTCTAGTATTTGGTCTATGACCTGCTTATATCAAGGATTAGTAATGTAGCAAGAAAATTTGTAAAAAAAAAAAAGAGTGAAGATAATCGAGCATTTTTACTACGGAAATAATCATAAATACAGCAAGATGTGAAAAGTGGAAAAGAATCAATAAAAAGAAATGTTTCAAGAATGTACATTGAAGTGTTCTGCAAACTTTCTATCCATGGAGTAAAGATCTTCTAGCAAAAGAGCTTCCTCTCTTTCAATCTCCTCAATGATCAACTTCACCCTGAACACAATGTTAAAAACTAAACATGGTAAGAAGCTGTACAATGAAGACCAAAATACACTGCATGTGATGGTAAAAGTCATGAACATTAATCTGATAGTATCATTGCCTAAGATTTTTAAAATATCAAGCAAGAAATATCTGAATTCCGGTCCAAAAACAAATGATACTATCAAATAAGAATTCTAGCGTAACACAAAATACTGACAGCTTCTTCTTATCAACCAAAGAGCGCCAACAGTCTGCGAGGTTTTTTGCATGTCAAAATAGGACTTCACATATGCACGGGATTATATTTAAATTGTTTGTGCATACCAAACAAATAATAATTCTCAATTTCCATTGAAAAAAATAATAATAATACTATGATACAAATTTCACCTTTCTGGGAGCCGGGCACCTGAAATCTGACTTATGGAAGAAGAATCTGACAAATAAATAATAGGCTTGAAGCATTACAAGCCAATGAATGTTTATTCATTCAGATTTGCAACAGAATTTTAGTCCATACCAATTTCATCCATTGTAAAAATATCAGCCAAAGTATCACACTTAGCTTCTAGTCGAGACTCGATCTCTAGCACAATGGACCTCTGATACTCTGCCGAGTTCTAGCAAAACGGAGATAACATCATCTTACTACTTAGGAACTAATGCATCAATCGAATGGATATTAAGGCCCATGAGAGAGAGAGAGAGAGAGAGAGAGCATACCACCATCATGCTAGTTTGCTGTGGTTGGACTTGCCATAGAAAACTTCGCGTTATTCCAAGGAAGCGATTAGGTACTCCACCAACTCCAAGCTCCACATTATCAAAAATACTAGGTGGACCAACAGTTCGTGAAATATTACTGTTATCTACATAATTATTATTGTATCCGGTTGTAATTGAGCTTGAGCTGAGTGTCATACTACTTGCACTATCAAGAGAGCTCCTGGACATTGTATTCCACTTCTCTATCTCTTTCTTGCGAACGTCTCCATCTTTAGAGAGAAGTGGAAGCCTCAATCTCTGAGCTGCCTCAGCAACAGCTAATTGATGCTCAAGAGACTCATAAACCTGGAACAACAAGATATGTCAAATAAAGTATTTGAAGATTTGTTCCAAGTAACAAATTTCATTCTAGTAAATCGTCCAGAACCTAAACAGTAGGCAAAAACAAAGTAGAAAGCAGTTGCATGCAGTTTCAAGTCATTCTACAGCTAAGGGACAAAACTAAATATCTAGATAGGAATGCCACACAGAACATGATCCAAGAAGCAATTCACAGATTGGGCTTGGCTAACCAAATGATATGTTTCATTGGTGGACCAAGATGGAGCACCGAAAGGCAAGGTTTAAAATTGCGTATTCGGGTATTGAGGCGTTTTTCGTTCGTGAGGCGAGGCGTAAGCCTCAAGGCGATTTGAGGCGTAAGCCTCAAAATCAAAAAATTGCGTAAACATAAAATAATAAATTTTGTATATACTAATGAGTAAATAATATATAAAACATAAAAATGCACAAGATAAATAGCAATGACATTAACATATCACATAAGAAGTTAGGAACTCACTAGTCATTAGCATTATCATCACTCATCAGTCATCACTAAGGGGGTCTTCATTTGAATCATCATTATGATGAGCTGCTCTCTCCTCTTCCCCCTCTCCTATAGAGTCCAAAATCTCCCAATCAGCTTCTTCTTCCTCATTATTAGTTATCTTCCTCTTCCCTAAATAGTAAATATTTTTGAACAATATCATAATGAATAATAGTGTAATACATTAATAAAAGTTTAAGAAAAGAAAACTATATTATTTATATACCTTTTTTGATTTGTTCTTGAGTTGTGGTGGATGTGGATGCTTTAAGACCATCAAAGAAATCAACATTTAAATCTTCATCTAGTAATTCAGACGGCATCACTTCAACTTCATCATCTACAAACCACTCATCATCAGATGCCACATCATCGCAAAGCAAAGGATCTTCATCATCCATTAATCCTTTTTTCTTCAAATTTCTATCTCTGAGTCTTCTATTATACATAATGTACACCAGTGAGTTCATCCTCAATGTCGACAAGCGATTTCTCCTCTTTGTATGCACTTGGTTGTAGGTACTCCAATTCCTTTCACAGCCAGATGAAGAGCATGTCAAGCCCAAAACTTTCACAGCAAAACGTTGTAACTCTGGAGTCCCATCACCAAATTGAATCCACCACTCAACTGGAGATCGTTTGGCAATTGTATCTTTTGCTTGTTGTAATCCAAAAAAACCTTCTTTGTTCCTAAAAGGTACCAATTGCAAGTCAGCATTTGATCTTTCAGTTGCATCACTTATTAGACGATCCATGCAATGATATAATCCCAACTTTATTTCAGGGTTTGTAGACTTGTTCTCTGCATATTGATACTGAGGGTTTAGGTAATAGCCAGCGGCATGCAAGTGTCGGTGAAGCTGTAGTTCCCACCTATCATCAATAATATTCCAAATTTCCCTAAAGCTTCCCTCACTGCCTCCTAAGTTGGAGGCAATCATCTCTTTGGCTTCATCCATAGCATTGTAGATGAAACCCATTGCAGGCTTCTTCTCAGCATCCACCATCCTTAAAACATGAACCAAAGGTCTAGTGGTTGTAATGGCATATAAGACACTTTGCCAAAATCTGTCATTTAAAACAATCTTTCTAATCTCTTTTCCCTCAGCCTTCTTCGCCCAAGCACAACTCAACCACTGTGTAGATGTGAACATAGCCTCTAAAGGTTGTCTGGCATCCAGCATGCTCTCTAAGGTCAAGTATGCGGTGGCAAATCTTGTTGCGGCTGGCCTTAGAATTTCTTTCTTCGAAAACTTTCTCATAAGAGCTAGAATCCAAGAGTGGTTGTAAATAAACTTGGTTATTTTTTTGGCTTTAGTGAGTGCATTTTTATGTTGAGGTAGATCCCCAAGCTTCTCAAGAATCAGATCTATGCAATGTGCAGCACATGGAGTCCAATACAAATGTTTCCTCTTCTCCATAAGTTTATTACCTGCAGCCTTATAAGAACTTGCATTATCTGTCACAATTTGTACAACCAAATGTTCTCCAACCTCATCAACAATGCTATCTAATAATCTAAATATGAACTCAGCATCTTTGACCTGGTCAGATGCTTCAATTGACCTTAAAAACACAGTACCATAAGGATTATTAATGAGGATGTTGATCAGACTTCTATGTTTGATATCAGACCACCCATCTGACATAATTGTTACTCCTGTTTGGGCCCAAGTCTTCTTAATTTCTTCAATGCTTTTATCAGTGCTTTCCAACTCCTCCTTCAAAATCCATGTTCTTAAATCATACATAGTTGGAGGTTTAAACCCTCTCCCAAATGCTCCAACTGAACGAATCATGTTGTAATAAGCAGGTGATGTTGCAACATTAAATGGAATTGCATTTTCGTAGAAGAATCTGCCTATATCCTTACACACTCTTCTCCGCGCCTCTCTTGCATTTTCTGGGGCCATCTTCTGTGTAGTAGAAGGCCTATCCTCTGATGTGTCAACCATATAATGATCCATAGGCCCTCTAGCACCCCTAGATGAAATGGGCTTCATAGAAGAAGATGAATCTCTGACGCTGCGCTCACTCCCGTAGTAAGATCCAGCATCAACTCTATCCTCAAATTGCTTCTGTGCAAGATGTTTTGATGTGGTAGACTTATTCATGTATGACTTTATCTCTTCCCTTACAGCATCAGGAACTTTGGAGCATGGAGCAACATTCTTGTGAGAGCCTGAAAGGTGTTCCTTCATCCTAGTCACACCACATTTCACAACTTTATCACAGTAATTGCATTTCAGATAGACATATGTTTTATCACCTCCTACATCTACCTGAGTGCTATATTTCCATGCTGGATCTTTTCTATGACCTGATGCAACCTTATCCTTATTTTTGACCATCCTGAATGAGAGAAATTTTAGGAAGCAAACGAGTTCTTACTAATCTTTTATATGACCTGATGCAGGTCGGAGGAGACAGCAGCCTCGGAGGCTCGGACAGAAGCGTACGCTGGTCAGACGGAGAAGACAGCAACCCAACTCGCAGTCTCGCAGTAGAAGAAACCTCCAAGCCAAATAAGTTTAGGGTTTAATATGCGTGCTGGATGTGTTCAGTATTATATAATGTCGAGCCGTCGATAAAGCAGAACACTGCGTACTCTATGCATTTTTATTCGTATTTTGTGCGTACACTCTACGTGCACATTGCGTGTTTTGGAGCAGATGTAATTTAATGTATAATTTTGTATTAATAGTTAATAAAACATGATTTTCTAGGTATTGTTTGAGTACTGGGAGTGTTAATTATTTTATTGTGCGTACATTATGCGTATCTTATGCGTTATATATTGGTAAACTATGCGTTCACCATACGTTTTTTGTGCGTGGTCTCTGCGTCAACATTGCGTATTTTTAATGAAAGATAAAGTCAAAGAGAAAAAAAAACATTTAATGTACATCTTTAAATAAAAAAAAAGAACATTTAATGACTATGTACAATATAAAAAATATCAGAACAAATTAAAAAAATATTTATAACAAATACAATTTTACAAGAGACCTTAATGTACATCTTCAACAAGACAACAACATCAACTTTCCTACAGGAATTATGATTGATGTCTTGTCCAATATAAATCACCTTGACAACCAAGCCCTCCATCACTGCGATACTTATCCTCCTCCCATGTTCCTGATGCCAATAACTTGTTAACAGAAACCTGGTCAGGTTAGAGAGGTTTAAGTTTACAAGTTATTGGTATCAATTTCATGGGAGGAAGATAAATATCGCAGTAATGAATGGAAGGCTTGGTTGTCAAAGATTATTTATATTGGACAACAGAAGGTAAGATTTTTTACAAGAGAAGCTTGCTTTGACACTTTGCCATAAGGCAAACGTTCCCGCATTATATAGTGAAAAATTTAATGTTGAGCAATAGTAAGTAATAAATTGTAAATAAAGGCTCAACCTACCCTATTATCCTCCCAACCATATCTGCCACCCGTCAGTCCACAGCTAACGAAAATTATTATTCATGTCACGGCCCCTCAGTCCATACTCCATACTAAATGTAAGTAATCAAAAATATATTAATAGAATGTGTGCGTGTTTTATGCGTGCTAAATGCGTAATTTATGCGTTTGTTGTGCGTGTTTTAAGCGTATGTTATGCGTAGTGTATGCGTTCGTTGTGCGTACTATGTAAAAACATTTCAAAATCATTTATAAAATTATTTTTTTTTGCTTTAAAACAAATAAGAAATTCAAACACTAATCTTTGAACGAAATTGCCAAACACAAACTTCCATTCCAAACATAATATTCCTTATTCCTCTTCCCTAAATACAATCCAACAAGAGCCATAAACCATTTGTACTTGTTCAAGTATCATGTTCAAGATTAGAAAATGAAATCATACAAATCTAACAAGAGCCATAAACATCATATATTCCTTATTTCTTCATCATTTTAATGTAAGTAATTTACAAACAAAGATATATATTAATTAAAATATTTAATAGAATTTTATAAATAAAATTTACTGCTTATGTGTGCGTGTATCATGCGTGCGTTATGCGTACTATATGCGTTCGTAATGCGTATTTTGCGAGTTCATTATGCGTATGTTATGCGTTCGTTGTGCGTTCTATGTTTAATATGTAATTTTTTACTCAAACCAATGTAAATAACATTTATACACAGAATTGAAAGATATATTCAAGTGGTCCTGCATTATATAGAAGAACAATGAATGTTGAGCAAAATAAAATTTACTGTTTATCTCTGCGTGTATCATGCGTGCGTTATGCGTACTCTAATGCGTTCGTAATGCGTATGTTGCGAGTTCATTATGCTTATTATATGCGTTCGTTGTGCGTATTATGTTTAAATAAGCATTTATACACAGAATCAGAATGAAAAACATTTATACACAGAATCAGAATGAAAAACATTTATACACACAAGCATTTATACACAGAATCAGAATGAAAAACATTTATACACAGAATCAGAATGAAAAACATTTATACACACAAGCATTTATACACAGAATCAGAATGAAAAACATTTATACACAAGCATTTATACACAGAATCAAAATGAAAAACATTTATACACAGAAGCATTTATACACAGAATGAAAAACTGTTATTTTGACAACGTTTTACAAAATACTTCATATGCAAACTCTGCCCTATACTTTGGCATGTCTTGTTGCCAATCTGTACTATCAGTCCAATCAGTGTTGCCTTCAAGAATTATTCTTTCCATATATTTACAGACATACATTCCACAATCAAAAGAGTTCTGCTGTTTTGGTATTCCTTTAATGGTAGAAAGCTTCCATTTTCTGATATCACTATCAAAAGCTCCTTTCGTGTCAGAATATAGGCCTTTAACCTGAAATATACGTAGAGCAAGGATTAGTTCTATAAATTTTTTAAAAATTGAAGAGTTTATGTTCATCTAATGACCTAAGTATCTGACAGACTAACACTTACGAGTTTTGGAACAACAAGCCTATGCTCTTTGACGCGGTGGACCAATGAGTCATAAAATTTCCACTTATATTCTTTCAGCAAACCAACCAGAAGGGTAATGTGATTCTGATCAATGATTGGTTGTAATAAAATGTTGTTTGAAGAAACAGAAAGCTCGGTTATGTGGTCGATTTGCAATTTGGACAATTTGTCCCTTCCTTTGTTATCCTGCAAGTGCAAGTGAGTAAATGTAAGAACTAAGAATGGATACAAAGTTACTAATCCAATAGTTAAACTGATAAATTGAATATTAAGTTACTAACCCAATAGATTGGAGAGATGTATAGAAATTTATGGTACTTGTCTGGCATAAGGTTACACTTCTCATTTAAGAGATAGGCAAAAATATCTACATGTTCATTGCCTAAACAACTGTCGCTTAATAAGTCATCAATCTCAGATCTGGAAATAAGATTGTTAATAACAAACAAGATACTATCGTCCCTGCAAAAAAAAAAAAAAAAATATAAATACGCATTTCATAAGCATAACCCACGCATATCATACTCATAACACACGCATATCATACGCATACCACACGCATATAATAAGCACAACCCACGCATATCATACGCATACAACACGCATATCATACGCATATAGATCTTCAAACAAAAATAAATTTTGCAATTTTTTACCTTTTAGAGTACTTTTTCAAACATTCTAACACAAAATTTCTCTTCTCAGAAGTCAAACACATAAGTCCTCTGTAATTTTCTATTTCAGTTGCATGAACATAAGTTACAGTTTTTATTTGAATGTTATCTACTGGTATTGGTTCATTTGGTTTTGTATATGGAACAAGTTGCATTTCTGCTGGGACTGGCTCATTTGTTGGGATTGGATCTTTTGGTGGGATTGGATCTTTTGCTGGGATTGGCTCATTTGGTTCATTGGGGCTGTGGGGTTGGATATCTGATCTCTGTCTCTTATTGGAAGATGAAGAGTAGCTAATAGATCTTTTCTGAGGAACTACTTTGCTCTGATCAATGTAATTATTGAGCTTGACCTCAATAACTCCAACTCTCTCAGTAAGATCTTCAAACTTTGTGCTCAGCCTGTCTTCAAATTCTCGAAAAAGTTTTGTGCATGTTTCTTGGCAGGATTTCATGATTGTTTCTTGTATAGACTGAAGTGCTTCAGCAGAAAAACTTAAATGTGGTTGCTGAGAAGATTGGTGGGGGTCTTGCTGAGGAGGTGGGGTATGATGGGGAGATTGAGGGGTATGATGGGGAGATTGGGGAGATTGGTGGGGGTCTTGCTGAGGGGATGTAGGGCAGTCTGGTGGATATTTATCGACATTAACCATATCCATTTCTTCCTGGTTGACTGCCTGTAGGACATTACAAATCTGACTTTTTCTTATATTAGCAAATAAATTAGTGATCACCTCTGTAGTATATACAATATCATCAGCCCATCGAAGAAAACGGGGCCTTCTGTCAGAATGCATAGGAGCATGAATAGTAGTATGCTCCAGGAACCAAATCTGCATAAGATGAAAGAAAATTTTAGCGCTCATATTGAGCCATTAAAATTTTGAATGAATTTAGCAGTTAGCACTTAGCACTCACAATTAGCAGAGGTACAAAACCGTTGATGTAACCTGCTGGCTTCTTATTTGAAATCTTGGAGGCTGCCTTATTAAACTCTCCAACTAAAAACTCCCTAATTGAACTAGCCCAGTTTATTGACAAAAAAACATCTGGACTATTTGCTATTCTTTGGATCAACCGAGGGGTTTTGAAGTTGTTAAGTTGAAAAAGTAAATTTGAAAATAAATACATGATAAACGTTCTTAACATAGTCTCCGGGGGGGTTTGCTTGTTCAACTCCATCATGTCATTCCTTATTTCCGTTGATGTAACTGAAGTATGTGCTAAGGAATGCCAGGATATTTCTTCTCCTTTATTTGGCAGACCAGTGAGAAGGGCCACTTCATCAGCAGTGAAAGGAATGGGTTGACCTTTTATAACAAAGCATTGTTTTGAAATGTCCCACCTTGAGATCAGCTCATAAATAAGAGGGACATTTTGCTCAAACCCAGGAAATTCCAAAAACTGTATCATCTTTAAATGTTTCAATCTGTCCTTGACTTCAGGAGTAATTTGCCGAGCAAAGTTATCACAGACTGTTCGAAACGAAGAAACATAGCATCTATAGGTAATTGGACGAACATATATCTGAAAATTGTAAAAAATGACAGATTAAAAATAAGTAAATGAGATACGCACAAAACAAGCACAACATACGCATAATATAAGCAACGGTCACGCACAGTGTACGCATATAATACGCATATATTACGCACATCACACGCACATTGCACGAAACATACAGCAAATTATACGCACGCATAAAGTACGCATAGTGTAAGCACTAAGTAAGCAACGTGTACGCATTGTGTATGCACAAACGACGCATTGAGTACGCACAGCCTACGCATATTTACTCGATGGTTAAAATTTGGTTAGGTTTTATGTTTCAAATCTCAACATAAATTTATCATATAAACCTGAATACAGAGATAACACGATGGCATCACAGTATCAAACATTTAAAAAGTTTCGAGAAGCCATGCATACGCATAGAATAAGCATAAAATCGAAAGATCTTCAGACCCTTCAACGCGAACGCATAGCATAACCACAAAATACGCAATACGAAACAGAAAACATAGCATTAAGTTACCTTTTTCTTTGTGGGTGACGCCATCTTAGAAGAAACTGAGTGAAGAATGCTTGAAATTCCTCCGGGTGAATGCTTGAAAGTTCGAAAGTTTACTGTAACTTGAAAATCGAAACGTCGACTCCGCCATTCGACCTTTACAAGGGTTTAAATGTTGATGCCACGTCGACATTTCACTAGGCGCGCCACGTCGGCAACTGGGGGTCCGAACTGAAAAAAAATAAATTAGGTTAAATTTTAAAAAGGCGACGCCTTAAATATATGAGGCGAGGCGCGCCTTATGGCGCGCCTCAGTAAACTTGAGGCGTAAGCCTCATAAACGAAACTTATTGCGTAGGCTTTGAGGCTTAATTGGTCGAAAATGCGCTGAGGCGCGCCTCAAGGCGCGCCTTTTATTGCGCAATTTTAAACGTTGCCGAAAGGACAAACTCACAGCTTCTTGATTAAACAAGCTTGAATGAACGCTCCAATCATAAGCATGAATTTAAATTTATACATGCACAATAAGCCTGAGTGCATAGGTGCACAAGATGACACAAGAAATTACAAGACATTCAAAGCTCATCAAAGGCTACATCCAAAGATCAGATAAAGAATACAAATTCATCAATATAAATCCAAATCAAAATCTCAAGGATAGCCATTAGCCGGCCAATGTTTTCAAGGAGAGAGAATGATCCATCGAAAATGATAAGAGTAAACTTCATCTAGTTCAAATTTAATAAGAAGGCTTAGTAACTCTTTTCATGATGGAGTTTTGATTTAAAGCAGATTACCTTGAAGGGGTAATTAGATGTTATCCTACTTATATTATTTTAAATAGGAGTTATTTTCATATTAAAATCACGTTGAACTAGATTTTTCAATCAGTCAAACATTGAATCAATAACAATGGCAACATCCTCTCTCTCTCCCCCCTTATCTCGTTCTCTAAAAACCAATCTTAGGGTCCTCACCATCAGGGGCGGAACTATGAAGAGCTTAGGGGGGCAATTGCCCCTCCTCAAAAAAAAAAAAAATTTTTTTTTATAGGAGTAAAAATTTTATAAAAAAAATTATAAGAGGGTAAAAAATTTTTTTGCCCCTCCTTAAATTTTTTTTTTGCCCCCCCTAAAAAATTCTTTTGTCCTAACTTGCCCTAAAATATCTATATATTTCTTCACATTTAGTTCTAATATTCTCTTTCATGCTTTTAATAACAGTTTAATTACACATTTTTTCTTAATTTTTCTTGCTTAATTTTTTTAAAAAACTTTTCGTAATATATAGATATATAATATTTTTTTTAATATTTAATTATTTTTGTGCTGTATTTTTGCTCCCCCTCAAAATTAAAGCCGGTTCACCATCCAAATAGATCAAGGGGATCTTCCACCTCTCACAGTTTTAAGTGTCTTCTCTATTTCCAATCTCCTGCTATCTAATAAAAGGAGAGAGTCTAATTGGGAGTGAGAAGAGGGGAGAAAAGAAGAGGCAACCAAAAGCAGTAAAGACAAGGACAGAAAAAGATACAAAAAGCAAGGAACATGAGAAGGCGGTCTAAGCAAGACAACTCAAAGGGAGGACTCCTTTTAATAAGTGTTAAAATACAATCTCAATCCTTGCTTTATTCAATCCTCTAAAAAGTGTTCATATCTCTGGTACACACAATTTCCTTAAGTAGTCTTACTTGGTAAAATTATTGCAAGAGAGAAGATATTTTGATTAGTCTTGTAAAGATCTACCTTTAAATCCTATAAAAAATATTCAAGCTCCTAACCCTAATGGTGTTCAAGAATCAAGGTTGCACATAGTTTTTGTCTTTGGAAAATATAAATTGTTAATATATGCATTTTGACAGGAAGGTTCTACGGCAATCATCCTCCTATCCCACATCAGTACATGAGAGCCAAACCTGATGCAATTCCTATTTCCCAAGGTAAATTAATAAGCTGACCCTCAAACTCCTAAGCCTAGAATATTATCATGAGGAATAAAATAAAATTTAGTCTTCAATTGATAAGATGTTTGGATTGCTCTAGATCAACTGAAAATCCCATATTTCAGAATGGAAATAAACATATCTAAGAAAATTCCATAATAATCTTGTATAGTCAAACATAAGCTAGCATTCAACATCATCAGCACCTTTATCACAACCAGCTTGACTAGAATTAACCTTGTGTGGCGTTTAACTTCTTGACAAAATAGCTTTATAGGTACAATATATTTGGATTTGTATTAATATAGTTGAAAAAATAGGTGATTTTGTTAACTTGAATGAATTGAGTACCCAAATAATGTATCCCTCATATGTGAGTTCCATCAATGCTTTTGACTTTATCCTTCCCAAATAACAAGCAGCATAGGCATCCATCCAGCCTAATAGATTAATGGGATATTTCTTGTGATGCAAATGCTAATGATACTATTCAAAACTAAATGACTAAATCATCAGAATGCATTTTTATGTCGCAAGAAATTAACATTTGAAAAAATAAAAAACCAAAAAACTATGCCATTGGTTATGTTCCTCAAATTTCTGTTACGAATCTAGATTATATTGGCCATAAAAATGATTGTTTGTCTAGATATATATCAACAATGCCTATCTTGCTCATAGGCATTTCAAAATAAAAGCAAACTTTGATGACATTAATTGAAGTTTTAGGGCCCAAATTAGCTTTGCAAATCTACAAGAAATTTATTTGTGTACATTCATATCCTATCATTAGAACTTTTATACATATGAAGTTGCATCCACCTTTAAGCTTTTGAAACAAAATTCTAGAAATGAATTTGTGATAAAATACCGACAACATCAAGCAACTAATTTCTTCAAGAACATTTAATAAAGAAAACAATTTAGAAAAATCACAAAGTAGTCAACAAAATATTTATGTATGACTAATTTAGTCTTAGAGTATCATGTTGTCCCAATTTACTCTTTCAATTTTACAAAGTTGATCACAATTTAGTCCCAAAGGAACAATTTTAGATCAATTTTTGTATATTCGAGGGAATAACCGAGAGCAACAATATATTCTGGGACTAAAATGATCATATACGAATAATCAGGGGATTGTTTTGAAATGAGAAGACCAAAATTATCCCTTGACTCTTTATAAAGGACCAAAATGTTACTCAACTATATTAAATGATTATTGTGGTTCCTCAAGTTTGTGAAAAAAAATCAAAATAGTCCAATGGTGTGACTATTTTGATTCATCTTTAAGGAGTTGAAATATCAAAATGGTAATTTAATATAAATAGAGATTATTTTGATCTTTCATAAAGAGTAAATGGACCATTTTGTTCATTTTCTCATTTGAAAATTTAATCCCCAAAAAATTACATAAATTGGTATTTACTTATCATACTCAAAAAATGGTGCCACATGGTTAAAAATCACATAATTAAGCAAACTTTAATATATGCATAATTCTCACACCTAATGATAACATCAAATTGTTATAGCAATATCCTAAATATGCTAGCAACTAAATATATGCTAAAATAAAAAATTATATAAATTTCTAACCAAATACTTTTTGTTTGCAATCAAGTGTCATGTTTTCTTGTGCTTTCTTTGAAGCAAAAAACTAAGAGGGATGGGAATCATTATTTCAAATTATTATAATCTACAAATTTCACCTTATATGCGGGTCCTATTGCCCTTTGATTCTAAAAGGATGAGACACCTTATTCTATTTAAAGGTTAATTCATTAGCTTGTTAAGGTAAACTGGTTAAAAGGAAGTCATGATGAATTTGAGGAAAGAAAAGTATAAAAATGCAATAATGGCATGGACCATGACAAGTCATCATAATATGGAAATCAAATATTGTTTTGAATTTAACATACCGCAAATAACACATTGATAAAAGAGAATGGGAAGAATTTATAAATGATTGCTATTTTGTAAATGTATTAGTCTATTCTGTCAATTCCTCCCTTATAGATCTACAGTCAGTTGCATCAAATATTCCTACTTGGGAATAACTAGTGTCACAACAGAGCTCACCCCTCTCATGAAATCCCAACTTTTGAAAAAGAACTTGTTGACCTTGGGTCTGGCTTCCTATCCTCCATCCCTCATCCACATCTTCATACTCCTATTCATCACCTTGCACACTAATAAAAATATAAGAGCTTCAATCTTTCTAATTTGACCAAGCATGAAATCCTAAATATCCCCTCTCCTTGGCCAACGCGTGCAAGTCTTATTCTACATATACTCACCCAGATGGGCCTAAATAATCTTTTAGAGTAGACAACAATGGTCAATTATTTCTCTTGCACAAGACCCTTTTCTTAAAAATTTTGCAGGAAACTTTGTCCTTAAACTTGCCAAAGCTTTAAATAAGTGCACTTGAGCTTCATGGCCCACTATTTTGGAAGTTTTGTATGATGGTTTCTAGTTCAAGGTTTCATTTCATATCTGCAAATCAATTTTCAAGTCTTTCTCTTGAGAATTATTTTAGCTAGGCGGCTTAGTATGTATAGTGCTACTCGTTTTATCACTCTTTCTTAATACAATGCATTTCCTTCTATTTCTCCCAATACCATATCCACTAAAGTTATTTATGTAAGAGATTCTTCCTTAAGAATGGAAACATTGAGTTTTAGGTTTATACTCAGCTCATGCAAATGGTTGCAAGTTGATTCCATGGCTTGAAAGAAGGGAGAAATGTGTGATATGTTCTTTGTCTGTACATAATCCAAGAATTAAAGGATAAACTCTCAATGAAGAGCTTGGGGAGTGGATGTAAGCTTGATTGAGGAGAATGAATAAATACTCGTCTCTTTTTTACCCTGAATTTATATTACTTGGCAACCTTAGTCATGCTCACATACTATTTTAGGTGATTTTTTTTTCTTGAGCATGTACAAATTCTATTAGAAATGCTCTTTCTTTATTAGATTTAAATGAGAATTTGACTTTTAACATGACACAATGGCGAAAAAGGATTCATGTAGCCGACCCCACGTAGTGGGACAAAGGCTTGATGTTGTTGTTGTTGTTGAGCATGTACAAATTCTTATTTATCTTAAAAACACACAATTCAACCACCACTCTCCCACGTGTGCCTACCATAAAACAAACTCTAATAATTACACATAATGAAAGAAGAAGAATGGGGTTTAGCCTGCTTTGAAAAATCTGAAGTATGGTGGAGAATATTTGTTCTTCATTTAAAGCAGAGCATTCAATTTATTTATTCTTTCTGCTAAACTAAGAAAAAAATTGCCATACCATTTATCTTGAGATTGATTTAGAGCCACATGCATAAAATAACTCAATTTAACCTCCTCCTCCACTCACCTATGTTTACCTTCCGAACTTCATCAGTCAAAACTCCATAAATATAGAAGTAAAACAAGTGTTTAATATGGTAGGGTAACTAACCGTTTATCTATCATCAACATCTTTACTCCATTAAATGTGAAAGTTTCAGAACAACAAATTAAAAAAAATAAACAAATAAAATAACGCTTTGATGATATAGATTATCACTCACCTCCCACAATAGCCAAAGCATGCCAATAAAACCACAAGGAATTTAAAAGACCTAAAAATTTCTAAGCCATGCAAAAAACAGTTTTGATATTAAGAACAAATAATTAAAAACAAGCATATTGACAGAAATCCTCTAGTTATCAAATGCATAATATCAAAGGTAAGAAAACCAGAACCTGAGGAGAACAAGTCAGCCCAAAATGTGGATATAGAGGCTGATGATCTCTTACTCCCCCATGGTTAGCAGCAGAAATCGCTTGTTGATACTCCTCAACCATTCCTATTGCCTCTCCGTAGACAGCCTGCAAGCACCCAAGAACAAACCCCATTGGAAACAAAAAAATGAAGAAATTAAATCAGGCCATATTTCCATTTCAATATAATTTCATAAAAAGTTTCATTTTTTTCATCCAAAATAAACTGCATCATGACAGTTTAGCAAAAGAAATAAATATGAAACCATAATTAGATAAATATTGGTATACGTACTAAGGCTTCCAAATAACGCAACCTCTCTTTGGACATCTCCTCCCTCGCCTTCCATTTTAGCAAAAGAAACCAACAAAGATCAAACAATTAAACCAAAAATGGAATCCAAATTTTGGATTTCCTTCAACAATTCTGTAACAGAGATGAAGGGCGTTACAAGATGGAGTTCCGAATATGCGGATTTGGAGAGGTAGGATCCATCGGGGGCAAGGCAATGGCGCTCAAGCTGCTCGATAAGCTGAGATACGTCGACTGGCGTATTCTGAGCGTTCCATGGCCTGGCCATCGATCACAAACACTGGAGCGCAATAGCTGCGAAACAGTAGAAATGAGGCAAAAAAAAAATTTATTGCAGCCTCAGGGACTGTTTGGCAACAGGATTTGTGCAGGATTTTAGCAGAATTTATGCTAAATCCTGCCAAATGGGATTTGAGCGCGCGAAAGGGAGAAAGTTACCTTCACTGCGAGCGAGCTACCGTCGTTGCTTCCGATCAAAATGCTGTAACGTCCGATCCGACAGGCAGGGTACGTCGTCGAAGAAACGAAGTCGAACAGCAACGAAGGAGCCGAAGAAGCGACTCGTGCAATCACTACACCTCCTGGCTCCTGCTCAACGAAGCCGAACAGCAACGACGAAAAATGGAAGACGAAAAGCAAACCCTAGACGCCTCAGCCAAAAATATTAATAATTAAGTAAATTAATTAAATAATTAATAGTATAATTAGTGCACAAATTAATTATTTAATTTAACTCAATTAAATAGTTAGTGATATAATTAGTAATTAAAATTTAATATAACTAGCTTAATTAATATATTTTAAAATAGAAATTATTAAATATAGTGAATAATAATTAAATAATTAATGAGGAGAAAAAATTTAAGTGAATAATGAAATAATTAATAATATAATTATAATTAAAACTAACAAAATAATACTTAAATAATTAGTTAAATTATTAGTAGAATTATTAGTTAAATAATTAGTTATTTCAAAATAACAAGTAGGATTAAATATAATTTTAAATAGAATAATTATTATATAATATTATAAATAATAATTAAATAATTAATTATTAATAGAATATTTAAATTATTAATGAGATAATTAAAAATATAATGAATAATTAAAACTAATAATTAATACTTTAAATTAATTAAATCATTAGTAATAGTATTAGTTAAATAATTAGTTATTTAAAAATAACTAATTAATTATATAATTATTCATGTAATTATCAAATATTTATTAAATTAACACATAAGTAATTAATTTAATCAATAATACTATAATTAGTAATTACATTATTTAATAATTAAGCTAATTTCTAATTAAATTATTTGTCATTATAATTTGTTAACTATAATTAAATTTAAATTAATAAATAACTCATACTTAACATGTAATTAAATTTATAACACATAAATTTAATTTTTAAAAGAACCAACCATCTTAAATCCTAAATTAAGTTGCCAAACAATTTCATAGGATTTAACATGATTTTAACAACTATTTTGTTAAACAATTTCAAGATTTAACATACTCAGGATTTATTAAATCATGGATTTACGGGATTTACTAAATCATACTAAAGTTAAATCCTACTTTTACCAAACAACCCCTTAAGCTTTCTTTGGGACGACTTTCTTATTGCTTCTTAAAGCAACTTTAGATGTTCTTAGGTATTGGATTTGCCTCGAGATTTTAAGCAGGATTTATATAAATCTAGCCAAACTATTTTTTGAGGTCATGTAAATCTAACGCTTGCGTAAATCCGTAAATCTCGGATTAACGACATAAATCTGAGTAAATAAATCTAAATCTAAATCCCGTCGTTCGACAGATTTAACAGGATTTGGCTGAAGATTTGCTCAAAAGAAAAAAAGATGGCTACCTTGGCAACGAGCAAGAGCAAGCTCCCATAGTCGTCGTTACTTCTTATCCAACATAAAACGACGAGGACGTGTAGTTTCACATATGATATGAAAGGAACATCGTCAAATGAAGAAGTTATAAAGCGAATCGTTAAAATCTACCTCTTGTTCTTCTCAATTGCTCCATTAAAATTAGCACTCGTCGTGCTAAGCACGCACAATACACGACTGAAGCAGCCACGAAGAAATGCCGACAAGGAGAAGAGAAGCAGGCAATCCCTAGATTATAAAATAATCTAAAGTAACACTATTAATATAATTTAAACATTAATAATTAGTTAGACTAGTTAAATAATTAGTAGTAAAATTAAGTAATCTAACTTAGTTTAATTAAATTATTAGTAGTCTAATGTCTTTACATTAGTTTAATTAATATTGGTAATTTGTTAGTTATTATAGTTATTAGTTGTATAATTATCATTAAATAGATTTAATACAATTATTAGAAGTTAAGACTCTAATTACATAATTAGTAATATAATTAGATAATTAGTTATTAGTTGTATAATTGTCATTAAATTAATTTATTATATTACTTAGGTTTTAATTATCAAATTATCTATTATATAACTAATTATATAATTATCAAACAATCATGCATATTACATTCAAAATAAATTAATTTTAATTTTTAAATGAACAAAGCGCCTTAAATCTTGAATTATGTTGCGAAACAGTTTCTTAGTATTTATCAAAATTTAATATTTGGCATACCAAAAGTTTTTAGGATTTAGTACCCTCGTGATTTATTAAATGATTTACAGGATTAAATCCCACTAAATTTAAATCAATCCAATACCAAACAGCCAGCCCTAAGGGCCTATTTGGATGATGAATTTAGGCCAGGTTTAGGCAATATTTGAGCTAAATCCTTCCAAACGCCAAAAAATACAAAGTTAAATCTCACAATAAGTCTAATTTATAGATCATGGAAGTTTAGCCATTTTTGCCCTAAATCTCGGATTTAATAAGTCAGACTTTTTTGCGGATTTCGAAAAATACGACTGGAGAAGAGCGTGAAATGGAAGAAATATCGTTACTTTGGTTGTTGGGTGCGGACGATAGTGGTGGCAACCAGTGGTAATGTCCAGCGGTGTAATTCTTAAAAATTAGGTATAAATAATTATTCTTCATAGATAATATTAATTAATTATAAAATATTAATAAGTAATTTAAACATTAATAATTTAAACATTAATAATTAGTTAGACTAGTTAAATAATTAGTAGTAAAATTAAGTAATCTAACTTAGTTTAATTAAATTATAAGTAGTCTAATGTCTTTACATTAGTTTAATTAAATATTGGTAATTTGTTAGTTATTATAGTTATTAGTTGTATAATTATCATTAAATAGATTTAATACAATTATTAGAAGTTAAGACTCTAATTACATAATTAGTAATATAATTAGATAAAAATTATCTATTATATTACTAATTATATAATTATCAAACAATCATGCATATTACATTCAAAATAAATTAATTTTAATTTTTAAATGAACAAAGTGCCTTAAATCTTGAATTATGTTGCGAAACAGTTTCTTAGGATTTATCAAAATTTAATATTTGGCATATCAAAAGTTTTTAGGATTTAGTACCCTCGTGATTTATTAAATGATTTACAGGATTAAATCCGACTAAATTTAAATCAATCCAATACCAAACAGCCAGCCCTAAGGGCCTATTTGGATGATGAATTTAGGCCAGGTTTAGGCAATATTTGAGCTAAATCCTTTCAAACGCCAAAAAATACAAAGTTAAATCTCACAGTAAGTCTAATTTATAGATCATGGAAGTTTAGCCATTTTTGCCCTAAATCTCAGATTTAATAAGTCAGACTTTTTTGCGGATTTCGAAAAATACGACTGGAGAAGAGCGTGAAATGGAAGAAATATCGTTACTTTGGTTGTTGGGTGCGGACGATAGTGGTGGCAACCAGTGGTAATGTCCAGCGGTGTAATTCTTAAAAATTAGGTATAAATAATTATTCTTCATAGATAATATTAATTAATTATAAAATATTAATAAGTAATTTAATATTATTAAAAGTTTATTTAAATTAAAAGGCTTAAATTTCAAAATACTCAAATAACTCATTAAAATTTAATTAAATTTAATCTCTATCATACAAAATATTTTTTGAATTTAATTATTTCAAATTTTAATATATCCGAATTTAGATTTACCACTAGAATTAAATCTTACATAGTTACATGCAACCAAACAGCCTCCTATTTTTGAGCAATTATTACATCCGGTGTCCTAATGCGTTCAGAGACCAATAACTACATGCCACGTCACCTAAAACTCGATATTTTGAACTCGGTATTGCTCGGTATACATTCAGACCGTTCGATTTTTGACCGGATGTAATAATTTCTCCCTATTCTTCCTCTCATTGATCTACCCCAGCCTCTCTTTTCGAGCGATATAAATCCTATTATTATATACATGAGCAATGTTCTGACATGATATGAGATAAAATAATAATAAAAATAATCAAATTAATTTATAATTGCTTTATAAAAGCCCTTATTTGAGCTAAAATAAATCAAATTTGAAAAAACAATTTCAATTTAATATTATATATGCACATGTGATTAATTATTATTATAAAATGGTTCATTAATATTGTTTAATGATTAAATATTGCAGAAAATCATTTTATTCTTTTAATTTTTTATTTTTCAATATGAATTATTATATAATATTTAGTATTTATCAAAATTATTTTAATATCATTATTATCAAGTTTATGTTGGATGGCACGATTTTTAAAGTTCATGATTAATTTATATGGTTAAATGTGGTATTAAATTATGATATTTAATAATGCTTTTAAGAACTAATGATCATTGACATGAAAATCTCTTATGTGAGGGTTAGATTATTAAAATATTATATTTAAACGCAAATATAGTTTTAATAGTTTTATTGATTTTGAAAATACCACTAATTTCACATATACTAAAGAAATTGAATGTTTTTAATAATCTAATCTAATGTAATAATATTAAAAATTAGTTAGATGAAAAAGGACATTTATCCTTTCAAAAATAGAAAAATCCAAGCTAGCATCACAACGCAGGTATACATGATAAATAACCAAAAAAATATGTGCGGGTCTTCGAAAGGATGCTGCTTATCGAGTTAAAATGCAAAGGGTATGATCGCACTATCCTATATGAAAAAATGGTCGTAGGATTTCACGCTATATGCAATCAAGCCAATGGCAGAGCAAATAGAGTTATACATAAGATTATCCATAGAGAATAGTAGCTTTTACATACACATCTTGATTGATAATAATATGCATAACTCGATCGATAGTCACGCGATTTTTCCCATCTGATGCATCAGCTCGAATGAGGTTATTTGATGTGGGTGTCGGTTTCCCATCAGCGTAATTATTCTCTTCTAGGTTTTGCGCATAGTAAATTATATAACCTCTCTTAATCCAAGGGAATATAGGCTCAATCATGTTATTCAACATGCATAGATCATATAGTCACTCGACAAATCCAAAGAGGAGAAATCTGGAACGGGGTCCTCTCATACCAAGCATACATGAGAGAAAAATGGAAGCATCGCCATCAGTGTAATGCAGATGTGTGGGATTTATAGCCTCCGAAGAATAGAGAACCTACCCAATGATAAGGCATACAACAATACATATACCGTCAGCCTTCGACCATAGATCTATAAAGGATGTACTGTACACTCGGTACTAACGCACACAACCTAACTAATCAAAGACACCATGATGAGACTTATAACCTATCAAGGATCTAGGCAGCCCATACCTGGATTTACCACTCTGCTCGGAAAGGGGTACCAGCTAAACTCCACATAGGGCATCAAATCCATAAAATCCAATCTCATGTAAATGCAAGAGTGGTTGGAGGCACAGAAAGGAGATGAGCATCAAGCGCAAGAGTGATGGGATGAACAAAAGGGAGATGAGCATCAAGCCCGACTATGAATGGTACTATGATATACAAGGTGAACTATCCATCTACATTGTAAAACAAAATCTATATACTTCTCAAGCTATGCATACGTAGGTAGGGCTAATCAGAACTAACTAATAGTTATAGTGAATTTAACAGGGTTTGAGATATTAATTACATTTTAAAAACTGATCCACAATGGATTATATATTAGTTTTTGAAAAAATGAGTTGATTTAGATCTTATGTTCATTTTTATCTTATTTAAATAAAAATGTTAACTTTATAGAAAATTTAAAATCTTAAGAGCCCAACGAGGACTCCGTCTGCGCTACCCCCAAGTAAAATATAATAAGAAACCTAAAAAAAGTATGCAGTTCTAACACACCAATCATCAAAGAATAAATAATATTAAGAGGCCCAAAATGCAATTGAGTCATACATAAAATTATGTTTTGAAAATAAAAATTACATAATCACCCTACAAAAAATATCTTAACACTATTATAATAAGAATCACAATATGAACATCCAAATCTAGTCCTTATGCCCACATTCCCGAAGGCTTAGCATTCCTAGCGATACATGTTAGATAAACATATTTATAACAATTATGACATCATTTTTTATTTGCTTCTTAGGAGTGTGATCACCTGTAGAAAATTTATTTATAAATTTCTAATCATTTAAGGGCAAGTATTTACTCATCAATCCACAAAATAAGAAAAGAAAGCAACTATAAACAAGCTAAGCCAAAAACATATCATCACATATGTAAAATGTAAAAGAAAAAAAGTAGAAAATGTTATCATAATTACACCCTACCCTAAGATGCCTATGAAAAAGTGTCATATCTAGCACCTGAATGTGTGTAAAAATTAGTGTAACTAACTACCCAGATTGGGGAGAGCTTCAAGTTATAAGATACATCTCATATTGTTTAATTTATTAGCCCTCATTTTTCTTTAAGTTATTAGTTATTTTGGGTGAATTAATTAACATTTGATTTTATAGTTATAATTCTGATTATTAGGTTATAAAGAGTCCAAATACATGGGCCATAACTTATACTAATGTTATAAAAAATTGAGGGATAAGTGACTTATCCTCAATCCAACACCAAATCAAGGCTAAAATAATTATGAAGTGGCAAGGTCTCTTAACTCTTCCTTGATCATCTAAGACTCGGGATAAGACCAATAGGTGACACACTAAGGTGGATCTATTGCCCACCACATGCATGGTAGATTCTTCAACAACTTTGTAAGTTCACTTGATATCAAATATACACATAGCATTGAAGTCTGATCTTGCAACACAAATATCTCCCAAATATTGGACTTCATGGTATGAATTCATATATAATTTTTTTACACTCAATCATAAATTATATCATTAATTCATGATCAAATTGCATGGATGTTATACATATAATTGTCATTTATGGAATGAGGCACAAATAGGTATGTATTAGAGCCTTTCCAAACTAATCATAAAATGACTTGCATATGGATTCTTGCATGAAAAAATATAAGCTCTCTCTATATATTTTTTAGCTTACAAACTTTTAGAAAAGTAGATAATGTAAAATATGAATCTACTCACTCGCAATCTTAGCATAATCAAAGCTTGTATTATTTCATGGTGGACATTGGCACAAACATTTCTCACACACTTGATAAAAAGATGGCATTCCATCGAGTAACTGACGTGCAACACTACGAAATGCATGAAATAAATCGATTTGAAGATCATGCTTTACAATCACTCACCATCATAAAAGAATATAAGCTCCATTCATACTCTTGTTTTAAGGGTATTAATAAATGATATTGGGCATGAGCAATAAATAAACCCAAAAAAATACTACAACAACACAAATAATAAAGCTCATTCCATAACGAAGTCATCTACAACAAGTATGTATCTACAAGAATCTTACAAAGAAGTGATTGGAACATCAAAGCTATCATTATGCATATTGTATTGCACCCACACATTCAATAACTTCATTTAACAAAACAATGCAAGAAAATAAAAAAGAAGGGTAGGACGAAGAGTGGATTGAAGGAGGAATAGATACGGATAAATAAGAAAATGGGGATGTGACTTGTGAGTGAAGAAGAAAAAAAAAGGCAGAGAATTAAAAGGAGAAGAAGAAAAAAAGGAGGAAGAAGAAAAAGGGGAAGAAGAGGAAGATAAATATGCTGTTATGAAGGAGATCAACCAGATATGATGGGAGCGAGATCAACGACAAGACCCACAGGTGATGTGCAAGATCTTGAATGAGAGGAAGAAGCACTTCCTTTCAAGATCTTGAGAGAGAGAGAGAGAGAGAGAGAGAGAGAGAGAGAGAGAGAGAGAGAGAGAGAGCAGAACTCAAATTCTTTATTGCTTAACTATACATCCTATTAAAACCGATATACTATTTATAGGTAACAAATAGCAACATAAAAAGCTACACAAGGAGAAACTATCTAAATCTTGAACCAATATCAACAATCTCCACCTTGTTCCTAGATTTACATAATAAAGAAAGATATCTGATGTCCACAAAGAACAGCCTCACCGGTCTTCCCCGACAATTGCATCCATCAGACGATTAATAACTCCTCAAGAACTACACCACCAACTTCTTGAGTCCTAACTGTGTCACTTCTTTTGTACGTCTAGCCACAGTCATGTACCCCATGCATGTACCCTGCCCCTTTCATCTCGCACCATGTGCACATGTGGTATGACTCTGACCGCACACTGCACGTATCCACTCAGGAACCAAACCCTGCGCAATGCTCGAGCCCTCGTCTCAATACGCCTCGCGCATGCACCCGAGCCCACTGACCTGCCATCTTCTATTGCACGTCGTATGCAGTGCCTCCACTAATCTGACCTGCACGACATCAGGCCACGCCTGCAAATACCTCCCTTCATGATTTCTTGATAAAAAATGTGCTTTTGATTCCATAAACAATAGATCCACAACACCAATTAGCTTGCACAGACTGTGACACTGAGCTTAATTACGTGAACACTTGCAAACCGGATCCGACCCGCTCGTCCGACAAAGCTTTCATGCCGTCCGACCCCAATACGCAAGATGAGCATGCATGGGATTCTGCCATTCAGCCATATCCCGAACCGAATCGCCTCTGTTATGTGCGAACGAACCTCATTTGCACCTCATTTTCTCCTAAATGTACAAGTAAGCCACCGAACTCATTTGTTTTTCTTGAGCTCTTTCTATTTGATCGTCTGTCCTCTGTCCATCAATCACACACGCGAAGCTGCACGAACGGCCCTTTCGCCTCTGTCTACAGTTTCGATCCAAGCGACCTCCGTCCTCCGGTCGGCCAAAAATCGAAACCCCATTCCTCCGGCTAGAAGGGAAGTACTGTTCTCGCGAACGTCCAACAAACTCGCTTCACGAATTTGGAAAGATTTCTTCTGCCAAGCGCCTGCTGCTACGAGATTTTACAGGAAGAAACCCTAAATTCAAAAGTAAAACAAATCCCATCATTCGTTTGGACTTCTTGATCCGGAAATGATTCAAATTTGCTTGAGAAATGCTCTGGATTTCAAACCGAGTCAATTGGGTTCATATTTGTTGCAATTGGGTCGAAATTGAACTTAATTTGGCTCACTTCGTGCTCCATTTGGCTCGTTCGAGCTGATTTAACAAAATTGAATCCAAATTGTTACAATTTGATTTAATTGGAGTTTGATTGAGTCATATCGACTTAAATTGGGTTTGAATCGAGCTTGGTTTGATGAAACTCGCATCGATTTGGATTTAATATGCGTCGGTTATGTCAATTTATTAAAATTACGCTCAACTCGACGTCAAATTCCATTAAATTGTGTTCGACGGTGCCAAAGGGCATCGATCAAGCTTAATTGAACTTTGTTAGGTCTAATTTAGATCCAATTCGAGCTGACTTGAGTTCAATTGGTTATGATTGAGTCAATTTAACGAAACTGAACTCGATCAATGCAATCAGACCCGGATCCGCATCGATTTGAATCAATTTAGACTCAGCGCGGTCCAACCGAGTCAATTGAGCATGCTCGAAGGCAAATGTGCTAAAAGCGGGGTCAACAAGATGATCTTTAATGGTACCTTCCAGGTCATAAAAATAAAGAATATACAGTTGAAGATGACATCCTGCTAACCAATTAATAAACAAAAAACTTGCATCTTAATATCCATTTGGGATGACTGTAATCTTTTTTAAAAGTAATTATAAAATATTATTGTTGCAGTTTGAAAAATGAAATAGTAAAAAAGCTATCCCAAACTAACCCTTAGGCTTCATTCAGCTTTAAGTAGTAAGAAAGCCGTCCCAAAAGAAACCTTAATCAACTCCTATTTTCTTGACTGAACCTTTAATTGGAGGACAAACGGAAGTTATGCAATAGGCAACTAATTATACAGCTGAAGCCTGCATTTGCTATCTTTCACATAACTCCTCTTCCTTGTTGATGAATTTTTGATATGGAAACCACCATGCCCGCTAAATTAATGAAGTAGGATTCCTGCCACAAACATCATTCATTAAGTTTAATTACAGGATTAGGGCCTCTGCAGTGCAGAAAATTCTTCTTCCTTCTATGTGCAAAATACATCTTTCATTAAGTTTTTTATTCAGATACTCCACAAAAAAGTTTCAAAGGTACTTACTATCTCCAAGGGAGTTACGCGGTGAAGAAGGAACCCTTCAGATCTTTCACTGCAAAAGAAGACATAATTAAAATGTTACAAACCGCGAAAGCATTCTAGTTGAACAAAATTCAACAGTGCATGACTCCCTCAAAAGAACTAAATGGTTCAGTGGTTGATCTTATCCTACAAGTTTAAACTTTTGCATTGAAAACAAATTTGATAATTGATGTAGCTAACCCAAATTTAGCCACCTCTGATACACTACCTGACACAGATTTAGATAGAGAAGTTCTCACTTGACATTGATTTAAATTATCGCCCAGTATTTTAAATTCCTCCCCGGCTCTCTCTCTCTTCTCACAGCCACAAAATAATAAATGGCAATCTCTCTCTCTCTCTCTCTCACACACACGCACACACAACAGTTGTAAAAGACAGCGAGCTCGGTGGAACTCATCTATGTTTGCACTCCTATTCCCACCCTTGGCTCGTGAGCCGGCTTGAGCTCGTTAACAGTGGGACGAGCTCGAGCTCGCTTTACAATTGATGAGACGAACTCGATAAGGCCTAAACTCGACTAGACTCGACTCGTTTACACCCCTATATATGATTCTTGACAAAAACTTTCATTTGAGGAGAAATGGCTTATGTTATGAGCTCTCACAGAAGGAAAGATTGTTAACCAACTTCTTATCAAATAATTGAAAAACATCTTGGTGTAGAAATGTTAAGGGTTTGATCTTATCCTACAAGTTCAAACTTTTGCTTTGAAAACAAATTTGGTAACTGATGTATCTAACCCAAATTTAGCCACCTCTGATACACTACCTGACACAAATTTAGATAGAGAAGTTCTCACTTGACAATATTAAAATCTCCAGTATCTGAGAAAGGAATTTGCTCTTGGAGTATAGGCCCAGGGTTGCCCAAGTAAGCTATGCCTCCAATGTTATAATGTTGCCCAGCGCAACCCAGCTGGCTCAAGTAGGCATTCTGAAGAGTTTTTCACCAAACGAATAGCTATAAGTTACAGATAATATCGTTTGTTAAATTGAAGATTCAAATAAAATGATAAGCCTCTGCATACCACTCCATAATTCAAAAATATTTGATGAATTGGCTGATAAAACACTACCGAATTCTGCGTATGCTTCTCTTGGCAGACCATCAGTGGATGAAATCCTACAACTATGCGCCTGCAATGATTTTGGCAATAGATTACAAAGAAAGGAACTTCTTTAGAGGTTTAGTACGGAAGCTAAAGAGTTCAAAACTATTAAAAACGATTTCAAGTGAAAAATATTCTTGTAAACATGAAGTACTAAGATCACAATATGATATATGTTTCTAGAAACTGCTTATCTGAAATTGAAAAGAAACTGGTTTTATTTCTGTCATTCAAAATTACATAAGAGAGTTAACCTCTAAAATAAATTTTAAGATCTTGATGCAATAAGGTGAATAGGCCATGGTAAAAGATGAAAATATCAATTAAAGAACATAATGCTAAAAAAATAATTAAATGATAATTGTGAAAAATGAATATTCTCATTAGATTGATCCAAAATATATGAACTTAACTCTAAAGAGGATGCACATAAATAAAACTTTAGGTTCGGATAAAAAAATACTTAATGATTTTTGAATAGTTGTTTGTATTATTATTTTAACTTTTTCAATGACTTCAACGAGAAAGAGGATATCAACTGATTGAAAAAAATATTTTGCTGCAGATATCTAAACTAGAGATGCTTAGGATAGCTATACGTATAAGGATAATTGAACCTATGGGTCATAAGATAAAGTTAAGGTTGAGAGGAATGGAATATAGGCTAGAAAATGTATGCCAGTATGTTAGGAAGATCCACTAACGAGGTGAATTTTGTGCTAAGGAAATGAATTAAAAATATAGAGAGCAATTAGAGAGAGAGCGTGTTTAAAGGTGTAATTTTTATTAATCTTAAGGAGATAAGCTATGATACACCGACATTTCTCCTTAATAATGTATTTAGTGTCCGACACATATCGGACACGATATGCGTCCGATACTCCTCCGATGCTTATCGAGCATGCAGAAGACGTGTCTGATTAAAAATATCAAAAATAAATTGGAACCGCGTGTCTTAAATATTTTATGAATTTTTTAATATAATTTCTTATATTTCAAAATAAAAAAGTTTCTTTTCTCTCAACAATCTCAAGTCAATTGTCCGCACTCAATACCCCATTCCCTGAGCATACCACTTTCATTTCTATCTGCAGATCACAATTAGGGTTTCACAACAACGTCCGATGCCATCGCAACATCAACTTTCAACGCTATTACAACATCAATGTTTCAAAACAATCTAAAAATCAAAGTTTGACGCTAACAATTTCTACTCCCACAATCAAGCCCTTGTGTTGTCTCAACATCTCATCTTTGAACAACATCAACTCAACATATATGACAGACGTTGTCTCGACATTGGAGCTCGACGCTCGACTCTAGACAGCATTGTCGTCTCCCCTCTCAACGCTTGAAACACAACATCGACTTCCAACTCTCGGCATCTAATACTAATTATTTTAAGCATAAATTCTAGTTAAATGATTTATTAATTTTCAATTACTATTAATATTATCTTACTCAATTTCTATGCACTATTTTTAAAATATAAAAATTATAATACCATGTCCAACCCCGGTCCATTTCCTATATTTTTAATAATTGACATGTCCCGTGTTCGTATCGTCGTGTATGTGTCTATGCATCATCAGAGATAAGTAATTGAGTACCAGGAGAATTGATTTAGAACATATTAAAAATTTAGGAAGTTGATACATCCTATCATCTACGACACAACTTGGGCATCATGCCTTGGAAAGATAAAAAAAATTTATGTTCATAGAAATTTTAATTAGCCACTTTCTTAAAATTGCCAATAGTGATGATTCTCAAAGCATACTGTAAAGATTAAAAAAATATGTCACAAAGAGTTCATGGGCGCAATCAAACAATCAATCGGATGCCATAAAAGAGATATTAAGGTCCCAAAAAAATTGAATTGTTGGATTAAAATTCAGATTACTACAGATATGAATAAGTACAGTTTTTTTTAATTTGTTAGAGCAACCTTAATATTGAATTTGTAATCCAGAATTAGGAAAATTTCCAGCTCGAATTATTTTTTAATTTTGAACTTATCTAAACTGTTATTATAAATAGTAATTTTCTCTTTTGGTGGCATTTCTATAGCTGAATTAGATCGATCCCCGCTATAATTGTGATGGGGATATCAGATCATGGAAGGTTTATCAGAGGCGTGGCCGCCGATCTACGGCCACGATTGAGTCATTATATTTTTGATTTATCCTATATATATTTTCTTAATTATGTTGTCGTATTTTATTTGCTTTCTTTAGTTTTCCGTTGTACCCTCTTATGAAGGGATGTCGTATATAAGCTCAAGGGACATTAGTGTCTTTTGTCTTTGAGTCCTTTATATGAGGCTTTATATAGCCCTCCCTATTTTCTTTGGAGGTTAATGAATGATTATTGGAGAAATTTTATTGTCTTATTGGAGTTCTTGAGAGAGCTTGAGAATCGGAGAGAGATCCCTTGGAGAGGGAGAACGGTGCATCACCCATCAATCTTGGAGACGGCCGGGTTCGTGGTTTCCTATCGTTGTCTTACTTCACCCCATCTCCCTCCACCTAGCCGTTGGCCAAGGCCCATCCACTCCTTGCCGCCGGCCACCTAACCTCCCCTCTCGATTCCTCTTCTCAGCACCCAATTTCCCCACACCAATCCCTCCCTCACCTGCCGACCCCAACCCCTAGCCGACGGCCCCACTACTTTCCCCTTCATCCTTGGGTTTCTTAATTTGGTGAATGCAATTTGGAAACAATTTGAAATTCAAATCATCTAAAATTTGAATTTCAAAATTCTTTCCTAACTTAATTCATCTATTTTAGGAAAGTACTTAATTCCAATCAATTTGAATGTTATATTCGAATTGGATTTAATTTATTGCTTTCCTAATTCATAAAACTAAATTAAGGAGCCTTAATTCCCCCCCATTAATTACTCCTTACCTCATGTATGCCGCCGGCCCCCCTATAGGAAAACTTGGGATTTATTTCCTAACTCCCCTCTAGCACCCCCCCCCCCCCCCCTGGAAGTTTTTCTAAATATCACCCCACCCCCTTGGCCGAATTTTATCAAATCCCCTTGCTCCTAATTTATTTCCTAAAACCAAATATTGGATTTGGGAAATAAATCTCCACTCCATCCTCATGATACCGCCAGCCCCCCTCTCTCAGCCCGCCCCTGGCACCCACCCCCCCCCCCTTCTCTCTCACTCAAATCTCCCACTCTCTCATTAACTCCTCACCGGAATTTAGGAATTGAGATTTCCCTCTTGATTTCCCATCTTCCACTTTCAAAATTTTGAAATTAAATTCAGATTTTGGAAGGGAAATTGCTCCTTGGCTCCTACCCCTTTCAAGTTGAAGAGAAACTTCTTTCTCCTCAACAGTATTCAAGAGTGCTAGCAATCATTGGCAGACTTCATCATCTAGCTTTTATGGATGGCTGATCCAGAAACTGAATATGGCCTCTCCTACGATGAACACGGGTTTGTATGCATTTTACATTCAACCTTCTTCGATGTCCACCCGAGGGTCGACCACACGGTGGAAGATTACATCGAGCGAATCTTGGATACCTTGGTGGAAGCCATCGAAGAGCAATTGGAGATCGTCGAGTGGAGGATCGCCACCGATCCTTGACGAAGGTTTCCTACGTTCCCCTTTTCTCTTATTTCTTGAATCTAACTTTTCTCGTGGTTTGATTGTAGTCACGAAGGCCGACCGTTGTCTGCTTCTGTTAAGCTTAGTAAACGTAGGATTTTGAGCATATTCATGTGCTTGCTAATCTCGTTGTTAGACTAGGGACTTTTATTGAAGCTACTATTCTGGCATGATGTTGTTTTCTAATTTATTTTGTAGTTTCAAATCTCTGGTTATGTGATTTAGCCTAAGCGGGCATGACCCCTCTTACATTTTATGTCGTTGTTTTAAATGCTTGTAGTTGTTGTTGTTATTCTCTAATCAAGAGTTGTGCAAGATCTTAATAAATTCATTGCATCCATACGTAGTTCTACATCAAATTGTCTATTTAAAAAACTAGAATTCAACAACAAATCAACAAGAATTCCCCTAATTTTTTTTCTATTCCCTCTTCTCCTCGCCGAATTGCCTAGTCCACAAGAACTGGGTACCATTGTTGTAGCCACTAGCTTGCTGCTTCTTGCCTCCACTTGTGATGCTAGTCGCTAGTTATCTCGCTTCCTTTCCGTTAAACTCTTGTAGCAATGTTGATGGTTTATTACTATTGAAGCAACGAGTTGTTGTTGTTGTTGCTGTCATCACCAAGACACTATTTTACTGTGTTGCTATTAGGCCGACCCCTCCTGGGCCGGTTGAATCGGTCCCTAGTGGACTGATTTTTAGCTATAGTAGGCAGCCCAAGCTGGGCGGAACTAGGGAAGAGAGAGAGGGAGGGGCGGATGCTCCTAGAGGGCCCACATGCTAATTAAATTTGTTTGAAGGGAATTTTTAAATTAGGGGGCTGTTTAGGAAATTTATAATTGTCCTTCGTCTTTAATTAGTTTCTTTTGGGGAAGGGTTAGGGTTTTATGCTGGATTTTGAATTTCTCTTGAACTTCCTTGACATCTTGGGCTCTAGACTACCTTGGCTAGAGATTTGGGAGAGACAATCCTCCTCTCGAATTGAGGATCTCTTGTATCTTGTTTTAGTGTTTCTTGGCTTTGATTCTCATATTGCAATCCATCGTTTTGGGGCTGATTTCACTCAGATTTTGCAGTATTCTTGCTGTTTTCAACAATTAGTGATAGGTTTGCTTGCGAACTCAAGCATTTCCCTTAGGGTTACTTGCGAACTCAAGTATTTCCTATTAGTTTCCTGCTAGTCGTCGATGTTGCTGATGTTCTTGTTGTTACTATGTTTGTTACAACTCTGTTGTTGCACTGCTGCGACAAAATCCAGCCAGCCCCAACACTTAGAAAGTCAAGAAAGGAATAAATAGAAGCGAAATAAAGTGAATCAATGGCTAACCAAATCTAGCCAATCACGTTGCCAGCCTAACACAGGAGATAGCTACAATGACGGAGTCACTGGAGTGGACAATAATGAGATCAATTATAGTTGTAATTAGTGGGTCAAGTCCTATTTTTATTCCTGCTCATTCCATAACAAATGCAAATATGATTAGAGTGGATTAAGATGAGCATATGGCTACCACTTTAATAATTCGACCACCATTCAAAGTAAGAAAAATAGATTGCACAATATATATAAAGCAAAGAACTTGGTGCATTTGACTAAAGAAACAAATAGAAACAGAAAAAAGGCTAAAATTAGGGCTGCAAACGAACCGAGCCGAGCCGAGTATGTGAGTGTTCATGTTTGTGTTTGTTTAACATTAGCTTGTTCATGTTTGGTTCGTGTTTGATTCGAGCTTTATTATTTGTGTTCATGTTTGGTTCATTTAATTTAAGGGTGTTCATGTTTGGTTCATGTTTGGTTCATGTTCGTTTGTTTAGTGCTTATCGAGCTTTAAACAAGCTATGTTCGTGAACATATTTCGCAAACAATCTGTTGAACAAGCAAACCTTAAATTTGTTCATGAACATCCTAAACAAACAATCTAACAAACATTGACAAATATGAAATGTTTCTTGTTATTAATAAAAAATAATTATATTATTATGTTATAATTAAAGTTTTTATATTATGTATATTTATCAATTTTATAATAACATATTATTTAAGTTTTTATCGAGCGATTTTAATCGAATCTGAATCAAGCTTTTAATCGAGCTTGTTCATGAACATCAACTGATGTTGTTCACGAACATAAACGAGCTGAACGCATTAGTGTTCAAGCATGTTTATTAAAGAATCGAGTATTTAAAATATTGTTCAAGTTTGTTTGTTAGTTAATTAAACGATCACGAACGAGCTTTAATCGAACCGAACAACGAGTAGTTCGTCGAACGTTTGGTTCGCTTGCAGCCCTAGCTAAAATTGTAATCAGAATTAATATCAGCATTCAATGTTAACTGGAAGGTAAAAAGCTCAATAATTTTCAATTTGCCATATACTATTTAAAGCATGAAGGAAAACCATTTACTGTCTGTCACAGATAATATCTGATGCATCCAATACAACTGAGCACTTTCAGATTCCTTCATTTCCTCCAGGCGCGTGAAATCCTTAGAGCATCAAGACAAATCAGCGATGAGTAAATCCGCTATACTCATGCGTGCTATAGCATATTTTAAATTTCTATGAAATATTAATCAGGACATCTTATAAATAGTGTGGATCGTGTGAGTATTCAATCACTATGAAATGCTCTACAAAATGTTGATGAAATTCGCTAGTATAAGAAAATATAGCACACAAGTAACACATGAGTTAAAATTTCATAACATAGAAAGAAAGGATATGTTAGCAAGAAGCACTGAAAATCATCATTTTACATCATTAACGTCAATATTAGTAGCCATAATGGCATGAACATGGGTTTCGTTGACAATTTTTATCAGTAGCAATTGAAAGGATGTTTGTTAGGGTTAATAACGTGTATTTCTCTATCATGATCTTGCTGCATGCATTAATTAGATGACCAGATGATCTTCAAATTAGGCATGTTTATAGTCGAATCGATTGGGTAGATGAGACAAATCCAACGGGTCCAGGATCACCTAAATCCAATATCATTAAGGCACTAAAATGTTGAACAAATCTTTTATGATCAAGAGAATCAATATGGGTTGTTCGAGCTTATAGAAACTCACAATAAAAAGTGCAATGATGATGTGGAACAAAATGAAATTATCATACTTGAAGTAACTGTAAGAAGTCATTTGATATGTTCATTAAAGTCCACCATTAGAAATAAATATAAAATTTGATACATGTTAAGAGCATTCGTACAGTTTCTTTCATTGACACCAAGTTTATAATTCAGAAGACATTTCAAAATTATATGTCAAGTCTTTAAAAATATCTCCCCTTAATAGATATATCATTAATAATCAACTGACAACATTATGAAAATGCTAGTATCCTATTACCTGGAACAGTCCAGTTTCAATTCCAATAATGTCAAGTGTTTGGTCATAAGCTATCTTAATCTTCTTCAAAAAATATTTTTTTGATTTTCCAGACAAAGCCATAGTAGAATTACCAGCCGTAGTAGTATACCTGCAAGTATGAAGATTTGACTGAATAGTAAAATGTACGTTGATTTCAGAACAAATATCTTACACAAACAGACTGTTGCTTGAAGGAGAGTATTTAGGAAAATAACCAAGTGCAACCAAAATTGCTAAACAAGACACTGGAAGGGTTTCCACTTTCCATACCAGGGGATCTTCAGCATGGGGAAATTTAAAGAGGCCTGCAAATGCACAAGATGATCGGTGACAAAGAGCAAATGCAGACAATCGAGAGTCTGTTTGAATTATTACACCAGTTTCGAAGTGATGTTATATCAACATGTTTTTGCATAACTTATCCTTCATTTAGCAGTTAGAACATTACATGTTGCATGAGCGGATCATCCTGTCCAAGATCCCCAATGTTGACCACAAACTTTGCATCATAAAGCACAGCGGTCCTACTCATCTTCAGAAAGAAAAAAACAATTTACAATATCTGTCATTTAAGAACTGAATAGAAAGAGCAAAAACTAACAAAAAGTAGAAAAATAAAGTACACCCATCTATTATAAAAGTTGGAGAGACCAGTAGAGTCTCAATTTCTTTCTAATGAATGCATATCATTAAATTGAACACCATACTGCCATTAAATTGAACACCTTTATAAGATGGTGCAACTCTTGAGCAGCACCGATTGTACCACCAGGACCATGATGATAGATTTATCTCTTGGAGATATCAACTTAACTCCTTCGTTGACATCAAGTCATCTCCCTTCTTAGAATTAAGTCACGTCCTTCACTGACTAAGGCTTCGTTTGGAACGGCTTCTTTATTGCTTTCGAATGGTTTTTTAGTACAAACAGGAAGGGTAGATACTGTGGGCCTGGATAATAGACATTGCTACTATTAGTCATCTGTAAATCTCTACCTCTCTGGTGAGTCTAAACGGAAGGCCTAGTAGGATTTGGTGGACTCTTGTAATAGAACATTGACAAAGAAAGTCTTCTTTTCTCTTTTAGAAGATCTAAGAAATTCAGAGACTAGGTCCAATTTGTGAAGATTTGATTTTTTCAAGTCAAAAACTAGGATGATGCACGGAAAATGGTCGGGATAGCTCAGTTGGTCAGTCAAGTGAATCTTGTTCTTTTGGACCACACAAGTCAAAAATTTGTTTTTGATTTCATCTTCTTGTTACTGGATGCTCCATAGAACTAAATCGCTATTTTCTAATTCAAGAAATTTTTTAACTAAGTATTTGTTTTAGAAAGCAGCAAGAAAGCTGTCCCAAATGAAGCCTAAATGTCAATCAAGCCACGACATGCAGCTCATGGACACAGATGCCCCCCTTTCAACGTCTCAAGTCATCCGCTCCTATCAATGTCTCAAGGCTCCCACAGATGTCCCCATTAGCTCTGCTATAGGCTCAACCTTTAAGACATGCACTCGTTACCATCAGGCTTGCCCCTATCGCCACCTTCTACCCTCTCACAATCGCCTAATTTAGGTTGGTTGCGGTTTTTAACTTTAGATTACTATTGTTACAATTGTCAAACTTAATATTTTCATAGATTTAAAGTTTGCAGCAACCATCACTCTTTTGCTGGTTGCAATCTTAAGGTCTGATGCTGCTATCAAAACATAAAAAATGACATCAAAGGGTCATCATCACCATCAAAGGTTTCAGCATCTCACAGGCCCTCCATCCTAAAAGTAGGAGATAATGAAAAGATCCATTCTTAACGAGATAGATATCACTAACAAATGAAAATAGCAAGCAATCCATGATAAGTGTTGACTCCTTGATCATACTACTTCTAGCTTCATCCTCAACTCTATAGCCAACATGTCGTTCACTCTTTTTTTTTTTTTTGCAACAAGCTCATTTTCTCCTTTATCAGTTATGTCATCACACTATGTCAAACAATTTTGTCAGTTGCATCTTTACTAGTTTTGATGTTGTTGCGTCCTGGAATATTCATGGCAGTAGAGAAGTATATAGTTTAACATTTTAGCGTTGTACGAAGATCTAGCACACAAGCAGATGAAAGAGAGAGGGTACAAAATTTATAAGAGACACCAGAGTTTTTACGTGGAAATCCCTAAAATAGTGGAAAAACCATGGGGTCTGACCCAGTTTGAATGAATCCACTAGTATTTGCAGTTGATTACAAATGAGGTCCTTCTTGGGAGAAGGCCTTGGCTTGATGTTATAAGTGTACATCATATAGAACGCATTACATGGTGGGAGAAGGCCTTGGCTTGATGTTATACATCAAAATAGACATATTTGTTTGATTGGCAGGACCATAGTCGGTAGGATAGAGGTCAAAAAGATTGTAGAAGGTGATGGAAGTTGAAAGGACCGTAGTTGGCACTTGGCAGAAGACCGGGGTCAGAAAGACCATAGTTGGTGAAGGAGGTCACCGTAGTAGGCGAGGGAGGTCACTGTAGTTGGTGACAGAGGTCGGAAGGATTGTAGTCGGCAGAAGACTGGGGTCAGAAAGACTGTTGTCTTGCAAGGGAGGTTGGAAGGACCATAGTCGGCAGGAGACTGGGATCAGAAAGACCGTTGTCTGGTGAGGGAGGTAGGAAGGACCGTTGTAGGCGATGGAGGTCGGAAGGACCGTAGTCGGCAGGAGACTAGGGTCAGAAAGACCGTTGTCTGGCGAGGGAGGTCGGAAGGACCGTAGTCAGCAGGATACATGGGTTAGAAAGACCGTTGTCTGACGAGGGAGGTCGGAATGACTGTAGCAGGAGACAGAGATCGGAAGGACCGTAGTCGGCAGGAGATGGGTCAGAATGATCATTGTCTGGTGAGGGAGGTCGAAAGGACCGTAGTAGGCGACAGAGGTCGGAATGATCATAGTCGGCAGAAAACTGGGTCAGAAAGATCGTTGTCTGGCGAGGGAGGTCAGAAGGATCGTAGTCGACAGAAGACTGGGGTCAGAAAGACCGTTCTCTGGCGAGGGAGGTCGGAAGGACCGTAGTAGGCGACGGAGGTCGGAAGGAGGCTGGGGTCAGAAAGACCATTGTCTGGCGAGGGAGGTCGGAATGATCGTAGTTGGTAGGAGACCGGGGTCAGAAAGACCATAGTAGTAGGGCGGTACTCTGGTAGAACTCTGGGCACCAGGTGGTGATCCGGTAGAAGTTCGGGCTTCAAGTGGTGGTCTGGCAGAAGTCTGGGCCTCAAAAAGATCGTTCTCTATCAAGGAGGAGTTAAACGGCTAGAGCTTTCTTCCTTCTCTTCCTTCTTCTCTCTTGACTCTTCCCCCCTATTTTCAAGAGGAAATAAGGTTTTATTTATAGAATTCTTGATTGGCATGGCTTGTAAATAAGTGGAAGATCAAGGGTAAATTGGGAGTGGTCTGGATGGACGATCGATCTTGATTCCTACGATCATGCACCGTTTAATGGATCTTTGACTGTCCTAATGATATCAGAATTTGATGATCTTGGGCTTGTTGGATTCGTCTCGTCGAGACACTCGATTCGACTATAAGCATGTCATGATTGGAGGCCGTTGGTAACCCAAATTATGGTTTAATCCTTCCAAAAGTGCTCCGAGTCTTTGCTTTGGACTCATTTGGGCTCGGATTGGGTCAATTTTGGTGTTGTTAGGTTCGTGTTTCCAAGACGCTCAGTTTGATATAAGTTTGTAGGAATCAGAGTTCAGATGATCTCAATTTTAATTTTTGAAGCTTCCAACTTGATTTTACCTCAAGATTCGTGCCTGATCAAGATACTTTTTTAATGATGTATCATATGCCTACTCCTCTTCATGTAACTATCATCAGCTCTATAGCCTGGCTACATCAACAATAATCCTTATTGAAACTTTTTTTGTCTACTTGTTAGTTAGTCACATTTTTTCACTCTGTCGTATTGTTTCATTGCTTCGGTTAACCACGTTGCTGACATCTTTACAAATGGAATATTCAATCTTCATTCAGCTAAGAAGCCTATGCCCTCCATGTAGTTTTGGTGCTTAAGAAATCTATGTTGCGAACATTACAATAGACGTAGCTTTATTGTTTGATTATGATCGGTCACATTAGTCACACATCTCAATGCAATATCATCTCTTCAGCAGGCCATATATCTTTCTCATTCACATATAACTCAAATGATTTCACCTTAGACTTTAGTTGATCATACAATTGACCATAAATCATCAATATATGCTACTTAAACAATCAGGAAGACATCATCATTAAGTCACTATGTAAAAATATTTCATTCAAAAATCAAATCACTCAAAGAAGATAATAAAATATTAGATCATCAAAGATAAGATTTATTATCTTAAACTAGCATAAAGAAAGAAGGGGGTGGGGTGGGGGTTTGAATAATGATGCCAAATGGATGCCCTTGACTTCAATTCAACCACTTCAAAATGTTGTGTTGGCTCAAGATCTTATATAAATAATAGGCCAAAGGGAATTTCCATATTAATGTCTAGAAAATGTATGTGTTATACCTAAAAAATGATTCAATTGATTTTTGATGGATTCAATTAGATTTCTTCTATAACAAATTATGATTATCAAGCAAGGTTCAAATCAACAATTCCCAAAGATAGTCAAAACTTTATGGATTCAATTCAATGTTACATGTAATTGACTATTTTTACCAAGTATGACTATGACTAATAGTTTTGGAGGAAGCTAACATCCTTGATAGATTTGAGTGGCTCAAGTAAGGTTTCGTAATATTAGGAGAGTCCTTTAAGTTTGCAATCTCATAGGGGTTAAAAAAGTTATAAGAAAACTTAAACTCCTAATTCACTGACGCTATCACCAAGAAGTTAAAAGATAATGAGTAATTTTAGATTATATTCTTTAATCCTGGATAGAAATCCAATGAGAACTTTTTTTTTGTAGGTAGAGGGGCGTATAGAATTTTCTTCATCAAGAGAAAATTATTCAACTTAGTTGACGCATTCAAAAACTCATTTAATAATTTTTGGAGAATCCAAAGACTTAGAATAATGTGATGAAACTCGAGGAATGTCACATATCTTGACATCTAATCGGTTGCGTGACTTGCGTTGCTTATGTCACAAATTTATTATCCACTTCTCAACTAGCATGGGTGCCATCTCCGACATCTTGGTGTATCATTTAATTGCCCACTCCTCAGCAAATGCTATTGCCATACCTATATTTCCATTTTCCACTAACGACTTAGTTACTTGCAAGCTGACGGAAGTTCTGTCCTCCACTTTATACGCAACTTCAAAGGTTTTACACCTTAGTCGAGTTCTAATGCTGACATTATTTCATCCATGCATGAAATATTGATAGAAGATTTTGTTATGCCGCCGGCCCAGGAGGGGCTGGCTGGACCCGGCTGGACCGGTTCAGCCTAGACCGATCCTGCCTGGACCGGTCCTGATTTGTTCCCGCAGGCCCAAGCTGGGCGGAGAACAAGGAGGGGGCGGTAGCCCTTGTGGGCCCAAGCATTGATTGTATTAACTTTAGGAGGGAAATTTTGAATTAAGGGGCTTTTTAGGGATTTTTAATTATTACTTTTGCTTTAATTAGGGAGAAGGGTGTGAGTAGGAGATCATCTTGAATTTGAATGTCAATTTGAGGTCTAGGGTTTTCTTGCTTTGGGCTCTTGGCGTTGCCGTTTCTTCCTCTCGGATTGAAGAACAAATTGTATCTTTGCTATTTTATTCGTCTATTAGTAAAATACAAGCCTTTGCTTGAGTTCTATCTCAGTTTTCCCGCAATCTCTCACTATTTTCTTGTGAAAAACTGCTGTCCATTGGAGAAAACTGCAGTTTTCCCCTTGTTCTACTTCAGATTTGGGCTAAGAACTACTTGAAATCAAGTATTTCCTATCAAATTGGTATCAGAGCGTCGATTTGGGACCGTTGCGGCTGGATTTCTGAAATTTCAGCGGTAGATTTGTCTCAATCGGAAGAAGATCTCTCAAGTTCTGAGAATGTACTATGGCCGAAAAAAAAAGTTGAGGTCTTGGAAGGAGAGCTAGGGCAATTGAAGACGGATTTCGAAGATAAGATCTCAGATTTTCAAAACCAATTTTTGTCAATCCATGAGAAGATGGACGGAAGATTTGCCGCGCTAGAAGAATTAATAAAAAAAATGATTGAAGAAAAACAAAAACCGGCATCATCTGAAGCCGTCGGCGGCCATGGAAGGGGAGGAAACTCTAACCCGTTTAGGGGTAGGGAAAATCCAGAAGTGGAAGTTTTAGAGGGAGACGATGGGATGCCTCCGCTAGAACCGTTTTCGAGGGAGGAGTTGAGTAGGGGATACGACAAACGGGAGGCTGATTTTGTCGGAAGAAGGGAAGAATTCTATCGCCAAGGTGCTGATTTCGAATTCAGCGTCGAGGGGCTGATTTTTAAGGAAGAAGGGAGGAATTTATCATCGAGGGGCTGAATTTGAAGGAATTCAGCGTTGAGGTGATGATTTCGAAGGAAGAAAGGGGGAGTATGAAGAGGGGTTCGAGTATAATCGTCGGAGGGATGATCGGGACACCTGGGGAGCTCTCCCTCTTCGAGGGATGGGAGGTTATGGAGAATACCAGGGAAATGGAGGAGATTCAAAGGTGAGGAAGTTGAAGATGCCCGTCTTCGAGGGCGAGGACGACGATGGGTGGATCTATAAGGTGGAGCGATATTTTGCTGTCAATGGGTTGACGGAGGAGGAGAAATTGACAGTGGGGGGAATGTGCTTGGAGGGAAAAGCCTTAGCCTGGTATCAGTGGCGTGACAGGAGGGAGCCCATTCGCAGCTGGAGAGAGTTCAAGGATTGTTTATTGGAGCGTTTCCAAGCCGATGATGGAGGAGACTTCTATGAGCAATTCTTTGCTCTAACTCAGGAGGGGACCGTGGCAGACGACTGGGACAAGTTTGAGTACGTGGCTAGCAGATTGGATCACATTTCATAGTCAGCCCTTGAAGGGAACTTCATGAAAGGGATGAAACCGGAGATCCAAACAGCAGTCAGGGTGCTGGAGCCGAGGAACCTACGAAAGGCTATAGAGCTGGCGCAGTTGGTGGAAGATCAGAAGAAATCAGAAAAAGGAGCTCGAGGGAACTATTCTGGAGGATCATACAAGATGACTACCACATTCTTACCATCAAAGGGGGGAGCGCCAGGTGGTCAGAAGGAAGCACCCAAGGAGAAGACTGGAGGGGGGAATGGGGGACAGTTCAAAAAGCTGACAGAAAAAGAAATGTATGATAAGAGAGCGAAGGGGTTGTGCTTCAGATGTGATGAGAAGTACATGCCGGGGCACAGGTGCAAGGACCGAACTCTTCAGGTTCTCCTTGTCTGTGAAGATGAGGAAGACGAGGAGGGAGGTGGGAGTAGATTTGAAGAGGAGGGGGAGGAGAAGCTGCACCTGGATATGGCAGAAGTCTCTCTGAACTCTGTAGTGGGATTCACCCTGAGTCACACTATGAAAGTGAGAGGAGAGATAGCTGACCGCGAGGTGGTTGTGTTGATTGACAGTGGGGCAACCCACAATTTCATTTCCAACCAGATCGTTGAGTTGTTGGGGATGGAGTTAGTGGATACCGGAGGCTATGGAGTGATGATGGGCACGGGGAAGGTGGAGATGGGTAGAGGAGTTTGTCGAGGAGTAGTACTGAAGATTCAAGGGATCCATGTAAAGGAAGACTTCCTTCCCTTGGAATTGAGGAGTACGGATGTCATCCTTGGGATGAAATGGCTGCAGACCTTGGGGGAGACCAAGATCAATTGAGGGACATTGAGGATCGAGTTAGTGATGGAGGGAAGAAGAAGGGTGATCCAAGGTGATGCTGGGCTGACCAAGGCTAGGGTGTCACTTAAATCCCTAATCCGGACCATCCAGGAGGGAGGAGGCTACTTGGTGGAGTTACACCATTTGGAAGGGATCAGAATTGAGGAAGAATACACTATTCCTTCCTCAGTACATCCTCTCGTACAGCAGTTCAGGGAGGTTTTCCAACCTCCGCAGGGTTTACCACCTCAGAGGGAGCTAGAGCATGCCATCACTTTGAAGGAAGGGGAGACACCAATCAGTGTCCGCTCTTACCGTTACCCACAGATCCAGAAGGATGAGATTGAGAAGTTGATCCGGAAGATGTTGGAGGCGAGGATCATCAGGCCAAGTATTGGCCCTTTCTCTAATCCAGTCCTCCTGGTCAAGAAGAAGGATGGGAGATGGAGATTCTGTGTGGACTACAGGGCTCTGAATAAAGGCAATGTACCAGACAAGTTCCCAATTATGGTGATTGATGAGTTACTTGATAAGCTGCATGGGGCCGTGTTATTCTCAAAGTTGGATTTAAAATTGGGTTACCACCATATCAGGATGAAGAAAACTGATGTGCCAAAAATAGCATTTAGAACACACGAAGGGCATTATGAGTTTCTGGTGATGCCCTTTGGGTTGACTAATGCTTCGTCTACTTTCCAATCCTTGATGAACAGAGTATTTAAGCAGTACCTAAGAAAGTTCATCCTGGTCTTCTTTGATGACATCCTGATGTATAGCAAAACTGTAGGGGAACATTTGGAACACTTGAGGACGGTTCTAGAAGTCCTACATGTGAAAGCCAGTTTTTAGTTTGTCCTTCCAGGATCATCCAGGACGAAGTGGGATTGTCCTAGGACAATCAACACAGGATCTGTGAACTGGGAGGTTCGTCCCAGGATGAAATTTGGTTCATCTGTATGAAATTCGTCTAGAGGGCAAATCGTCCCGAGACGAATACACTTCTTCCGGAAAAATCTGCATGTGTATATATTGGATTGAGATCTTTTTGAAGAGAGAGAAAAGCCCAGGAGAGAGAAAAATGAAGGAAAAAGGAGAAAAAATGATTTTTGAGCGACTTCGGTCCGTTTTCGTCCGTCGCCGTAGTTGGGAAAGTTACTCGACTCGAGGTAAGGCACATTATGCCTTTCTCTACTTTCAGAAATATAAATTTTGACGACTTTTCTGTTTCAAATTCGATTTCTGTTAGCGAAAATCTGATATCATTTTGTTCTGGTAAACTTTTTACCGCGTAACTTTTGATATGTTTCTGAGACGATGTTTTTATATGTTTTGAGTAATTTCTGGAAGATTTTCACCGGGTATTTTGAATTCTACGGAGTTTTTATCGAATAGCGAATTATCTGGATGTTGAAAATATTTACTTTAGTACAATGAAAGTTTTGAAATGATGTTTTCAGCTATCTGTGATAATTTGATAAATTTCTGAAATTGTGAATTCTGTAAAATTTTCGTATACTGCCGTTATGCCGCTGATGATTTTCTGATGTAATCCGATTTTTTTTTCTGATTTGAATATTTTGATGTGCTATGATATCAGAAGGGAGTTATAAGGGGCCGGAATCCTTTGCGATTCTGTTGTCTGGGTCCGGGAATCTAAAGATAAGTTCTGTTCTGAAAATTATGTATATCTGATCTGTTCTGGTGTTGTAAGCACAAAGGGAGGCATAAGGGGCCAGAATCCGTTGAGATTCTGTCAGGGTCGGGGAAGGGAGGCATAAGGGGCCAGAATCCGTTGAGATTCTGTCAGGGTTAGGGATACGTGATATCTGATATGTGATTTTATCTGTGATGAATCTGATTTGAATAATTCTGTTGTGTGAAATAAACTCAGTTTTTCTGTATCAGTTATTTGATTTCTGTTCGATTTCCGTTCTGTTTGATTTTCTATACGATTGTCTGAATTCTGTACGGCTACTTGAATAAACTATTCTGATGATTTTTGGTTGTGAGTTTATGGAGATTTTGATTGGCTAGTGTAGTTTTGCTGAACTGTTAGCTCATTCTTGTTATCTACGTGGTTTTCAGGTTCTGGGAAAGGGAAGGAAGTCTTGGACTAGCTGTTCAGTGTCTGATTTGAGATTAGGTATTTTGTACTTTTGATTTTTATACAATCATGACTTTTCTGTTATGTTCTATTTTTTTCTGTATGTAGCCATGCACTGTATTGTATATGATTATTTTGATGAAAGAAGAAAATATAGATGAACTGTTCTGTATATTTGGATGTTTATAATAACTCTGTGTTTTCTGTATGTCTGAGATTTGGAAGAAAGTCTGAAGCAAATTCCAAAGCTAGATCCTGGATTTCAATTCTATCGCGGCCCGACCCGAAGGGATTCGTTCCGGTCGGGTTGGGTCGTGACACTATAGGAGCACCAATTAAAGGCTAATTTAAAAAGTGTAGCTTTGCCCAGACCAGTGTAGAATACTTGGGACATGTGGTGTCCCAAGAAGGAGTGGCGGCAGATTTGAGTAAAATTGAGGCAATGCAGAAGTGGTCAAAGCCTAGGAACATAAGGGAGCTGAGGGGATTCCTAGGGTTGACTGGGTGCTATCGGCGATTCGTGAAGGGGTACAGCTCCATTGCCTAGCTGTTGACCGAGCAGCTGAAGAAGGACAACTTCCTATGGGGAGAGGCAGCAACTCAGGCGTTTGAGAAATTGAAATAGGCCATGACGACAATACCAGTTTGAGCTCTTCCAAATTTCAGTCAGACCTTTGTGGTAGAGACGGACGCATTAGGATATGGACTTGGGGCAGTACTGATGCAGAATCATAGACCTGTAGCATACTTCAGTTAAGTGTTGTCAACCAGGGCAAGACTGAAGTCAGTGTATGAGAGGGAGCTGATGACCATTGTCTTGGCGATTCAAAAGTGGCGACCCTATCTTTTGGGACAACATTTCATCGTCCGGACTGATCAGAAAAGCCTAAAGTACTTGTTGCAGCAAAGAATGGTCACTGAGGAGCATCAACGATGGTTATCCAAGTTATTAGGCTAAGATTTTGAGATCCAGTATAGGTCAGGCTCGAAAAATAAAGCAACTGATGTTTTATCTAGATGTGTGGGGGAGCTCCAAGAGTTAGTTGTATCAGTGTCACTGATGGTAGACTGGGGAGCCATCAAAGAGGAGAGCATGATGAATGAAGAGCTAAAGAAAATCAGGGAGATCTGAGGAAAGGCAAGAGCAGCCATCCAGGTTATTACATTGAAGGGGAGAGGTTGTTGTATCAAGGGAGGTTTGTAGTGCCAAGAACCTCAATATATATTCCCCAGCTGTTATAGGAGTTCTATGACAGTGCAGTGGGAGGTCATTCAGGGATACATAAGACATATAGAAGGCTGGCAGCTGAGCTTTACTGGAAGGGGATGCATAAAGATGTAGAGGAAATGGTGGCAAGATGCGAAGTGTGCCAAAGGAACAAATACATGGCTATGGCTCCAGGGGGACTACTGCAACCCTTGGCACTTCCCAACAGAGTATGGGAGGAAGTGTCCATGGACTTCATCGACGGCTTATCGTGATCAGAGGGATACACTATTATCTTAGTGGTGGTGGACAGACTCAGTAAGTATACACATTTTATCCTATTGAGACAGCCCTACACTGCTGTGTCAGTGGCAGCAGCATTTATCAGGGAAGTGGTTAGACTGCATGGGATCCCTGAATCAATATTGTCAGATCGAGACAAGGTGTTTCTCAGTTAGTTTTGGAGGGAATTGTTCAGCCTGCAGGGGACTACCCTCAAGAGAAGCACCGCCTACCATCCACAGACAAATGGACAAACAGAGGTAGTAAATCGAAGTCTAGAGACTTATTTGAGGTGTTTCGCTTCTAAAACACCGCGGATGTGGGCGAAGTGGTTGCCTTGGGCGGAGTATTGGTATAATACCTCGCATCATTCTGCCTCTCAGATGACGCCCTTCAAGGTACTTATGGAAGGGACCCCCACACCTAGTGCACTATGGAAAAGGAAATACACGGGTCTCTTCAGTTGAACAGTATCTGGAAGAAAGGGACAAGGTGCTCGAAGATTTGAAGAAACATCTGCTGAGGGCCCAACAACTCATGAAAAAGCAGGCATACTCACATAGAAGAGACATGCAGTTTGAAGTTGGAGAGAAAGTCTTCCTAAAATTACGACCTTACAGGCAGAGGACAGTGGCAAGAAGGAGGAATGAGAAATTGGCACCAAGGTACTTCGCCCTATGAAGTGTTGGACAAGATCGGAGCTGTGGCGTACCGATTAAAGTTGCCCCCATCAGCTACCATACATCCAATTTTTTATGTATCACAGTTGAGGAGAGCTATTTGGGAGCATGCAGCTAGTACGGATTTACCTGTGACACCAACTGAGGATTTGGAAGTGAATTAGAGCCTCTGGAGCTTACAGGCGTACGATCAAACAAGGATGGCAACAAAGAAGTGCTGATTAGGTGGAAAGGCCTTCCCGATTTTGATGCTACTTGGGAACCAATGGAAAGAATGAAAGAGCAATTCCCTTTCTTTCACCTTGAGGACAAGATGAGTTTTTGGGAGGGGAGTATTATTATGCCGCCGGCCCAGGAGGGGCCGGCTGGACCGGTCCTGGTTTATTCATGCAGGCCCAAGCTGGGCAGAGAACAAGGAGGGGGTGACAGCCCTTGTGGGCCCAAGCATTGATTGTATTAACTTTAGGAGGGAAATTTTGAATTAAGGGGCTGTTTAGGGATTTTTAATTATTCCTTTTGATTTAATTAGGGAGAAGGATGTGAGTAGGAGATCATCTTGAATTTGAATGTCAATTTGAGATCTAGGGTTTTCTTGCTTTGGGCTCTTGGCGTTGCCGGAGATTGGAGAGTTGTTCTTCCTCTCGGATTGAAGAACAAATTGTATATTTGCTATTTTATACGTCTATTAGTAAAATACAAGCCTTTGCTTGAGTTCTATCTCAGTTTTCCCGCAATCTCTCACTATTTTCTTGTGAAAAATTGCTGTCCATTGGAGAAAACTGCAGTTTTCCCCTTGTTCTACTTCAGATTTGGGCTAGGAACTACTTGAAATCAAGTATTTCCTATCAGATTTGTTTAAAAAGCCAAGTCACATAGATACCTTAATAATAAGAAGACTTTGTAATATTTTGAAGGATCTCTAGGATTCATACAAAAAAGACACGCCAAGCTAAATCTTCCATAACAAGAAAACATCGAATTTTCACAAGAAAAAAAAACTCAATTTGCAATTCTGAGTGGATTTTCAAATTGATTATCCAATATATGGTTACGGTGGGCAAAATGTTGACACAAATCATGACCAGCCACAATCCTGATATAAGAGAAAATCTAGAATAACATCATAGCAAATTACAACACAAATTTCAAAAATATGTTGTGCAGGAAAACTCCAAAAAAGTGATATCAATAGAAATTACATCAAATTCCCTTTCTAGACATAACAATTTCATTGAGAAATTCAACAACTTGACTAGCCTACAAGAATTTGAAGGTGACCACACATTGCAAAAAAATTTGAATTGTAATAGCCTGTATTTTGAGCTCATTTTATGTGGTTAAATATTTTTAGTTCAGGATAGAGTATCAGGTGTGTGACATTGATCATATCAGAATTCCTCAGGTTTTATTTTATTTTTAGTTATTCTTTTATACTCATGATAGAGTAGTGGTAGTATGATCGTATAGATCCTGAGTAGTGTATATAATTTTTTTTTTGAAATGAATATAGATGTATGTATAGATGTTTTGAATTCTAGAATTATTATTTTTTGTTTATTTTTTATATATGAAGTTAGATAGCTTTGATGTTGTTTATTTAAATATAAAAGAATAATTCTTCCAACTTAGATTTTAGGGCACCATAATTGGTATCAGAGCAATGTTATTGGAAGAATTAATTGTTACCAGAGCTATATGAATTGATTATGAGTAGGATAGAATTAGTAGTTTAGGGTGCATTATTTTACATATATAGTTGATTGCATGTGTGTATTATTCAAATCATATTGAACCGTGTAGGTGAACAGTTGAATGGATCCATCATAATCATATGTACTAAATGAGCAACACAATATAGCTTCAGTGACATCAGATAGTGTGATGCAGTTGGATATTGTTATAGTACAAGCAATGGGAGATGTACAAAGTAAATCAGTTGGGAGTAAAGAAAAAGAAGGAGATAAGCACTTATAAACATTACATAAGTTGAAGCATCCGTTGTTCCAAAGGAGCTGTAGGACCACAGGCTACGGACGACTGGTTATTGAGGAGAAAAAAGAACTTTGACAATATAAATTTTGGAGTGTCGAAAGGTATCATTAGTTATGTTTCTATTTGAAGGAGATGCATAGAGATGATGGGTTGGACAATAGGAGAGAAATTCCACGGGAAGATTAATGATTAGATCACTTGGGATGAATTTACTATTATGTTCAGGATGTGGTTTGTACCTCAGTACCTCCATCAGCCCGATGATGGATGCATGAAGCTTTTATCAAGTTGGAACATAGACGCAAAACAATGATGCAGTATGAGGCCGAGTTTACAGTTCTTGTTAGACATGCTCCTCACTTGATCCCTACCATTGAAGAAAAGTGCTACATGTTTCTACAATGGTTGAATAGAGAGCTGAGACATCCATTAGTATCTATGTGAATTCAAAAGTTTTCTGAGTTGATGGAGCGGGTCAAACTGATAGAGATTTATTTGGCAGTACCGACATCCAGGCATGATGAGAGCTTGAAGTATAATATTAGTAGGAGGGGCAGAGATGAAACAAGTAGGGATAGAGACATAGAAAATATCAGTGAGAAGAAAAGCATATATAGTGATTCGAGGAGATCTGGATTGATAGCATTTACATGCAATTATGGTGAGTGCATTCATTATGGTCGACGACATTCAGGTCAGTACTTCTTATTGACGGGATAATATTTTCATTGTGGATAACAGGGACATAAGGTACCAAACTATCATTAGAGGGTATTTGGAGGAAGAACTGATTCTGGCGTAGGACAATCCAATTATCCAAACAAATTAAGGGCAGAGGACTGTAGGGTTAAGAGTATATAGTGAAAGATCAACCAACAGGGCGGATGATAAAGCTATCAATGGTAGTCAGAGGGAGACTATTGCACCACGACCGACTGCACCACGACCGACTGCACCTACTCCCGTGATGCGACGTGTGTATAAATTGCAGGATCTAAAATTACATCAAATTCCCTTTCTAGACATACCAATTTCATTGAGAAATTCAACAACTTGACTAGCCTACAAGAATTTGAAGATGACCACACATTGCAAAAATTTTTGAATTGTAATAGCCCGTATCTTGAGCTCATTTTATGTGGTTAAATATTTTTAGTTCAGGATAGAGTGTCAGGTGTGTGAGATTGATCAGATTAGAATTCCTCATGTTTCGTTTCTTTTTTTTTTTAGTTATTCTTTTATACTCATGATAGAGTAGTTGTAGTATGATTGTATAGATCCTGAGTAGTTTATATAATTTTTTTTTTGAAATGAATACAGATGTACATATAGATGTTTTGAATTCTAGAATTATTATTTTTGTTTATTTTTTATATATGAAGTTAGATAGCTCTGATGTTGTTTATTTAAATATAAAAGAATAATTCTTCCAACTTAGATTTTAGGGCACCATAATTGGTATCAGAGTAATGTTATTGAAAGAACTAATTGTTACCAGAGCTATAAGAATTGATTATGAGTGGGATAGAATTAGTAGTTTAGGGTGGATTATTTTGCATATAAGTTGATTGCATGTGTGTATTATTCAAATCATATTGAACCGTGTAGGTGAACAGTTGAATGGATCCATCATAATCATATGTACTAAATGAGCAACACAATTTCAGTGACATCAGATAGTGTGATGTAGTTGGATATTGTTATAGTACAGGCAATGGGAGATGTACAAAGTAAATCAGTTGGGAGTAAAGAAAAAGAATGAGATAAGCACTTATAAACATTACATAAGTTGAAGCATCCGTTGTTCAAATGAGCTGTAGGACCACAGGTTACGGAAGACTGGTTATTGAGGAGAAAAAAGAACTTTGACAGCATAAATTTTAGAGCGTCGAAAGGTATCATTAGTTATGTTCCTATTTGAAGGAGACGCATAGAGATGATGGGTTGGACAATAGGAGAGAAATTCCACGGGAAGATTAATGATTAGATCACTTGGGATGAATTTACTATTATATTCAGGATGTGATTTGTACCTCAGTACCTCCATCAGCCCGATGATGGATGCATGAAGCTTTTATCAAGTTGGAACATAGATGTAAGACAATTATGCAGTATGAGGCCGAGTTTACAGCTCTTGTTAAGCATGCTCCTCACTTGATCCCTACCACTGAAGAAAAGTGCTACATGTTTCTACAATGGTTGAATAGAGAGCTGAGACATCCATTAGTATCTATGTGAATTAAGGAGTTTTCTGAGTTGATGGAGCGGGTCAGACTGATAGAGATTGATTTGGCAGCACTGACATCCAGGCATGATGAGAGCTTCAAGTATAATATTAGTAGGAGGAGGGGCAGAGATGAAACAAGTAGGGATAAATACATAGAAAATGTCAGTGAGAAGAAAAGCATATATAGTGATTCGAGGAGATCTGGATTGATAGCATTTACATGCAATTATGGTGAGTGTATTCATTATGGTCGACAACATTCAGGTCAGTACTACTTATTGACGGGACAATATTTTCATTGTGGATAACAGGGACATAAGGTACCAAATTGTCCTTAGAGGGGATTTGGAGGAAGAGCTAATTCTGGTCCAGGACAATCCAATTATCCAAACAAACTAAGGGCAGAGGATTGTAGGGTTAAGAGTATATAGTGAAAGATCAAACAATAGGGCAGATGATAAAGCTATCAATGGTAGTCATAGGGAAACTATTGCACCACGACCGACTGCACCTACTCCCGTGATGCCACGTGTGTATAAACTGCAGGATCTAAAAGCACTGGCGGGTTTAGGGGGGGGGGGGGGGGGGCCTAAAAGAGCACGTGCCCCCCACCCCAATTAAATATTTTAATTACTAGCCATTATGAATTATGTCATATCTCTCTAAAGCTGATAATGGATGGTAAAGACGAACGCAGAAATTCATAAATATAATATTTTTATAAATCTTTTAATATATTCTTGACCCCACAAATTACCAAAAACTAACAAGTCTTAATTAGTGGACCTTGTGAGAAGCGGAGCAATAAACTCAAATGATTTTAAGAAAATAATTCATAAATTCCCAAACAAATTTATGTTAATAAATCTTCCTTTTTTTGTTTTGATATATTTCATAATTAAATTACACAAATCACAGATATCAAGAAAATTGTTTTAGATGAAGGGTAAAAATACAAATTTGTAAAATTAGAAGGGGCTAAAAAAGCTAAAAAGTTACCGACCAATTACTTTGATCCATTAAACCTCTAAAGTAAAATTCATCACGTAACTCGTAAGATTCTCATCATGAAAGTTACTTTCAAAGCAAAAAATATTTAGTCGGAATGATTGATCAATACATGGTTATGTTATGGTTCTCTCATAAAAGCTTATTTTTTGGGGGAAAATATATTTCTTATTTAATTTTAATTTTTTTATTATATTATAAGTAATATTTTCTTTTTATGAATAATAAATGCAACAAAAAATTTTAAAATTTTTTATGTTAAAACGAAGCTCGAATTAAAAAAATTGTTAGAATTAGAAAAATTTATTTGGCCCCCCCAATAAAAACTTTATGGCTCCTGCGCTGTCTAAAAGACCTACCACAACCTGAGAGCTATGATCATAAAAATTTTATTATAAATAATTGCATGATATAGCACTATGTTGCACCGATACACCTATTTATGAAGGCGTGCTGTATCCGATACACCGATACATGGATACGCCTCCGATACTCCACCGATACGTGTCGGATACGCTAAAGCCGTATCCAATTAAAATACTATTTAATTTCAAAAGGACACGCGTATCCGATACGCGTGTCCGTTGAAAAACAAAAAGAAATCCGAATAAAAAAAAGACGTGTCGTATTTACTTCCACGGTTACGAGCAAGATTCTCTCATTTTCGAGATGGATTTGAGTCTCTTGATGATATGAAAATATTAAAATTTACTAATCTTTCACTTGATCAGCCTGAATTAAAAGCTATGATATTTATTGAAGATGATATAGAAGTTCAAAGACAAACCAATGAAGAAGATAATTATATAATTCCCTCTGTTGAATAGTTGAAACTTCAAGTGCTAGATAATTTATGTTTATGCTTTTGTTGTTTTACTAGACATTTAATGCTTGCTTATATTTTGATATTATAAGCTACAAGACTACAAATGATGTTGTTGTCATTTTTTTTTTGTAATTTCAAATATTATGCATTGTTTGTTTTCTTAATTTTTATGTATTATTTATAAATTATAATGCCGTATCCGCGCCGTACCCGTATCCTGTATTTTTAAGAATTGGTGTGTCCCGTATCCATATCGTGTCGTATCCGTGTCGCCGTATCCGTATCGGTGCAACATAGATATAGCATATCATACATAATTGAATAACATATAATAGAATGAATTGCTTGGCTGTATGATTTTTTATAAGTTTTGATTTGAGTTTGATTTGATTTGATTTTTAATAATATGAATTTGGTTTATATTAATTTTGTGCTCAAATCCTTAAGGAAAATATTGAGGACGACATTTTTTTAAGGTGAATAGATTGTAATAGCCCGTATTTTGAGCTCATTATATGTGGTTAAGTATTTTCAGATCATGGTAGAGGATCAAGTGTGTTAGATTGATCAGATCAGGATTTCTCAGGTTTTATTTATTTTTTTTATTTTAGTTATTCTTTTGTACTCATGATAGAATAGTAGTAGTATGTTTATATAGATACTGAGTAGTATATATAATTTTTTTTAGAAATGGAAATAGATGTTTTGAATTCTAGAATTGTTTTGTTATTTATTTCTAATAAATGAAGTTAGATAGCTTTGATGTTGTTTCTCAAAAGATAAAAGAATAAATCTTTCCATTTAGATTCTGGGGCACCACATAATTGATCCAAGCTAGATGAATTTTCTACCAAGAAAGTCTCAATTTTTCAGCCAAACAGCTTTGGGAATACTAAAGCATGAGAGCAAATGTTCTGAAAAATTTTTGGATGGATTAAGTTGAAGGATTAAATAACAATAATTTTAGAAGTTAGCAGGTTGAATTATGTTGAAGGATCATGCCGCAATCATTTTCTTGAACCAACAACCAAAAAATTCTAACCACGGTAAGTTTAATTTCGAGTAATTATCAAATAGGCAATCCACTCTTATTTCGGCATACAAGCTTATGGAAGGACTTGCGTAGAGGCGGGCCACTTTGTAACAATTTTTTTAGAAATAGTGAAACCTATTCTGACTGGGCAAGAACCCGCGGATTCTCCCCACCAAAGACTTTTTTTATGTAAAAGGTGACGTGCTATTTATTTTACAAAACTATTTGTGTCTGCGAGATTAAAAATGGCGCCATGTCAATCGATATCAAACTCACCCTACCGGCTCTACATCCCGCTTGCAACAAAGTGAAGAATACGAACATCTTTTCTTTCCAGTCATGTCATATCTAAAACGAATCAATCCTTTCTTAAAATGTAAGAAGATGCCAAAAAAAATTAGCAGATTAAAACCCAAACCTAAATAAGAAAAAAGAAGCACAAATCAACCGAAGAAAACGCCGACACATCTCAAAACCAGGGCAAGCGAGAAGAGAACCGCAAACCTGTTGTAAAAGCTGGGATTGCTCATCGGCGGGCCAAAACCCTCCTCGAACGCTGAGAAAGTAAAAATCCATTAACTCCCTTCTCCCCGCTCTTCCGCTCATTACCCCAGGTTTCCGCGACTTCTCCGGCGTTCCAATGCTGAAGGCGCCGTAAAGGGCAAGGCAGAGCGCGGCCTGTGTCAAGAGAGTACCCCGCCATGAGAGCTGCTCGCTGGAGCGACGACGACGATTGCTCTCTTCCTCCATGGAAGAACAATTCCTTCCCTTAGTTTTTTTTTTTTTTTTTTGTTCTCTTTTGTTTTGTGCAATTTATAATTTTTCTTGCAGGATCACTGTCATACTTTCCCCATGGGAAATCTCTGTCATACTTTCGTATTTGCCAACGTTAATGCAATTATTGATATTCCATTTTTTCTTCTCCTTCAAAAGAGAAATTATTGATATTCCTTCGGTCAAAAGGCTTACCTTCTTGATCGAAACATTTGGCCTAATCAATCTGAAATTATTCATTGCATACGCTAAACGTCATTCAGAGACTAATCAAAATGCACCACATTACCTCTTGATTGACACTCGGCTCGGTACTGCTTGGTACTGCTGATATAGTACATTCTGATTGGTCCTTGAACGTTATCCTCATAAAAAATCTCTCCTAATCAACATATATTAAATTTGGGCTTCATTTGAAATAATTTTATTGCTATTTTTTAAGTTTAGATATTTTTTATCTGCAATGTCACAAATTTTTTATTTTAAAAATTTCCTCAAATTTTTTTTTTTCATTTGAGCTTGAAATTGAAATTGTGGTTTAAATTTTTTTTATGATATATAATTATTAATTATAAGAAAATAAATTTTATGATTATAAAATAAATTTATTTTCATACTCATCTAAATTAATTTCAACGCAAATTTATTTAGATTATATATTATAATACTTGTCATATTTTAAGCTACTTAATTTAACTTTAAATATTATAATTCTTCTCTAATGTTATTTGTTGGCTTTAATTATATAAATCTCTTATAAATTAGAATTTGGAGTTTTTAAAATAAAAAAAAAATATTTTGAATAATTTTTAATTAAAAAATACTAATAATATAAAGATGGAGATAGAACAGTAACATAGTAAAAATAATTTAAAATAGTATAATAAAGTCATTAAAAAATTAATAGTAAACTTCACAATTAGAGAAAATTAAAGTGAAAAATAGCTAAAAAAATTAAAATAGTGACATGGAGAGAGAGAGAGAGGAGAGCTAGGGGTCAGATAAAAATAAAATGATAAAGAAAGAGAGTAGGCACATATAGGGGTGTCAATTTCGGGTCACGGGTCGGGTTTGGGTCGAACCCAAAACTGACCCAAACCCGACCCGTGACCCGGCACTATTCGGGTCAACCCGAACCCGACCCGTTTTTAGAAACGGGTAAGTTTTCCTGACCCGAACTCGACCCGCTTCGGGTCCGAGTCAACCCGACACGACCCGAATGACCCGTTTCCAACAAAAAAGGCTAATTTTCGGGTCAAAAAAGGGTCAATCTCCTCTTTTCGGGTCAAAAGAGGGTCAAAATTGGATCAATCTCAGGTTGCCATGTCAAAATCGGGTTTTCGGATCAAAATCGGGTCACTTTCGGGTCAATTTCGGATCAAAGGGTTAACCCGAACCCGACCCGATTTTTGAAACGTGTTGAAATGCTGAACCCCAACCCGACCCATTTCGGGTTCAGGTTGACCCTAACCCGAAATTTTCGGGTCGGGTTCGGGTCGGGTTTTCGGGTCGTGCCAAATATTGACACCCCTAGGCACATACCGACGGAGTGATTATTACATGCGGAATCCAAACAGAAAAAGTCTTGACTTACTCTGACACACCCTTTCTCTCTGTTTGTAAGGAGTCAACAAATTATCTTGTAAACCCTTAAGCAAACATGATCAATTTGTTAATGTGTGAATTCTTTAGTACTCTCTAAAGACAGCATTGGCATCTAGTGTTCTAAATATTTTCAAATCTCTTTGCTAGTTTTGATACATTTTTATGAAAATTGATGAGCAGCTCCATCATCAATGAACCGAAAGGACATTAACCCCCTCTATTGAATGATTCTACATTTCTGAGTGCAGTGTTAATCATCAAAACAAGCTAAAAAGCAAAATAATGAGATATTGTTGGCTGTGACTTCGTTCTACTGCAGAATTATCCCATCAGACTTAGCTGGATTGGTGGACGAGCAAGATTGGAAACCCCCAACCCATATTAGAATCACCCCTCATTCTTAAGTGGGGAGAAAAATAACTACAGGTCTTGCACCCATAGGGCTAATTGCTGGTAGGCCCACCGAGGTATTAGTTACGCCGTCAGGTGCCTCCTAAGAAAATGACAGCCGATAAATACCCCCATTTCAAACCGCAATGCAGATGGTCCACTAGAAATTAAAATTAATATTAAGTATTAACATCAAACTACAGTCAACTAAATGACGAAATTTAGAAAAAAATTAATATAGGTGTGTTTTCTAACTCCAAGCAACCAAATGAACCATTAGTCAAAATCAAAATACTAATGTTTTGTTCACTAGAAATTAAAATATTTTTTTATTACGACTGAGAAAATGTCATCATCACAACCCACCTCTCCAACAACAACAACAAAAGCCTTTATCCCATTATGTGAGTCGGCTACACCAATTTTTTTTCTCCATTCCATTATGTGAGTCGGCTACACCAATTTTTTTTCTCCATTGTGCCCTGTTAAAAGTTAAATTCTCATTAAATCTAATAAAAAAAATTATTTCTAATACTTTCTAACCAAGTCTTTTTAGATCTACCTCTACCTTTCTTAACGTAAGTCAAATCTAATACATCTATTTTCCTAACCGAATCATCAAAAGGCCGTCATTTTATATGACAAAACCATCTAAGAAGACTCTCTCTATCTTATCTCTGCAAAAAGCCAAAAGTTTAGGGAAACCAGAGTACACAGTTGCTACCTTATAATAACAGTTCAATCAAGAGAGCTTTTCTAGTTAATTTACATGGAAAAACAAAAACTAATGGAAAAGAGGTTACTTGTGAGCCAAATGTTGTGAAACTGCAAAAATTTCAAAAGCAGTATTGCTTTGAACAATATTACTGGCTACCAAAAGTAATTTAAAATGTTAATTACCGTAGAATGGATTACTACAAGAGCAGTAAAATATTATTCTTCAATATCAATTGATATCTGTTGCAATAAAGGTTAATTCAAAGGGCAAATCAAACTCACATTCAATGCAGACAGTAAACTATTAGACCATTAGAATAGAGCTTCCAGCAATGCAAGTTGTAGTAGCTGAAACAAAAAAGCCATGATTTCAATCTAATTGATTCTATAAATCCATAAACTTTCTAGTGGAATAAGAAAGTTATCCCAAACAAAGCTTAAATTACTAAAACAACCGATGGTTTAAGAGCAAAGGTATGCCCCTCCCCATGAGATGACAAAGATGAAAATTTCCTCAATAAAAAGACAATATGAATGTTAATGAATTATGCATTGTTCAACCACACAAACATCTGCAACATTATTCCAGTTCGACTGATCCACATTTCACAGTATCTAAAGGTTACTGAATATATGTACCTGGTTGCAGCCTAAATTATCAAAAGCTAGGAGTTACTAATTCATTAATTCTACTTATCTACAAAGCAATTACTAAATCTAAAAAAATAAAAAATTAATAACATATAAATTTTAAGATGCCTATATTATTTATTTAATCAATACAACTTTAGAGCCAATAATAAGCCGAGTAATATCAAACAAAACTTTATTTGTAATCGACTCATTAGAAAATGAGCTCAAAATAATTATTCAATATCAACTCGCTTACTTAACGACCGAATAAGCACAAGCTTCTTAAAAAGGATACAAATGCTAACCTCCCCAAACAAAAAGGATATACACTAATATCACCTACAAAGATTTTGCATGTAAAGCAAATGCATCAAAGAGGATAAAATATTGGCTTAAATGTAGAGTGAAGTTTCGAATTCATGAATGTGGAAAACCGACCATGGCAGTGAAAGGGGAAGATAGAAGTGTATTTTGTTCAAAAAACATTGGGTGGAATATAGAATCTAAACAAATATACATGATCACATGAGAAGAAAAAGGCATTAAGGATGAAAGCACAAAATGAAAACAAAAACAAATATGCCTGCTAACAAAGGACTCGTCGAGTTCCCGTTATGGGCTTTTATAAGAATTCAGATGAATGAACCACAAACAAATCCTTGCAAGATAGAAAAAAAAACATTTTTTTTATCACAAATGATGGTTTTAGAAACAAGAAAAATACATAAGCCTCCAAAATACATCAGTGCATGAATAGTTACCTCTTGTAATGGTTGCTAAAATGGAAAGCCTGCTTCTCCCAAACTGACTAGTTCAACGTATCTTAGACTGAAAAACGATCAACATTTCTTTCTTAGTGTTAAACCTTTTAGTCACTGATCTTCACTTCTAAGTTCAAACAATTCAATTAATGCAAGTCTATTGCAATTTGTAATAGGAGATAAGCAAGTGCCTCTGGGTTAATAACATCCAAACGAAACGGCGAGAACTTCTTTGGTGTAACTACTGTTAAAACAAAGCTAAGACTTAGGCTACTACTACAGTGCTTCAATAGTTCAATCTGAGAAATAGTACAAGTGGGCTGCACTTTGTAATATGAGATGAGTTGAGCAATTACCTCTAAACTTCCTTTTGGTAACCATATTGTTAAATCAAAGATAAAACTTACAATACGATCATAGTATTTCAATAGTTAAATAAGAGAAATAAACTCTTTACACTGAATATTTTCCACAGAAACTACCTTATTTAGATTTAAATTCCACAAAATTCGACCATATGAGCCTAACTTCAAGAGAGATTGCAGCACTGGAAAAACAAAATCAGCATGAACAGTCACACATGATCATACAAATATGCAGAAGGTTTCATAACTATGAGACTGAATGTGAAATCTCCAGTGTGTAAAAGACTAAAAGTAAAGTGTCACTCATCAACGGATCAACCACACAATTGAAGCATCTTATTTGCCTCTGAGAAAGAGAGAACATAGAACCTGAAACCCCACTAACATTTGAGGTGTCATATATATATATATGAGAGAGAGAGAGAGAGAGAGAGAGAGAGAGAGAGGGAGAGATCCTACTATATTGATAAATCCCGATTCATCCCCATTCTTAGTTAAATCTAGGATTTATTATCCCTCCATCTACAGGATTTAACAATTTCAAGGATTTCTCCTCACACAAATTTTAATCTTGAAACAAATATGCAAACAAAATTTCAAATTTGATAATCTCAAGCCTTACTAAATCAGGATTTACAGAAATTTAGCATATCCTACTTGTAGCCAAACAACACCATAAATGTTCAAACCTTTTATATCCAGTTGAAAATATCATGAAAAAAACTGACTTGAAAATAAATATCATGAAAGAATCCGAATGCTAGGTGCAACCGAGAAAGAAATGATATCAGCATAAATCAAAGCAGCAAAGAAGATAACATTCAAAAAGAAAAACTGCTGAACCCACTAGCTGCATATGCCAATTGACCAATAAAGTATAGCAAGACGAAGAAAACTTTAACATCTACTAATAAACCTCTATATGCAAAATACACAAATGAAAAAAAAAATGCAGCAGCAAAATTAACATTACAAAAACACAAAAATGGTAGATGGCGAGACAAGAAATTTTCCAATTCAAATCTTATTTTTTTATTAAGTTTTTTATTAAACTTTTTTTCTCAATGAGTAGCATTATTCTGTCCACTCTCAACACCAAGGCCATACAACACACCAGCATATCTCTCCATTGATCCATTGAAATAAGATTCCCTAAGCTTCCTGAAGGCGCAGGAGGTGAGGAGACTATCGGATCCAGCCTGGTGACTGATCCCAAACCTCTGCACGCCGAGCAGCTCTGCAAGCTTATTCAGCCCACCATGGAGGCTGTTGCAGTACTTCATCAGGTGCTTAATGTCGTAAAGTGTCGGGAAGTAGGTCTTGATGAGGTTAAAAAATCCAGACTGCGTATCAGGTAGCTTTTTGCAAGTGAGCAACTTGAGAAGATAGCCGAAGTCATAGCCACTGTGAAAGGTAATCCACTGGATGTCCGCGTTCAGAACGATACCAGAGGACATGATAAGCTCGGCAAAGTGAAGGGTGTCAACGCCACACTCTCTGTTCTTCTTGAAGTCAATCCCGCTCTGGCGAAGGAGCTCGATGGAGTCGGCGGCGTAGACGTCGCTCTGGACGTCAAACTCACGAAAGTTAAACTGCCAGACGCAGCCAATGTCAGTGTTGCAGGTCGGGAGGTTTCCGTGCTCATCGGACAAGGTGAGGCCCAGTTGGATCAGGTTCAGCATATCAACGTTAGCCTTAAGCGTCGCGTAGTTGAAATCGGAAGTTGACTTGAAGTTCCCCACCTTGCGGCACACGATCCCGGGAAACTCCGTGTCCATGGCGACAAAAGGAAAGTCATCTACAACCTCCCTGATAAGCGCAAACTCCTGCTCCAAGTTTTCTTCCCACACTTCCCGGATCTGAACATTTTCATTCTTCGGCGTCACAGACATCTCTCAGACATGCAGGCTACAACCACAGATCCAAGCGAAACCCTAGAAATTGACCCCCGGCGGAAGGAGTCAAATCGCCGTAGAAAACAAGAGGAAGAAGAGGCAAAAAACGGATCTGAACTTTGCACGATGGGATCGAGGGATGGAGACGACGGATCGGTAAGGATTCTTTCTGGCGACGACGAGAGATTTCTTTATTTTTAGGGTTTCAACTTTCAATGGTTGCGAAAGGAAAAGAGACGGTTCAGGTTATCTATATAAATTAAAAAAATATAACATAATAATTTGTATTTTTAAGAGGCTGGGTCAGAATAGGCAGCGTGATGGGCCCCACCACGACGGTCTCCCGTCCACTTTGCCTGCAAAAGAAAAAAAAAGCCGGCCTCGAGCCGGTGCTCCGCCGGAACTGGCTAGACTGTAGCATTGTTCCACGCGGCGAATTTTGATTGGGTAGAATACCAAATATTCTACGCTCCGCCACTGGATAATGCCTCCTTAATGAATAATTTACTAATTCACTCATTCATAAATTTAATATTAATTTTATAATAATAACTAAAAGTGAGGTTATTGGATGGTGAAAATTGTCTCTCTCATTTTAATATCAATTTTATAAGTCAAATTTTAATTAGAAAAACAAATCTTATATCAATTAAATTAATGTCCATATTTATTTAAATTAATCAAATAAAAATTAAATATCATCAAAAGCTTTGTCAAAGATCATTACCATCACACTATATTTAAACATTAATATTGCATTCCGGAACATTTACAGTGATAGAGAGAAAGAGCTTAATGTCTTGGCTTTGAAAAAAAAATCTAGCACAAAAAAATAAGAGAGAGGGGTGCAAGAGTCATAAGAGACACCATGATTTTTACGTAGAAAATCCAAAAAAGAGAAAAATCACGAGGTATGTTCTAGTTAAAAGGATTATACTAGTATTTATTGTTGATTATAAATGAAGCTCTTCCTTTGGGGGAAGGTCTTGGCTCGATGTAACAAATATATATTGTATATATCACATTATATAGTGGGAGTTGGGAAGAATCTAATGATATGAGAGTTGTTCCCACGAGAGTGTTGGTATGTTCGTTTAGTCGGTAAGATCATAGTTGGGTGACGATAGTCGATGAGAACGTAGTTTGTTAGCGATGGTGGTCGATGGGACAATCATCGGTGGGCAACAGTGGTCAGAGGAAACGGTGATTTGAGGGGTCGTGGTCTGCATGCGATGAAGGTCTGAGGGATGTGTCTTGCAGGTGATGGAGGTCAGAAGAAACGGTAGTTGGCGGACGAAGGAGGTCAGATGGACCGTTGTCAGTAGGCAAATGAGGTCGAAGGGGGACGTAGTTTGTGAGCGAATGTGGTCGGAGGGACTGTAGTCGGTGGGCGATGGAGGTCGATGCTATCATAGTCGATGGGCGACATAGGTTGGTACAACCATAATCGGCAGGTGATGGAGGTCAAAGGAACTGTTGCCGGCTGGCGACGGTGGCCGGGCGAAAGTCTAGAGGCTATCGGTGGATGGGCGATTGTCCGACGATGGTTCTTGGATGAGCGTTGGTTCGATGACGGTTGGCGGATGTGCGGAGGTTTGACGACGGAAGGTTGTCGGGCAGAGGTTCGACGACAATCGGCAGCCAGTGGTAGTCTGTTGCTGGTCAACGAAAGTTCACCGACGGTGGTGTTCTAGTAGAACTCTTGGGTCCTTGAAGACTTAGAACTCTCTCCAATCTCTAGCTAGAGGGTCAAAGCTTACAAAGGTACAAGCCCCTTTTCATGTGGTAAGTGGATGTCTATTTATAGATTTTTAAGAGTGGTATGGTCATAAATATGGAGAAGATTTGGGTCGATTCTAAGTGCTCCATTGGACCACCCATATTGGTCCCCTCATTCATAAAGTGTTTGTCAAGCATTTATGTGCCCGAATGATGTCATAATTAAGCAATGTTGGGATCGTTGGATTCGTCCCTTCGAGCCGCTCAATTCGGCTATAAGCATACTGTATTTGAATATCATTTGATCATCAAGTTTATATTTTGAAACTTCAAATGTGTTTCAGTCCCTTAATTTGGATACATTTGGGATCGAATTAGACCGATTTTGATGTTGTTGGGTTCATCTCTTCAAAAAATTAAATTTGACTATAAGTTTTGATGGTCCCAAATTTAATCAAAAATTTCCAACTTAAATATACCTCGAGATCCGCATCCGACCAAGGAGATTTTTTATGACGTATCAATTAATATCTTAGATAAAAAAAATTATAAGCTTTTAAGTTAATTGATTAAAAGCACTAACATGATAAAAGTGAGTCATTACTTCTAAGTTCTATGATTTAGGATCCCAAGCCATATGCCAATGCCCTCTAATCAATAATACTTTTAAAACTTCTATATAAGAACTCTCCAAACTTTAATTGGTTTGCCTATAAAAGTATGGTATCAATATTTTTGTGCTTATTTTTTTTTTAGTATGCCACATCATCAAAAGGATTGTCCATGTGGTGATAGTCAATTTTGAGGTCTTTGTCTTATTGATTTCAAACAAAATAGCTTGACATATAATAACATTGCCTCCCTACTCCTTTTATTCAATATTTTCAAAATTGGACCGGACCGGCTAGTTCAACCGTGAACCAGTTCGACCTGAGTTGACTGGTTGGACCGTGAAACCGGCGAACCGCTTTTTCTGGTTTGGACCGTGAAACTACCATTCAACTTTATTATTGGATTTCAAATATCAATCTATAGACACCTAACTTTGTCCTATTGATTTCAAACAAAATAGCTTGACATGTAATAACATTGCCTCCCTGCTCCTTTTATTTAATATTTTCAAAATCGAACCGGACCGGCTGGTTCAGACATGAACCAATTTGACCATAGTTGAACTGGTTGGACCGTGAAACCGGCGAACCGCTTTTTCTGATTTGGAGCGTGAAACTACCATTCAATTTTATTATTGGACTTCAAATATCAATCTATAGACACCTAACTTTGTAATTCCTATAACAAAAATTAGACAATTATTATAAATTATATAATCTTATTTTCTTCATATGTGATTTTTCTTTTATGGACTTTTCACATAAAAAATATTTTGTTAGTCCTACAACTTTTATATGTGTATATATTATATCTTTGTATAAAATTAAAATATTAAATATTCTACCATCATAAATTTTTGTCAAGAAATAATATAATTTCAATTAACTTTATCCCAGAAAATCTTGTATAAGAAAATATTGATTATCTAAAAATAATAGATTGTTCATAAAAAGTTTTAAATATATCAATTTAATATTTAAAATAATTTATATTTGAACCATTTAGCATTACATTATGCATATAATTTCATGACCAAACGACAATTCATAAGACAATTTTCTTATTTGTCTCCACCTTTAAACAAATAATAAATATATTATTCCAAAATTAAAATTTCACATATGATCCACAGAAAAGTACACCAAAAAAAGCAAAGCAACCTTCAATAGAGATTGTTTTTGTTTTGGGACGGCTTTCTTATCATTTTTAAAGCAATTTTTTATTATAAAAATTTTAATTTTGATATTAAAAATCTGTTTTAAGAAGCAACAAGAAAGCCGTCCCAAATGAAACCTAAGGCTATTTTTGAAATTGATTTCTCAGTATTTTTTAAAGCAATTTTTTAGTATAATTTTTTTTTTACTAAAAAATTATTTTAAGAAATAGTAAGAAAGTCATCCCAAACGAAGTCTTATTGATATCAAACAAAGCTTAAGTTTATTAAATTAATTTTGTTGTCACATAAAAACAAGATAAAATATCAAATTTATAGCTATCAATCCATTAATGCCACAATTTAAAAAATTTATATTATTGTATATTATTAAATTTATAATAGTAAAAAAAAAATGTCATCTTGGCAACATACACATACAAAAATAAGATGAGTCAAGAGCAATTCATAGGAGACTCATGATTTCTTATATGTAAACTCAAAAAGGAGAACAATAAGAAGGTCTACCAAATAAAATGGTTGTCTCTCATGTATTTGATCAGCTCATGCTTGAACTCGATTAGTTAATCAAGCTTAAATTGGGAGAGGGTTGAGCTTGGCTCAACTCGTTTATAGCCTTAACTATAATTGAGTGATAACAATTGAGAGATCTTTGTCGAGTGATGTTGGTTGAACGACAATGGGCATATGACAAAAATTTAGCAACAACAACAACAACATCATCAAGCTTTTATCCCATTATATGGGATCTGCTATATGAATTCTTTTTTTTCCATTGTGTCCTATTAAAAGTCAAATTCTCGTTTAAATCTAATAAAGAAAGGTCATTCCTAATATTTTTTAACCAAGTCTTTTTAGGTATGCCTCTACCTTTCTTAACATAAGTCAAATTTAATACATCTACTCTCCAAACCGGGTCATTGGGAGGCAGCCGTTTTATGTGACCAAACCATCTAAGGCGACTCTCTCTAATCTTATGTTCTACTGGAGCTACTCCAACCTTTTCACGTATATGCTCATTTCGTATCTTATCTCGAAGGGTAAAGCCACTCATCCACCTGAGCATCCTCATCTCTGCCACACTTAACTTAGTATTATGCTTCTCTTTGCCAACATTCGACACCATAAAGCATTACAAGCCTCACCACCATCTTATAGAATTTTCCCTTAAGTTTGAGGGGTACTTTTTAATCACACAACAAGTCTGATGCATTCCTCCACTTCAACCATCAAACTTGAATTCTGCTGATAATATCCCAATCTATTTCACCGTCACTCTGAACAATAGAACTAAGATATGTAAAATGTGTACTCTTATTAATGACTTGATCGCCCAAAGTCACAATCCCATCACTAGGTCTATTACTACTAAAATTACACTCCATATATTCCATTTTAGATCTACTCAAGCGAAAACCTTTAGACTCTAAGGTTAACCTCCTAATTCAAGTTTACATTCAACTCCCTCTCTAGTCTTATCAACAAAAAGAATATCATCAGCAAAAAGACATACACCAAGGTACATCCTCATGCAAGTGTCCAGTGAGAACATCCATGACTAAAGCAAAAAGATATGGGCTTAAGGCTGATCCTCGATGTAACCCAATGGAAATAGGGAAATACTTGGTCAAACCACCTTGTGTTTGAACAGAAGTAATATTTCCTACATACATATCTTTAATGATTTGAATATAAGCGTTATTAACTCCTTTGTTTTCAAGAACTCTCCATAGCACTTCTCTTGGAACTTTATCATATGCTTTTTCTAAATCAATGAATATCATATGTGTAAACCCTCCTTATTTTCTCTATATTTCTCCATCAAATCTCTTAATAAATGTATGGCTTCCATAGTCGACCTATCTGGCATGAATCCAAATTGATTTTGAGAAACATTAGTATCACAATGCAACTTATGCTCCATAACTCGCTCCCATAGTTTTAAAGAATGACACATTAACTTAATGTGACAAAAATTTAGCGATGATGGTCAAACGACGACAATCAAATGAAGATGATTAGAAAACAATTATCAAGCTATCACGATTAGGGGACGATAGTTACCGGCGTGATCATTAATGATGATTTCATGTGCAGCTTTAGAGTTTTTATATTTTCAAGCTCTCAATAAATTAAAGTCAAGATTCAGGTCTTGCTTATGGGAAAAATAAGTGCCCGTTTATAGTTTCCTATAGTGAAATTTCGATAAATTTATTCAAAATTTTAAAACACTCCATTCAATAACTTATATTAATTCTCTTAATCATACATCATTTTTTATCATTTCAGTGTATTAATCGCATCGAGCTGTTTAGTTCAAATAAAAATTTACTAAAATCAAAGTTGACGTGATCTTTAATTAATTTTAACAAAATATATAAACCGCCATCTTAATAGTCATTATTAACAGTAACACCGAGTAAAGAAAAAAAAAATTTTAATTTTTGGCTTAGTCACTGTGGGTGCCAGCGACTGGCTGCTGACATGAAACTAGTCGCCGGCTAGCCTAGCGAGGAAAATAATATTTATGTTATTAATTTATGATTACATGCTTGTTGATAAATTTGATTATCAATAAAATAATTTTTTATTGATAATTTTAAAATTTATTACTAACTTATATTAATTAGTCATATTTAATTTTTTTTAGATGATTTGACTAATTATTTTAAATTAAAAATAATTGAGTGAATCTTTTATTAAGGTTAATTTATTAATAAGTTGAAGGTATTTTTTTTAATTGGAGAAATTTTAACTAGGAGCAGGTGGTACGGGGAATAAGGTTGTAGGTGTTTTTTTTAAAGTAAATCGTTTGCTTTGCTGTTGAAGTTCTGATTGTTTTTATTTATTTATTTAATCGTTCTATTTTATTGCATTTTTTATTAGAAATATAATCAAATGCGTTGAAAACAAATCTTTGAAGATCTGTAGTTAGTTTTGAAAGTTTAAAATACTATTTTTGGAATTATATATAGGATACTTTATTGCATAGCACACTATAGTGCTTGTTTTTTAGTTCATTAGTAGAATACTATAGTGTATGTATGGATGACTTTTCCACAGCTCACTTTATAGCATATGATACTATATTGATTATATTTTAGTTCATTAAGGCCCATTTTCCTATTATTTATAGTAGCAACTTCTAGCATTAGTTCATATGAACTTTTCTTCATTGAAGGGGTACATGTACATGTGAAGTTGAGTTGTGAAAGTTGTCATTATTGGCTTCAAAATGTACTAGTCGTGTTTAGAGAGAATTCAAGGCATCCTCAATGCAGAAAAGTTCAATAGTGCAAGTTGAAGAATACATTCTTGTATTGCACGGGCCATTGATAATTCGTTGGAGCGAATGACAAATGTAAATGAGATTTTCAGGTGTTGCATCTATGAATGATCAGAAGATGAGGACGATTTATTTTAGAATTTGCATGCTGAAATAATGAAGTTAAAAATATATAAAACAACATATATTCTTAATGCTTATAGTTGGAAATATCTTGAAATGATGTTCCATAAATATGAGCATCATCTGATTAGTTCTCATTTTTTGTAGATACGATATCATGAGATACATTGTGAGAAAGGAGATCATTCAGGTAATGTTACTTGCAGCAACCTAGATCTTAAACGTGTGATTTTATATCATACTTGGTATTCTGGTCAGGATGATTTTATTTTTGACTTCTATACGAACATGATTAAGGAATTATTACCTGAAGGCAAACCAAGGAAATTTTTCATTAAAGAGGACTAGCAACACCTATTATGAGTTTGATTTTAATTTAAAGTGTTTTCAACCTCAAAGCCAACTCTAGGCACGACTGTATATTTTGCTTAAGAAATAGAAAAGTTATGTAGTAGTATGTATGCTTATTTCTATTGTGATTTATTTCATATGCTTATTAAAGTTATTATCTATTATGTTAATTCAATTAGTTGTTTTATATGTTAATGATGTGCTAGAACTTGTATTATTATTATTTGGATAAATTAAGTAATTAATAGTTCATTTAAACTTTCAACATGAAATTAAATAGGTTCAAATGAAGTAAAACATGTAAAGATGAAAGACATTTAATTCAAAAAAAAGTAAAACATATAAAAAACCCTTTGGCACTAGATATGACAGAAGTTTAAGTGATTCAATAATTCAACAACCGAAATACATAACACGATCATAATACAAAAGCATCACAGCAGGGTTGAAGCTAGCGTTTGTGTTTAGGCCTGCGTTGTATAGCATATGTGCCTATTGTATAATGGTATGATGGTCGAACAAGCCTATCTCGTGATTGAAGATGCTCCTCAGGCTAAACTTCCACATGTTCCTCGCTATGTTCAACTAGTGGTGGCCTCCATGTGGTAGTGGGGTATAGAACTGGGAAATGGAACCGATATCAATTGGAGCCCAGTGATAGAAAACGAGAAGTGGGAAGTGGGAAACAGAAATTGAAAATGTAAAGCTTAGTCTTTATTCAATAGTTAGACCCTATATATAGAGTCCAGATACAGGAAAGATACATGAAAACATAATAACAGTGACAGGTACCATACAGGTACAATACAGCCTAGAATATAACCTATTCCTTAACATCCCCCATCAAATTAACCATTTGGTGAACAAATAGTTAATTTGGAATGAAGGTAATTGAATTTATTTATCGGTAAAGATTTGGTGAGTATATCTGCTATTTGATCGGCTGAGCTTAGATGAGTTATATCAATGTTGCCATGAGACACATGATGCCGGATAAAGTGATGATCTATCTCAATGTGTTTGGTTCTTGCGTGAAGCACCGGATTGTTAGCGAGCGCAATTGCCGACGTATTGTCACAATGAATAATCGTTGCACTGTTCTGCGGAATAGAGAAATCGGTTGCCAGTCGCCTCAGCCATAGAACCTCCATGATTGCAGCAGCCAATGACCGGTATTCAGCCTCTGTAGAAGAACGCGCTACCGTCGTCTGTTTCTTCACGGACCATGAAATGAGGGTAGAGCCTAAAAACGTGCAAAAGCCGGATATAGACTTTCGATCAGCAGAATCAGCCGCCCAATCAGCATCCGAGTAGCTATGAAGAGATAGGGAACCATGGACAATAGGTAGACCGAAATCAGCTGTTCCTTTGATATAACGAAGTAAGCGTTTGAGTGCGGTATAGTCACAATTCCTTGGCTGATGCATATGTTGGCAGATAGAATTTATGGTGAAAGAGATGTCCGGTCTTGTTATGGATAAATACTGGAGTGATCCAGCGATTTTGCGAAACAGGTGAGGATCGGCGAACAGAGATTCGTCTTGCGGTGTCTTCGACTTCAGACTTGCTGGCGAAGCAGCTGGCTTACAATTTGAGAAACCTGCAGTTAAAAGAAGATCATTTGCGTAGTGAGTTTGATTTAAAAAATATCCATTTTTGTTTTTGATCACCTGAATTCCAAGAAATAGAGATACATCCCCGAGTTGTTTGAGGCTAAACTGAGATCTGAGATGATTAAGAGTCCGTTGGATGTGAGCAGAGTCATTTCCTGAGACGAGAATATCATCGACGTAAATGAGGACGAAAACCCGAACGTTGGATTGATGAAAGAGCATGAGAGAGGGGTCCGATGTGCTGAAGGTAAACCCGATTTGTAGCAGCGAAGTAGTAAGTTTATGAAACCATTGTCTAGGTGACTGCTTGAGTCCGTAGATCGATTTGTGCAACTTGCAGACATATTGAGGATATTGGCTGTCCTGAAATCCATGCGGTTGTCTCATATATACTTCGTCATGCAAATCCCCGTGAAGAAATGCATTAGCCACGTCCAGTTGTGTAACCTGCCAGCCGTGATGCAAGGCCACGGTAAGAAACATACGGATGGTGGCCATCTTGGCTACCGGGCTAAACGTATCTGTAAAATTGATGCCAAGTTCCTGAGAACAACCAAGCGCAACGAGGCGTGCCTTATACCCTGCTATGCGGCCATCTGGGAGAGTCTTTATCTTGTAAGTCCATTTGCTTCCTATGATAGGTTTGTTGATAGGAGCAGGAACCAATGTCCACGTTCCAAGTTTTTGAAGAGCCGAGTATTCGGCAGACATAGCCATCCGCCATTGAGGAAATTTGGATGCTTCCGTGTAAGAGGTAGGTGTGGAAGAAGTAACTTGAGTGACAGAGAGATCAAAAATCCGTTTCGGTTTAGAGATACCAGACCGAAGTCGCGTTTGCATTGGATGACCGTGATGAGAAGTAGTAGGATGATTGTCCGTCATAGGTGGGATGATATCCTCATTGTGCATTGGGATTTGATTGACAGACTGAATTGGTGGAGGATGAGAGTGTAGAGAATGTGATGCAATGGAAGGAGTGGCAACCGAGGTTGGAACAAGAAGTAGTGGGGAGCATGAAGACGGCGTAGAACCAGTGGAATCGGTGCTCGGCTTCATAGAAACAGAGGAGTGATACGAAAAGACATTCTCATGAAACACGACGTGCCGAGAAACGTAGAGACGATTGTTCTGAGCATCTCAACATCTATATCCCTTATGTTGTGTAGAATATCCTAGAAAAACACATGACTGAGACCGGGGAGATAATTTGTCCACAGCATAAGGTTTCGTCCACAGGAAACATAAACAGCCAAATGTCCTTAAATGACTGTATGAAGCTTGTTTCCCATGAAGACGAAAGTACGGTGTTTGATCCTGGATAGTGGAGGTCGGTAGTCTGTTTATTAGGTAATTGGCTGTGGAAACAGCTTCCGCCCAAAATCTGATCGGCATGCTAGCCGCGTGAAGTAGCGTACGAGTTAGCTCGAGAAGATGACGGTGCTTTCTTTCTGCCGTACCATTCTGCTCCGGCGTGTGAGGACAAATTATTTGATGAATGGTACCCTGTTGCAGTAAATAGTTTTGAAAAGCAATGCTAGTGAACTCCCCGCCCCCATCAGACCGAAACTGCTGAATGGGAGTCTGGAAATTGTTCCTAACCATATTATTAAATTGCGTAAATTTACTAAGTACTTCATCTTTGGAGTGAAGCAGATAAAGCCAGGTAAAGCGGGTAAATTCATCAACAAAAATTACGTAGTAACGAAAGCCATTCATAGAAGGGACCGGAGCCGGACCCCAGACGTCCGAGTGGACAAGTTGAAATGGTTTATTACAAGTAGAACTACAAGAATCGAACGGCAGTTTATGACTTTTCGACAGACTACAAGAAACACAGGAAACAGGGAAATTTGAGAAACAAATATCATACACAATGTTATTTAATTTGGATAAGATCCGGTCATTCGGATGACCAACTCTAGCGTGCCAGGAGAAAGCAGAAGCACGTCCAGATGCGAGAGCAGCATGTCTATGACTGGTAGGTGCTTGTAGACGGTAGAGACCATTGCGTTTGTACCCCCGGAGAAGAAGACGATTGTCCTGAAGATCCTTCACACAGAATTCATTAGCATTAAAAGAAACAGAGACATTATTATCTGCAGTTAACTTTGCAACAGAGAGAAGGTTGTGTGAGAGGGATGGAACATGGAATATTTTACTGAGGTGAAGCTTACGATGAGACTCGGGAAGTGGCAATAGCCCTTGACCCGAGTGTTGGATCGGAATCGAACTCCCGTTAGTGATGGAGACCGAATCTAGCCCATTGTAAAGTGACGGATTGTGTAAATTTGAGATGTCAGATGTAAGATGCGAGGAAGCTCCGGAATCGACTATCCACTCATTCGCATTAGCTTGCTGCTGCGGCTGTTGCTGTGCTGTTAGAGCCCTGGAGTTTGTAGGTGGCGCATAGGTGAGATTACACCTGTGCCAGCAGTTTAGTGCTGAATGACCTTGTTTGCCACAAATTTGACACATAGGTCTGTTGGATTGCATTCTTGGAGCCGACGGATTGTCTGTGATGTTCGGTTGACGTGGAAACTGAGATTTTCCTCTGTTCTTGGAATTCTTGGAGCGAAAACTGGTGTTCCGTCCGGCAAATAGCACCGTAGCTTCTGTCTGCTGAAGTTCCTGATTGTGTTGATGATGAAGATTAATCTCTTCACTACAGAGAAGGGAGTAGAGATCATCAAGGCTAATTGGCTGAAGAGAGGTCCTAATGGCCGTTTTAAATGGATTGTACATCGCCGGTAATCCATTCAGGATGTAAAGAACTATATCCTCCGTGTCTACCGTCGATCCGGCAGCTGCAATGCTATCAACGATCTTCTTGACCTGGTCAAGATACTGAACCATTGTGCGATCTTTTAACTGAATTTGATGTAATTCGTTTTTCAGCTGTATTACCCTCGACCTATTCGTTGGCTGTAATCTGCGTTCGAGCGTTTGCCAGACTTCACTCGCTGTCTGAAGATTTAGCACGTAAGGAAGAATCGAAGCAGAGACAGTGGAGAAAATTGCCGAAACAAGATTTCGGTCAATCAATTTCCAGCGAGCGTGCTCTTCGGTATTGGCTTCCGTCGGGCATGTGTCCAGACCCGACAGGTGATCTGCGTAACCATTCGTAGAAACATGTTGAAACAGTTGAAGCCTCCAGATCGAATAATTCTCAGCTGTGAGTTGTGTGGGCACCAGATTCTTTGTATTTGAAATCAAGAACTTCAGTTGTGGCGGAATGCATAGCTCTTTTTCTTGTGCCGTTGCCTGAGACGTACTCCGGCGAGAGAGAGCCGAATCTGCGTCGGCCATGGAGAACGATGGAAGAGAAAGGAACGAAAGAATTCAAGAACACAGGGAGCGAAAATGAAAACGAAAGAGAAAGCTGCAGAGCATTAAGGCTCTGATACCATGATAGAAAACGAGAAGTGGGAAGCGGGAAACAGAAATTGAAAATGTAAAGCTTAGTCTTTATTCAATAGTTAGACCCTATATATAGAGTCCAGATACAGGAAAGATACATGAAAACATAATAACAGTGACAGGTACCATACAGGTACAATACAGCCTAGCATATAACCTATTCCTTAACACCCAGCATATCCAATATGGAGGATATTATTGATATTGGGTCATGAAATCTGGTTGCTATACATGTTGAGTTAATGTATCCGTTTTTTAATAACTCATATTTTGACCCAAGTAAATAATTTTTTGTATAGTCAATATAACCCCAAATTGTAAACCATTGTCGCCATAACATTGTTATTATAGTATTTTAATTACAAGAAGTTTTTTGTAATTTTTGAGCACCGGTGAAAATCTTTAATAATTTGGTACCTATCAGTACAGTGAGGATTTTGGGACCGTTATGTGTCCATTTTTCAAACCAATTTCATCAATATTTTTTAAATAAAATGATTTATTTTATGAATATTTTTCTATAATTTTTTTAGTGACACAATGATTTATTCAAATCTTTTACTAAAAATTTGATTAAATTATTAATATAGTATTACATTATTATTTTAATAAAATATCCTATGTCACTAAGATTATTAAAAGCTTTTTAAAAACATTTCCCTATGGTTGGCAACAAAGACGTTTTTAGGGGAAAAAGAGAAAAAAGTTAAGAGAGAGAAAAAGAAAATCGAAATTTGGAAGCTGCGGAGTGATTTTCATCAGTTGGGTCAGTTGGAATATTTGCTCATCTCGCTATAAGGGACATTTACCCTATTTCTTATTTTAAAGATTTTGTATTTTTGATATTTTTCTAATCAAATTTATATTTTTGTTACTGAAAAACGCGAATACTTTTGTATTGCCAAAACCTTCACCGCATAATTTTTTATAGTTATAGATATCAAGATTATGAATATTTTGAGTATTTATTTAAGATTTTTTAGTAGGTGATATTAAAAATATAGTAATTTTTGCCAACTCAAAAATTTATTTTGATGTATAAAAATAGTGATTTAGTTCAATAAAAGCTTCATACTATTATTTTATGTAATATTTAGTACTTTAGTCAAATCTTGAAAATGTGAATTTTTTCTGTATGATTTTTGTTGTCCATTGTTAGTACATTTTGACATTTTCTAAATTATGCTCAATTATGCCTTATTTATTGTAATATATTAAAAATGAATGTGGATATATGCTTGAGTAATAGCTTATCACTATTACTATTATAATATTATGATAATAATGCACGTGTCATATAAAAGACAAGTAAAGAATTGACCAGTTGATTGGAGACTGGTTGATATGTACATGATGGTGGACCAACATGTTTTTCTTTAAATAAAGTATTTGATGTTATCTTTTACTAATTCACGTAATACACTTGTTGGGAGTTATAAGAAGATTATTATTATACCGACGAGCAAAGAGTGACAACTGTATTTGCTGAGCAAATGTACTAACACTGAAAAATACTATGATAACCAGGACTTCTTATTTATTTAGTGTGACTACTAAAATGCATGTTTTTAGATATTATTCTTATTGTTATACATATTTATTATTACTATACAAATTTATTATTATTCTATTATTTTACTGACTGTGCTACTGAATTGTTATTGTTATTGATTTAGATACTAATATTATTTAATATTACTATTTCATTATACTTATATTAAGCATGTGATATAAAATACTTAGATAGTATGTATACACTCTTATATGATTTTACTATATTGACATAATTTCAACGGCTTTTATTAATGTTTGGATTTGGTATTTTATTGATTTATGTACTGATCGGTATTACGAATATGATGATTATTTTATAGATTTGACACTCGTACTAATTTACTACTTTACTAGCTTCATACTATATTATTTTACTATTTATAGATTCTATTACTATTGAATATAAATTTTATTATTTCTGTACTGATTCAATAATCATATGGATGCAACTAACCTGACATGCATATTGTAATTTGATTTGATTGCTGACATGCATATTGCTCCTTTATCGTGCTTTAATTTCAGTTGTAAATTTTGATAACCTGCTGAATTTTTTTAAGCTTGTTGTATATGGTTAAATGATTTCAAGTCAAGGCAATCAAACAGGGTGTAAGGCTGATCATGATTCTTCAGATTATATTTTTTTTTATTCTAGTTTTTCTTTTGTACTCAGGACATTCAAGTTTTTCTTTTATACTCAGGATAAAATAGTTATGATATGATTATATAGATCATTAGTATTATATATAATTTTAAGAAATGAATTCAAATATGTACATTAATGTTTTAAATTATAGAATTTATTTTGTTATTTATTACTGATGGATGATATTAGATATTTCTGATTGTTGCTTATTAAAAGATTAAAAGAATAGTTCTTACAATTTAGATTATGGGACATCACACATTGGATATCCACAATATCCATAAGCGGTGTAGCAAAACCATTTCTAACATACTGGAGTCATGTTTTATTGTGATTTAGGAAAAAGTGTGCCCTTCCTTAGAGTCTGCACGAGTCGTGTCCTATAAGTTCATTTGCATTTTCATAGCATTGTTGAATTCTCCAATTCTGTTAACAGTTTGTTGGAGTTTAGTGTCGTCAAGCCATACATAGAATCATTGTAACATCTCATCTATTTAAAAAAAAGATGATTTTAGTGTATGTAATTAAATAAAGGAATTATATTAATGATAAGAAATCTTTTAATATAAGAGCTAAAAGTGGAGTAAATACCAAGATATGCTCAACAAGCGCTTGTGAGTGGTATGACCTTGGTAGCTCAACAATAGCATGTAATAGATAAAGTGATGCCCATGATCTATACCAATACAAGTAGTCCTTTAATGTTTGATCCCCACCATCATAACTTGTACTCAATGGATTATTGCTCCTCGTTGTCCCTCCCATATAAAATGTAGAGCTGATGGTAAATCATCCAATATATATTGACCTTACCACGACTATCCACTTTAATATAGTTTGGATCTATCAGTTGAACGTTAATAGTAGGTGAGAATCCAAACTGTCATATTACTCGATCAGGTAGATGCCGCTCAACTCTCTTATAGATGATAAGTGGAACATGAGTGCGCTAGATGTCCCTACCTAACATGCATCTCCCTAACCCATTATCATTCCATCTGATACAATTAGTTTATATGTAGTAGTAGGTGTAATAATATGGTTAAAAATATATGGTAAGTATCTTCCTCCCGCTACACCCATGTAATAGTTCTGGATATAGTACATGCAATATAGGTCTCCCAACGTGGATGTGTTACCAAGACTAAATCTGTAGCAGATAAACACATCCATTAATGTTAGCCTACTTCGGCTTGGTTGCTTCTGTTAATTCTCAGTATAAGTGTACTAAGAAAGCTTCACTAAATGAGCAAGTGCTGCATAACATAATGTCCTCAATAAGTGGGAGATTTTAAAGATAAACCTCAAAGCCAAATGTATCTGGTAGTAACAAGCTACCAATAATGAACATAACATATGCCCTAACATGCCTTTAAAACTCCATATCATTTACCTCAGCATAGGAGTCCCACCTATAAGTCCACCGTAGCCACCTTAGTGGCATACATGTCCTCGCGTGAGCCTCATCCATATAAAATCTACAAGTTACTTGAGGATTTAACAGATCGTCGTATGTAACATCTGGATCTTGATGATTGTATAATATGATTGTATAATAATTCATCACAACAATTTGGCCAAAATTCTATCATTTCCGAATTCCAACCATCGATAGGCCTAGGGCTGCAAGCGAACCAAACGTTCGACGAGCTACTCGTTGTTCGGTTCGATTAAAGCTCGTTTGTGATCATGAGCATGTGTGATGCTGTTTCAAGAATAGTCCTCTATAAGTTTAATATGTATAAGATATAAGATAATTGTAATATCGGCTTTTGCTTCAGGTTCGTCTGGACGAAGTTGGATCGTCCGGGACGATCGGTGCAAGTTGTGTAGAAAATCATGTTTGGCTGTATGTGTCGTCGAACGAAATCAGATCGTCTGGACGAAATATTCAGTGAACCCTTCGCCAGGACGATATGTGATTTTTTCGTCTGGACGAAATTCTCTCTTCATGGATCGTCCGGGACGAAGCTCGATCGTCCAGGACGATCAGTGTGGATATATATAGAAATGATATTTTTGAAGAGAGAAAAATATCTGAGGAGAGAGAAAGAGAAAAGGAAAAAGAGAAAAGCGGTTTTCGGAGACCGCGGAGCGCTTTTCGCCGACCTGCTGTTGGGAAAAGTGAAGATCTCGTGGTAAGGACTCCGAACCCTGTTTCTGTTTCAAAGATGTTGTGTTTTGACCGAGTTGAGATCTGTTTTGTGTTTTCGTAGTCGAACTTTTGACGTGATTTGAGATTGACACAACTTTCACCGCACAACTTCTGATATGTTATAGATATGATTGTTACACACGATTTGAATGTTTTCTGCGATGATTTTACCGGTCGGAATTGATTCTACGCGATTTTAATTGAATAGAAAATTATCAGGATGTTTTCTGACTTGATTCTATAGAAGTAATAGTCTTGTATTGATGCCGTAATCTTCGCCGTAATTTGGAAAGATTTGGAATTTGTGTCTTTTGCAGGATTTTTGTGTAAACTTGACCGACTACTGTTACGCTGCCCGATTTTCGTATGATTTCTGATTTTCCTGAAATTGATAGATGAATTGATAGTGCATGACTATTGATATGATTTTCTGGATTGCTTTAATATTGATTTTTGCATTGATATATATTGATTATTGAATTGCTTACTGAATTGACTATTGACTGAATTGACTATTGATACTGAAAGACAATGGAACAATTTGAACATTGGTTGGAGATGATACCTGTACAGGATGGTGGGCCGACGGCTTTCCTTTAAATCACAGATCATGGATCATGGATATACGATGGGAGTCTAAGGAGATATATATGCCGACGGGCGGCCGACGGGCGGCCGACGGGCAATAGAGTGACGACTCTTTTTCATAGAACCAATGTATAGATATCTACAACAGCAATTCGATTCTACAACAGCAACATGACCCGTTTGTGCTTGTCTAGTAACCTTGAATGATTGCATCGTACGGATTCTGATGTGCATGATTTACGGATTTACTGTTTTGTACGAATCATTGATTTTATTGACTGATCATGAAAATCGTCGAACATTGATACTATGACCAAGATTATGTTTTGGACATAGATATTGTATAGATTCATTGAGATTGATCATCGAGCTTGATACTATTGATTATTGACATTGATACATGGATATGGACGGCATAGATTTATAGATTCATTGATACCATTGACCGCATTGATTCGACTTGCTACATAAGATTTATCGTATTGTCTTTCCGATTGATTTTATCGACTTGATCGTATAGATTTGATTCATTTTGATTGATTTTCTCGACTTGATTGACTTGACGGATTTATTGTTGGATTTATGGGTTTAGCATTTCGATTGTACGTTATGGATTCATAGATACCGGCACCAATACTGATATGGATTCTGCGTATTGATTCTTAGAGATTGACACTGTTATTGATATAGCTGTAGCGATTGATAGATACCGACATCGACATTGATATGGATATGATATGAACTTTGATGATATAGATACTGAATTGATAGCAGAACATGGACATCGAACTACTGCCTACCGATCATTGATATTGCTGCCTATAGATTTTATAGACTCGCTGTTGCTACTGTTCTGCACCGTATGACTGTCGTATAGATTCATTTGTCCGTATGCTTTTCTCAACTGATTTCATTGATTTGACCGTATTGATTGATTGACGGATACGATTGATTGATTGAATTGAAATGATTGATTTGCCTGCCGCTGCACGACTGGTTTTATTGACTATTGATTTTCGATTGCACCGATTACTGATTTGATTTCCACGGCATAGACTCATTGACCATTGACTGATATAGATTGATTGCTGTGATTGACTGACATGCATATCGATAGCATCGCCGTGCTTTGATTTCAGTTATAGGTATTAGGTGACCTGCTGGCTTTGTAAAACTCATTATATGTGTTAATATTTTCAGGTCCGAGCATGGGAGCTGCAATGGAGATTGATCAAGACTGTCAGACGAATCCTTTCACTATTGATATCTGGGGCATCACAATAATACACTGAAGAATTCATTTAATAAGAACAATATTTATAGTTTTTGTACCTGGTTAGGGTGAGCAGCTCTATATCATCATCAAAGAAAATAAATGATAGGATGTACATCTGCAGGTGGCCTTCTCTTCACCAGATTACTTCCTAACTCGATGTCTTCTAGGCCTTGGTGCCTCTTTTGTGATTGCCCTTTAGCTAAAATTTTATTTCATATTAAAAAAGATAAGAATATTCCAAAAAATGCATAAGTACAAAAATAAATAAAATTATATATTGAATAAATTAAGTTTTAAAAAAAATACTTACTTAAAAGCATAAGTGAAAAAATTAAGCTATTTACTAAAAGTCATAAGTATGTAAAAAATAAATAAACTACTTAAATGCTTTAGTGCGAAAATAAAATTAAACTATTTATTGAAAGCCTTAAGTGTGAAATTTATATTCTACATAATACAAAAATGCATAGGTAATAAAACTTTAGTAGTTCATCACTTCGTGCTACATTAATATCTACATTATATTGAACATGAGTACATCAGTACTGGATACATCAATGTCTAATAGAATAAGATTATAGCTAATTACTATGAGGACAATTGGTTATGTTATGACCCAACATTTTACATAAATCCATAAAATTGCCTAGATGATGAACTACTCTCATCTATAGTCTAATGTAACTTCTTGTTCGTGGTCTCCCAGTGTCTCTTCTATAATTGGGTGATACTGTGGAAATATACCTATGTTAGGGTCATGTAAGCCCCAAAAATTATGATAAGGTATACTATACAACTCTACTTCGTATGTGTGCTTGAAGTTCACTTACATGAAATGTTTTGAAACATAAGGCAAATGACTTCGCCTTATTTAAGCCAAACAACTAACACTCTGTCAAATTTATTCTGGTAGGATTTTGCATTCCCTTGCTTCCAGTTTGATCTTGCACAATGACTCCTTAGTTCGTTTTGCAAAGATATTGCCGCTCTCCAACTTAGCCGTTTGTGAATGTTCCAACTGGCGCATGAAGATATTAAGTTGTAGTATATTGCATTAATCAAAGCCTGAATAGGCAATCCATGAGCAATTTTAAGGACACCATTAAATGATTCTGAATTATTTGTAGTCATCACTCCATATTTAAGCTCATTGTCATGTGTTAGTGTCCAACATGTCACATCACGGTCTACCGACCATTGATATATCTCTTGTTTAATATTTTATAAATCAACTATGATTCTATTGAATGCACCAAGATTATCATTACTACTAGCTAGGTACATCTTCTGGTATAAAAAAACCAACAATTTTCATAAACAAATTCACTATCCTATAGGACTCATCCTAACTTCCAAATACATATTTAATGGCCTTCCTCCTAGCAACCTAGCCTCAATGTAGAAAACCTTAATATTGAATATAGCTTCAATACAACCAACTTTTTCTACGGGATTTAAGTCCATTTATTATCTAATAGCTGGTATAATGAAGGAGCCGATAAATATATAAGTGTATTGTCTATGTGGATAAAATTGTGGAGTAGTGCATGTGTGATCATTCCCTATTCTGGAAATATTCCATGACCCTCCTAGATGCTTGTTTGAACTTGCATACAAATGCCATAAACTTGAACTATAAGGCGGCATGGAGTACACATGATATTGTCAACTTCTGCTTATTTGATACTAACATTACAAATTTCACATGGTTCAATATTGACCAGCCACGTAATGCAAATTGTATGTCTATCTTAGTTGCGAAGCACATTCCTTCCACTAACTCCTGTGAAATCTTTAATTCTTCTCATGCTAGCATCGTCAAAGTCAAGCTTGCATTCCACTCATGAGTAGTACAACATATGCCGGCAAAGTTATCATTGCAAACCATCTATTTTTCTGTATTTACAAATCTTAGACAATTGTCTATAATCAGGTTTTGCATGGAACCATGATATATTTTGTCAAGCAAACCTAAATCAGATGAATTGTCTTCTTCATTATTATCAAGCTCATCGTCAGAACCACTACTCACTGTCTCATAACCTTCAAGAATTGTTGGCATATGACCCTTCATCTTCATATATGTTATGACAGGATGATTGTGTTGACTGTTTTGCAATGTTTATATCAACTTTATTCCTCATGAACCTATTGCACATACGATCATTTATCGTTATAATTACAACATATAAAACATGATTAGCTGGATAAATGAAAAAAAAAAAATTGTTGAGACACTTACTGCATATGCTCATTGACATATGAAACATTAGTATATGATTGATTAGCCAACCTTCAGACATATCAGTTATGAGGACTATGTCATATGGACATTTACATTTTCAACAGTCCTATTCTCAGTGTCCAACATCTCAATTTCAACATACAAAATAAGCACTTATTTAGATGCATGATTTAATACAACTTCACACACTTCATCATCATCAATGTTTGTTGCAACAAAATCATTTACAATGGGATAACAACATACCAAGTTTACTGCGGTGCTTGACGGGTCATATTTAAGTGCTCTAAGGACTTATGACTTCAGTTGCTTTAGATTAGTATGTTTCGGGGCTTTTATTGGACAAATTTGACCTTCGGTATACATAGGTGAGAACTGTTCATTCATATTCAGTTGTCCATTATGCATGAGCATAAACGAAACGAAACATCTACTGATCTCTCTTAGTACATGACTGAGATCATAAAAAGTATCAACATACAAGTTATTAAAATTATTAAAAAATATTAGAATTACCTATTACTATCCCGAATAATTTAATTAAACATATTCAATATATGAAAAAATAAAAAAGCACCAATCATATAAGTATGAAAATTTAACATAACATATTAATATTATTTTCAAAAAATACAATATCACTTACCGGATAATAATGATGATATATACATTTAATTACACATGTAAGTAACATTTGTAATTTTTCAAGATATATTAAATAAAAATAAACAGTTCAAAGATATTTTAACAATTAAAATTAGTTTTCCATTAATTTTTAAAAAAACAAATTAGGGAAAGCTACATTTTTTTACAGGTAATTCCAAAAATATTAGGCAAGACTAACTGCATATTTCCAAAATCAAAATTATTTCCTGTTAGTGGAGATCACTAAACTACAGAGAGATCCAAAAAATTAAATATATGTATTTTCTCAAATTTACAATAAAAAAAACCTACCATATTCCAAATAATTAACTATAACTTAAAACAATTATAATGCAATTAACTATATATATATATAAATATATATTATAATATAATATATATATATATATATATATATATATATATATTAATATATATTATATATATATATATTTATATATATATATATAATATATATATATATATATATATCATTCAAACAATCTTTACATTTATAATAACAAAAATATATACAACAAATAAAAAAAAAACTAAGAAAAAAAAAAGAAACTCACAAATAATGAAATAAGTGATTTGGCTGCAACTTTCTCTTGCAAAATACAGCCGGCAAAATCCAGAGAGAGCTCGATCAAAGCGGAGGCGCAACTCGCGGTTGTTGTGGGAAAAATTTTGGAAAAATAAGAGGAAGGGAAGATAATCCCATCTTACTAGTGTTCGTTGACTCTCTTCTTTAAAATTTTTTTTAAATAGCCACCGTTAGATCCTCTGTTAGCTTGTATTTACTACTTTTTTAAAAACCAGTCACTTGCAGTGCCCGCGATTGGCTCCATGTTGGTGGCCAGTCGCTGACACTCCCAGCGACTATGACTTCATTTGAGACAGCTTTCTTACTGTTTCTTAAAGTAGCTTTCTAGTACAAAAATTTGTATCAAAAGAGTTGTTTTAAGAAGAAGTAAGAAAACCGTCCCAAATGAAGCCTAAGCCTGAAATTAAAATTTTTTTTTCCATGATGATACGGCTAATAACGACTATTAAGACGACGGTTAATAAACTTATCCATTTGATCACATGAATTTAATATTTTCCTCACATGAAAACATCTAAAATCTACATATGACCCACCAAATATATATCTCATCGGCAATCTCTATACATTGGAGATTGTTGCTCGTAAGAGTCTGAAGGTAAGAAGGGTTGACTTAAAAGAGGATTAACCATCACTTGGCATGGATTAACATTATTAAAAACAGATTAAATTATAATTTTCATCCTAGACCTTCACTAGGTTCTCATAATTATAATTAATTAACTACATGTATTCAACTATTTTAAGATTTTTGCCTCCTAAAAAAATAATTACATCACCTCATTAATTATGATTAATGACATGTTGTTAATAGAAGATTCATTCACATTTGATTTTCAAAGATAGTGGTTTATGAGAGAAAGATTCAAGAAGAGGAGAGAGAGGGAAGACGTTTAGAGGAAGAAGACAATAAGAATAGAATTATATTCAGTGAATAAATCAAATGTACAAACGTTACATGTATATATACAAGAGTAATGGCAAGGAAGTAAATTGATACAAAGAGTATTACAGCTTTGTCTAATAACAGATTTACTAATATCCTCCCGCAAATTAAGCATTCGGTGGTTGAATGCTTAATTTGGTTCGTAGTTCGTTAAACAGAAAGAGAAAACGATTTAGTCAAATATCTGCAATCTGATCGTTGGAGGCAATGTGAATAAGCTGATTGTCATTGTTCGATGTGTGTCGATGAAGTGATAGTCGATTTCTATGTGTTTAGTCGCGCGGGAAAGACCGGATTTTAGCAATGGCTATGGCCGAAGTATTATCGAGTAAATTGGCGTTGGTACTAGCTGTGGAATATGTAGTTCATCTGCGTCGGTGCGAGCTGCGCGCGCGCGAGCTGACGCTTCGGCAGGGGAGTTGCGCAGAAAGAGCGCGGTATTCGGCTTCGGTGGACGATTTAGCAACGGTTGCCTGTTTCTTAACCGTCCAGGAGATAAGAGTAGGTCCGAGAAAGGAGCAGTTAGCCGGAGATCGACTTTCGGTCCGATGAGTCAGACGCCCAGTCGGCGTCAGTTAGGTGCGAAGTTCTAGAGGTCTTTGTTGATCGGCAGCCCATAGGTGATCGTTCCTTTGATGTAGCGTAGTAAGCGTTTAAGAGCTTTGAAGTCCTGATCGTTGGGTGTTGCATGTGCTGACAGACGGCATTAGTGGCGAATGCAATGTCCGGCCTTGTTATGGAGAGATATTGTAAGGATCCGGCTAGCTTGCGGTATAAGGTTGGATCATGAAACGGTGGGCTATTGGTGGTAGCCGGTTTAGACGAAGGAGTTGCTGGAGTAGGCGCCGGGTTGCAGTCCGCATATCCTGCGTCGTGTAAAAGTTTTGTAGCATAGTGTTGTTGGGATAAGAAATAACCTCTTGTGGATTGAAGTACCTGTATGCCTAGGTAAAGAGAGATCTGTCGAGCTGCTTGAGTGCAAATTGCGCTTGTAACTGTTGGAGGAGTTGTTTGATCGCTAAGTCATTGTTACCTGTGACAAGAAAGTCATCGACGTAGATTAGGAAGTATATTTGAATGTTGTCTTATGAAAAATTAAGAGGGAGGGGTCAGAACGACTAAAAGGAATCCGTGAGTCTGAAGAAATGTCGTGAGTTTGTTGAACCATTGCCTAGGCGCTTGTTTGAGCCCATAAAGTGACTTCTGTAATTTGCATACGGCGTCGGGTTGCTTTGGTCGGTGTGAAACCGGGGAGGCTGCCGCATGTAGATGTCATCCGGAAGGTCGCCGTGTGGAAAGCGTTGGAGACATCCAGTTGGTGCATTGGCCATTGGCGATTCACGGCGAGAGTTAGAAGAAGACGAATGGTTGGCATTTTGGCGACCGGGCTAAAGGTTTCAGTGTAATTTTATCACCCGAATTGTTGATTGTAGCCTAGTGCGACTAGCCGAGCTTTGTGTCGTTCGACTTGTCCATTTGGTAAGAGCTAGTCTTGAAAGTCCACTTGCAGCCCAAACAGGTTTGTTTGCTGGTTTAGGAACTAAAGACCAAGTGTGCTGATTTGTCAGAGCCAAGTATTCGTCGGTCATAGCCTGTGTCAGTGTGAGCAATTTTGGACGCCTGTTTGTACGTGGAGGGAGTCACATTCGGGTTAGAATGAGCAAGCAGATTGAAAATTTGTTTGGGCTTGGTGATGCCCGATTTTAGTCTGGTTTGCATTTGGTGAAGTTGTAATGGGTTGGTTGACTGATGAGTCGGATCGGAGTCGGAGAGGCTGATGGGCTGTAGACGATCCAAGTGAGGAGAAATGGGATTGGTCCTTTGTTGTGGCGACGTGTGTTGCTGGGAAGGAGTTTTAGTTTGATATGGGGTAGAGGAGTTGGTGGTGACGGGTGGTAGAAGCAAAGGTGAGTTCGTAGTAAATTGATGCTGTACAGGCGGGGCTGGATTGACGCTGCTGCTCTTGTAAGGAAAGAAATTCTCATAGAAGACCACATGCCGAGAGGTGTAGAGTCTATCATTCTTGAAGTCGTAGCACCTGTAGCCTTTGTGATTGGCGGAATAGCCAAGGAACACACACTCGACGGATCGGGGTGAGAGCTTGTAACTGCATAGGGCTTGAGCACGGGAAGCAGAGACAGCCGAAGGTCCGAAGATGGCTGTATGTTGGTGGTTTACCCTGCAGACATTGTAAAGGAATTTTAAGATTGATAGCTTTTGAAGGTAATAGATTTACCAAGTAGTGAGCAGTGGACAGCGCATCCGCCCAAAATTTGTGCGGAACATTGGAGGCGTGAAGGAGAGCCGGGTGAGCTCAAGGAGGTGGCGGTGCTTGCGCTCCGCCAGTCCGTTTTGCTCAGGCGTATGAGGACACGAGAGCTGGTGCTGAATGCCGTTGTCTTGAAGGAAAATTTTGAATGCGGTACGGTGAATTCCCCACCTCAGTCAGATCGGAGGGCCTTGGAGTAGTATTGTACTGAGTTTTAATAAGAGAACAGAACGATCTAAATTTATTAAGAGCCTCATTTTTGGTGTGCATAAAATAGAGCCATGAATAACGAGTGTGATTGTCTATGAAAATAATGTAGTAACGGTAGCCATCATTCGAGAGTTGCGGGGCCGGGCCCCGACATCTGTGTGAATAAGCTCAAACGGTTGGCTAGTAATGGAATCAGTTTTATTAAAGCTCAGTTTATGGCTCTTGGCCAAATTACAAGAAATACACGAAAAAGAATGCGGTTACATTTTGAATATCAGAAAAACGTTTTGCGAGAGCAGAGAGAACGGTGGAGTTCGGGTGACCGAGGCGAGCATGCCAGAGATGAGTCGGCGTGTTGGTGGCCGCATAGGCGCTGTGTATGGCAGGCGGAGGATGTAGAATTTTGTACAAACGTTATGAAGACGCCCATGAAGAAGTGGACGCCGGTCCTGAAGATCCTTAATTACAAAGCCGTTAGCGTCAAAAGAGATTGAAATGGAATTATCTCTAGTTAATTTCGAGACCGAAGCAGGTTATGCGTAAGTGTAGGCACATGAAGGAGATTATGTAGAAATAGCTTACGAGCGTTGTCGGGTAGGGGAAGAAGTCCTTGGCCGGAGTTTTGGATTGGCAGCGACGTACCGGTAGCTGTGGAAACGGAGTCGGATCCGTTGTAAGTCGTAGGGTAGAAAGATTGTTCGCGTCAGGCGTGAGATTGTGGTGCGCCGAGTCAAGAACCCAATCCTGGGTCGAGATGACTGACGGGTTGGCCAGTAGAGCTTTTGTTGACGTGATGTGTCCGTTGGAGCGTATTTGAAGTTGCACCTGTTGCCAGCAGTTGATGGCAATGTGACGGTTTTGCACAGATTTGGCAAGTCGGTCGAGAGGAATTTGGCGCAGTGACGACGGCCGGTTGAGTCGGTTGAGAAGAATTTTGCGCATTCTTGATCCTGATGAATTTCTTGTAAGGACGCCCGCGAGATTGGTTGTTCGGAGCCGCATAAAGGGCTGTTGGGGTCGCTGTTTGCAGAATATCCAGCTGCTGTTCTTGCTGTAAGTGTATCTCTTTCAGTGCAGAGAAGTGAGTAGAAGGTGTCAAGATCAATCGGAGACAGAGAGTTCGAATTGTGGATTTGAAGGAATTAACGAAGGAGGTAGGCCATTAAGAATGTGAAGAATAACATCTTCGGATTCTACTTTGGAGCCTGAAGCAGATATGTTGTCAACGATCAATTTGATCGGTTCAAGTATGCTGAAGGGATTGATCTTTCATAGTAATACGATAGAGTTCGTTCTTGAGTTGCATAACTCGAGAACGGCTGGTCGTTGAAGACGCCGTTCAAGAACGGACCAGGCGTCGTGAGTAGTGGCTGAAGTAATGATGTAAGGAAGAATGGATTGAGAGATTGTTGAAAATAAGGCGGAGAGGAGGTTACTGTCAGCGGTCTTCCAGCGATTGTAGGCGTCGAGGTGATGTCATCGGGAGGCTGGAGAGTTCCGGTGTGAGTGGCGGAGTAGCATTGGCCGCAAATTGTTGAAGAATTTGCATACGCCAAATCGGATAATTGTCCGTCGTGAGATGGTGCGGAGCTAAGTTCTTGATATTGGACACAAGAAATTTCAGCGGAGCAGGTATGGTGATGGGAATCGGCGGAGATTTCCGGTAGAGTGGTGGTGGCGGAGGAGTTTGGAGGAGCAGAATTGGTGGAGATTTGATCTCCCATCCCGGTGTCTGATACAATGAGAGAAAAGATTCAAGAAGAGGAGAGAGAGGGAAGACGTTTAGAGGAAGAAGACAATAAGAATAGAATTATATTCAGTGAATAAATCAAATGTACAGACGTTACATGTATATATACAAGAGTAATGGCAAGGAAGTAAATTGATACAAAGAGTATTACAGCTTTGTCTAATAACAGATTTACTAATAGTTTAGACTAATTTAAGATTAATTACATAAATTTATGGTTAAACATAATAAGGCAAAACTTAAGGGAAATTTAGAATTTATAAAGCTAATCATGAATAGGTAAGATAAGATCATTGATAAATGATTCTCATGAAGAAAAATTATTTAAAAATCAAATAAAAAAATTTACTCTTGATTATATTATTTTTCATAGATATTGATATATCGTCAAAAAAATTATTTTGATCAAGCATGAATCTCGAGGCAAAACTGAATCGGAAACTTCAAAAATTAAATATGGGAGCATCTGAACTCCGATTTCAGCGAGCTTATAGTCAAACTGAGCGTCTCGAAAATACAAACCCAACGACACCAAATTCAACTCAATCCGAACCCAAATGAGCCCAAATCAAGCGCCCGAAGTACTATTGGAAAGCTCGTACCACAATTTGAGTTACCAAATGGTCTCCGATTTTTACGACCTTATAGTCAAATCGAACAGCTCAACGAGACAAATCCAACGAGCCCAAGATCGCCAAATTCTGACATCACTAAGACCTTCAAATGTTTGACGAACGGTGCCCGATCAAGGGATTCAATATCAGCCGTCCATTTGACCACTCCCTGTTCGCCCCTGATCTCACACCTATTTACAAGTCATGCCACTCCAGAAAAACTATAAATAGACCCCTCATTTCTCATAAGAGAGGACCCAAGCAAGAAAAAGAGAAGAAGAAGAGAAGAAGAAGAGAAAGGGAAGGAGAATTAGCTCCTCCTCGACCACCGCCGGAGTTCTTTCCGCCGCCTGAATAACGTCGGAATTCTGCCGGATATTTAGGTGACGCCGGAACTCTGCACAACTTTGTAACTAAATTTCAATTCAGAAGAAACTCACTGTAATCTGATCGTCCTAACTTGTGGGACGAATCAGCCTCTTGTACCTCAAACTACACTAATGGAACTTTTCAACTAGGCGTGGCCGTGTGATTTTTTCCCTTTTTCGGGTTTTCCACATAAAAATCCTGGTGTTCTTTTATCTCATGTTTGTGTGTGCTAGATATTCGTACAACGCTCAGACGAAAATTTTCTAACTCTACCGCCGCGTATATTCTAGTCCGCAACAGATATAATTTTTAAAAATAAGTATAATCTAATCACAACCCAATTGATTAAGGCTTCTTTTATGACAGCTTTCCTTTTTTTTTTAATGACGGCTTTTTTATTTCTTCTTAAAATAGTTTTTTAATACAAAAATTATAATATACCCATCATGTTTTGAAAAAGTTATTTTCTCACAATAATTTCAAAATCACTTTTATAAAATGCTACAATTATCCCAAACAAGTCGTAAGATTCAAACTATAACCTAAAAATAATTAGAAATAATAAGATAATTTAATTTATTGAGTGTTAGAAAGAGAAAATGCCACATTAAGATAAATACAAAATGGCATAATATAAAATAGATTAAATTTCATCATTATGGACACAAAGAGAAGATGCATTAAAGAAATTGAAATGTATTGTATCCATTATAGGAAGTGCTGAACATGTGGAAATCAATTGATTAGTGATACAAATGCTCACTTGCTACTAATAAGTGGCAAAGCAAGATTCTGATGGCCAACCTCACCTGCACTAAGGACATGATGATGATGAAACTATAAAACTAAGGCTTCGTTTGTGACCTCTTTCTTATTGTTTCTTAAAGCAGCTTTCTAGTAAAAAAAAAATAAAATTTTTGTGTTAAAAAGCTACTTTAAGAAGCAATAAGAAAGCCGTCCCAAACGAAGCCTAAGGCTTTCTATGGACAATTTTTTTTCTTACTTTCAAAAACAACTTCTTAGTAAAAAAATTTTTGAATTAAAAATTTGTGTATTGCAAAGCTTTTTTAGAAAGCAGCAAAAAAGTTGTCACAAACTATAAATCTTTTTTAGAAAACATCTTTCGAAAAAAATTTATGTTACCTCCTATGTGGATGCACGGATGGGCTTAAATTAGTTCTCTCAATTCTTCTCTCTCGTTTTCTCTTCTACAATCTGAGCTTCTTAGAGTCCCACTCCCTCAATTTAATCTCCTTTTCCCTTTCAATCTCCAAATCAAGGAAAATACCCATCATTTTGCTTGATAAATTATTAGGCACATATTACATAAGTAGCTTTACGCGGTGCAAATTTTTTTTTAGTACATAGTCGAGTAGTTTTGTGTACTCGATATATGACGAGTATATATATGAATATTCTGACCTTCCACACATTGAGCTATCGACATTATTTGTACCTGTTGTGTCCTGGAGTATTCGCGGCGGTAGAGAAATGTTTAGTTTAACGTCTTAGCATTATACGAAGATCCAGCACACAAGCAGATAAGTGAGAGGGTGTAGCATTCATAAGAGACACCAGAGTTTTTACGTGGAAAACCCCTGAAAAGGGGGAAAAACCACGGGGCCTGGCCCAGTTTGAATGAATCCACTAGTATTTGCAGTCGATTACAAATGAAGCCCTTCCTTTGGAAAGGGCCTTGTATTGATGTAGCAACTATACATCATATAGATTGCATTACATGTTAGGCGTTACATATACATGTTTGTTCGGTCGGAAGGACCGTAGTCGGCAGGAGACCGGGGTCAGAAAGACCGTAGTCTGTTGATGGAGGTCGGATGGACCGCAGTAGGCGACAGAGGTCAGAAGGACCGTAGGCGGTAGGAGACAAGGAGTCAGGTGTTAGACCCAGTGTCACTTGGAAGATCGGGTGTTGATGGTCTGGCCTTGAGCAGAATGTCGGGCCTATAGCAGAATGTCGGGGCCTGAATGTCGGGCCTGAACGTCGGGCCTTCAGCAGAACGTTGGGCCTTCAGCAGAAGGTCGGGCCTGAATGTCGGGCCTGAACGTCGGGCCTGAACATCGATCATGAATGTCGGGCCTTGAGCAGAATGTCGGGCCTTTAGCAGAAGGTCGGGCCTGAATGTCGGGCCTGAACGTCGGGCCTTCAGCAGAACGTTGGGTCTTCAGCAGAACGTCGGGTCTTCAGCAGAACGTCAGGACTTGAGCAGAATGTCGGGCCTTGAGCAGAATGTCGGGCCTTTAGTAGAAGGTCGGGCCTAAATGTCGGGCCTGAACGTGTGGCCTTCAGCAGAACGTCGGGACTTGAGCAGAATGTCGGGCCTGAATGTCGAGCCTGAACGTCGGGCCTGAATGTCGATCATGAATGTCGGGCCTTGAGCAGAATGTCGGGCCTTTAGCAGAAGGTCGGGCCTGAATGTCGGGCCTGAACGTCGGGCCTTCAGCAGAACGTTGGGTCTTCAGCAGAACGTCGGGACTTGAGCAGAATGTCGGGCCTTGAGTAGAATGTCGGGCCTTGAGCAGAATGTCGGGCCTTTAGCAGAAGGTCGGGCCTAAATGTCGGGCCTGAACGTGTGGCCTTCAGCAGAACGTCGGGACTTGAGCAGAATGTCGGGCCTGAATGTCGGGCCTGAACGTCGGGCCTGAACTTCGGGCCTGAACTTCGGGCCTGAACATCGGGCCTTGAGGTGGTGGTCCGGCGAGGTTCCGGTGGTGGTCCGGCGAGGCCCGGCGGTGGTCCGGCGAGGTTCTGGTGGTGGTCCGGCGAGTCTCCGGCGGTGGTTCGGCGAGGCTCCTGCGGTGGTCCGGCGAGGTTCCGGCGGTGGTCGAGGAGGAGCTTCTTCCTTGGCCCCTTCTCCTCTTGCTTCTTCTCTCTCTTGCTTGGCCCCCTCTTATGAGAAATGAGGGCTCTATTTATAGATTTTCTGGAGTGGCATGGTCCGTAAATAGGTGCGAGATCAGGGGCGAATAGGGAGTGGTTGAATGGACAGCCGATATTGAATCCTACGAGCATGCACCGTTCGTTGGGCATTTGAAGGCCTCAATGATGTCGGAATTCGGAGATCTTGGGCTCGTTGGATTCGTCTCGTCGAGCCGTTCGATTCGAGTATAAGCTCGTCAAAATCAGAGTCCGTTTGGTAACTCAAATTGTGGTTTGAACCTTCCAATAGTGCTTCGGGTTCATGATTTGGACCCCTTTGGGCTCGGATTGGGTCGAACTTGGTGTCGTTGGGTTCGTATTTCCGAGACGCTCAGTTCGACAGTAAGCTCGCTGAAATCGGAGTTCATTTGCTCCCGAATTTAATTTTCGAAGTTTCCAACTGGCTTTTGCCTCAAGATTCGTGCCCAATCAAGCTAATTTTATAACGACGTATCAGTACCTAATAATTTCTCTGTTTTTATGACTTCTATGACAGGAAAAAAGGTTCAAATCCAGTGATGAAATTCGGGCTTAAACTTAGATACCATCATTGACATAACTACTCAGAGATTTAGAGGTGGAAAATTTTTATATAGCTATAAGCCATTGCTCCTATATGATGTATTACTATATCAAGTGAAATCAAAATAAATATAAGTTCCTTTGGAAGATCAATCAAATCATGAAGTTCATCTTCCTTTTGCTCATGAAATCATTCTATAATAAGGTTGTTTCTTAAAAAATATATTTTTTTTCATAGCTCTTGTGAAATTCTAATGAGTATATTTATGAAACTTTTTTTGTTTGAATTTTGATGTTTTTATTCTCTATTTTTTGTTGCATTTTGTTGCTTAAAACTATTGTTATTTCATGAACCAACACTACATTTTTTTTATTTTTAACGACATATATATTAAGAAACTTTTATTTAAATGCCTTAAGATATATCTATTAGGGCATATTCTGATTTCGCACCAATTAACGAAGCGATTTGGCACTAATAGAGCCATCGTGGGATAAGTTATTGTGCACTTCATCTTGCTTGTATTCAACTGTTTCGCCTCCTTCGTCAAATGCCGCCCTATGCTCATTCTCTTCCTGCAAATAGTATCTTATTATGCTACACAATATTTGAATGAATCATACGATCTATATAACAAACATTATCATCTCATATATAAATCTAATTGAACGATCTTCAATAGATCTATCAATCATATATATTAATAATTCCTCTTCATAAATTTTAATGCTCAAAATAATATTTAATTATCAATTATTAAAATAAAAGGTGAGAAAAAAGGAAAATATCATTAATTTTGTATTAAGCAGAATGCATCTAAATAATAAATGAATTATATTTTCTTATTTTTATATAAGATTCATTTTGTTCTTCACAATGGAAGGAAATTTTTATTTTAATTTTCCAATAAGTGAAGGGCATTTGGAGATCCTAAAGCCAAAATTGACATGATGGATGAACAATCACTCAGCAGCTTCTTCATCTTTCCATCACATGATTGGTTAAGGACTAACCAACTCTTTGTCTAGTTACAATAATCAATCAAAAAAAAAAAAATTCATGTAATTTTGAAATGTCATATCACTTCAACAAAAGGTTCAAATCAAGTTTTCATCAATAGTGAGTGCCAACTTTTTAATTGATCAAAATTTTTTAAAAAAATTATTAAATTATTATTACTTTAGGATTTATTTTAGATAATTATTTTATTATTTTGAATTTTAGATCGTAATGATAATTTTTATTTTTATTTTGTTTTTAATAAATTTATGTTCTACAAATTTACTTTTTAGAACATCTTTCAAAAAAGTTATTTTCGTCATAATAGTTTTACACTCACCTTTACAAAAAATTGTAGCCATCTTAAACAGACTCTTAGGTTTTATTTGGAACGGCTTTTTTACTGCTTTATAAAGCTACTTTTTAGTTAAAAATTTTCTTGAAAGCAATTTAAAAATAGCTGTCTAAAGTTGTCCCAAACGAAACCATAAATTAAATTTATGCTTCAAAATTCAACTTTAAAATTCAACATCATAGTTGATATCTTGTTAAGGAATCTAAAGCTTTGTTTGTGACAACTTTCTAATTGTTTTCTAAAACATTTTTTTTGGTATTAATATTTTTTGAAATAAAAAATTTTGTACTAAAAAACTATTTTAGAAAACTATAAAAAAGCCATCTGAAACGAAGCATAAGTGTATTGCATTAGGCTTCGTTTGGGATGGCTTTCTTACTGCTTCCTGTAGCAGTTAATTTTGTACTAAAAAACTGTTTTAAGAAGTAATAAGAAAATCATCCTAAACAAAACCTTAGTCTCAACTTTGTTTCATATTCAAATTTAAATAGTATTATAATTTATAATTTTGTTAATTTGATAGTCTCGCTGCAACCTCAATTATAATCAGGAAGGATTTACGAGAAGTGACGCAAATAATATATTATGTGTGATTGAGAGAGCTTTTAACATATAATATTTAATAATATTTAAAAAAAAAACATCATTTGTAGAAAATTAATTTTAGTAGAATTAAAAATTATATTGGTGTAGATATAACTATTTTATTTTTATATTTTTTTTTGCTTAGTATAATTAGACCTAAAGTTCTGAAGGGCAATAAGCCACCATATTGTTAGTTTGCAATATGTTAGAGCACTATTGGCTGGCAATGAATAAAACAAAAGCATAACTATTCTTCATATCTGCACTATGATTTTCCAGCTGAATTATTTTTTTTTCTTTGTACATATTTTCAAGTTAAATAATATAATTATATTTTGACTTCAATTCAATTTAATTGAGAATTTTTAATTTAAATTATATATGGCATACGCAATTATTGAATTTATTATGAGATATATATGATATATATTAAAATAAATTTAAAAATTTTAATTTTTTTATTTAGAAGTAGAATTTATTTACGACATCTATAACTTTTTATAAATATGACTAAAAAATTATTATAGAAAAAATAACTTTTTTGAAAAGCTTCTGTAGAAAGTAATTTTCTAACACAAAAAATTCATGAAAATCAAATGAGAAGAAAAATTGGTTTGAACATAATCTTAATATATTTAAGTAAATTTCAATTATTTTTATTATAAATCTAAAATTAATTATTTATTTAAAAATGAGCACAAATCAACTTCAAATACCTATATTAATAATATATATCAGAATATTAAAGGCCTTAAATATTTATATATTTTTAAACAATAAGCAAAATTGCATTATCAGCCGCTGAGTGTTCAAACATTCAAAAGTGCAATTATATAATTTTAGGCCATGCAATTTATTTAGATAAATGACTGAAATTGAATTTACATATTTTTCCAAATTTATTTCAATTTAAATGAATTCAGAATAATTTTGAGGACTGCAATGAAAAAATTAGCTAACTATTTGAAGAACATCCCCCATAGTAACACAGAAGAGGATCTTAATCCATTCAACTCACCATATAATTTTAAAATTTGCAGATAAAATTTCAACATTAATTAAATAATTACAAGCCTGCCCACCAGCTGTCTTCTGCTCCCACCTAACCATCAAGCATTTTTCTGCATAACCACAAAACAGAAATAAATAAATAAATAAATAAATAAATAATAGTAAGTAAATGAGAAATAAATGTAAAAATTGTGGATCACTGACTAAATTTTGTTTATGAAGGATTTATAAAAATTTTAGATTTATTTTAAAATTAGTATAATAAAAAAATATTATATTTATAATACATTTATCTCAAAAATTTTAATGACTTTAAAACTTAATATTATAAAAAATTTAATTAGAATATTCAAAGCTAATATTTTTTAATATTTAGTATATATGCAGTTCACATGTATATATATAATACCCTTAAAAGTCCAAAAAAAATCATAATTTATTATGATTTAGTCATAATTTTTCATCCATTTTAAAAAATTAATCATAAAATAGAATAATTAGATACATAATTAAGTAATTAGTTAATTATAATAAATAATTTTCTATAAATTTAAGTTAACAATAACCAAATTAAGATGCAATCTGCCTAAATATAGATTTTTAGAGTATAAATTGGTTAATTTGGTGAAATATTAATTAATGAGTTAATTAGCCTATTTAGTTAGTAAAAATTGGTTAATTTGGTGAAATACAAATTAATGTGTTAATTAGCCTATTTAGTTAGTGTTTAGCAATTAAATTATAGTTTAGATAGAAATTTAGCATTCATTTATTTCTCTTGGAAATTTAAGAAATAGTTCATTTTTATTAATTTTTTTCTTTCTTCAACTATAAATCATGAATGTCAATCCTCATTTTTATGACATTCTCTTCCTTCAAAGTTCAATATTATTTCATCTCTCTTATTTCATTATCAAAACTTATAGTTATAGAGATTTAACACCTACTACTCTGCATGTTAGCAATTGAACCAAACTTCAGAAGCTTAAAAATTGGATTTTTACCGCTACCACAAAGTTAAGCTTTTGGAAGTTGAGGAAGCTGTGAGCTGCCGGAATCGATCCGACGGCGCAAACTCCGGAGGGAAATTGGCCCGACGTGCAATCCGCCGCATATTGCTCTGCAAGCTCTGCTTCACCAATTTCCTCACAGCCCTCATCTCCGCACTCACACCCTCTTCTTCTTCTTCTTCCTCCGTCGCTGCAGAACTAGCCGAGGCGCCACAGCTGCCAAGAGGCTCAGAAACCACCACTTTCTTTCCTTTCTCCTCCCTTAAAATCTCAAGAATCAGTGACGCGCGCTTCTGAGCCAGTGTGCTTCCCATGAGCGTCAGCTCAAGCAACGCCGACGTAATTCCGGCCGCCGCCATAGCCGCTCGCTCTCCGCCGTGCGATTTGTGCGCCATAACCATTAGAATGTGGGCCGCCTTCTCCTGACACCTGGGAAAGTCGCTCCAGTTAAGCACGTCGATGAGCATGGGGAATGCGTCGGCGGTGCGGCTCACTGCCCGCCGGCCCTCGGGTGAGGCAGCGACGAGGTTGCAAAGGACGGCAAGCGACCGCTCGCTGAATTCCGTGTCGTCTACAATGGCGGAGAGTAGGCAAGGGACGATGCCGGCGTTGACCAGAGCGACGCCGTTTGCCGGAGAAATGGAGAGGTTGTATAGCGCGCGCAAAGCGTCTTCTTGTGATTGGGTGGAGGAGATAGAGTTAGAGCTTCGGAAAGCATTCAACAGAAAGGGGATCACATCAGAGGAAGCGCCGATAATGGGCTTATTCGCATCCAATGCGCTGAGGCCGAGGAAATTGGCGATGATTGCCGCCTCCGCTGCCGGCGTCGGCCCAGATTTGATCAAAGATACCATCTTTTGAATAGCTCCCGCAGCCACGATGGCCGATTTGTTCCTGAGAAAAAAAAGTATCAAACCATTATTGTTTAAAGAGCAAAAAGGCAGGAGCTTTTTAATTATAAAGTTAAAAAGCCAACGCTTCATTGCCGATTCCAAGATTGAGGAGCGCGTAGAGCGCGGAAATGAGCGAATCGGAATCGTCGGAGTCGAGCAAGGCGACAAGGGGAGGAATGGCGCCGAGCAACGCGAGAGACTGCCGGAAATCCGGTCTGTCCTTGGCAAGCCTCCTCACCTCCGCCGCGGCTTCCGCTCTCCGGCGATGGATGCCTTCCTCTGTGTCCTGAAGCCTTCGCACTACGCTCTGTAACTCCTCGAACGCTTCCATCTTTCGTCTCTTCTCAGCGACTTCTCTGCTCCGTAAATCACGCGCTTCTACCAGAAGTAAATCAGCAAGCCGATCTGACCTGCGTTCAACAATCTGTCTCCGGGGGTCATTCGAGACGCCGCAGAGCATTGCTTCCAGGAGCCGGCGGCGAAAACCTGCAGCTGAGAACACCGACCACCTTGCTCCGTTGAGAACTTCACATTTCGCCATGGGAGGGATATGCGCATCACAATGTGGGAGTCAGGCGATGGCTTGGCGAGAAAGAGGCCGTTAAGAGGCCACGGCGGGGGCCTGCTGTCTCTTTCTTATACGAGAAAAGGAAGCGCGATGGCCGAGCCCGGGGCCTCCGCTGCCGTCACTAGTCTTATTATTTTGCTTTCCAACTCATTTAATGCAATTTATGATTTTTTATTCTATTATTTATTCTTTATAGCTAAGCATGTCAAGTGATTAAGATTTTTTTGGTATTTTGATTTTTTAAATTTGTTAATATTATATATACAAAATAAAATACTATTCTTATCCTAAGCCTAAAAAAATTAATATATTCATACTAAAAGAAAAAAAAATAATTTTATTTGAAATATTATAATTTATTGTATATACAAAAAAAAAAATGTCATTTTCAGTTATATAACGAATTAAATAATTTATTTGAAAGCTTATTAAAAATGTAATAAAAACTTACAATAATTTAAAAGATAAAATAATTCAAGAAAATAATTTATACAAAATTAAAAGAAAGTTATTACCATAATATAAGTTATAAAAAAAATTGTTTAGAGATATCCTTATAAAAATTATTAATATTTGTCCCAAAGTTTTCATATTCACTTTGAGATTAATGTAATATTAATTATCCATATATTATGCTTATCTTTAAGCAAATAAGATTTATTCTAATCAAAATTTTTATCATAAATAAATATAAAAAATGAAGCATTACAATAAAGCTATAAAACATAAAAGAGAATGTTTTAATATAGTATTAGTATTAAATATGTAATTTTAATAATATAAAAATAGCATTAAATAATGCAATAAATGGGAATATCATAATAAAGATGATATATTACCTTAATAAATATTATATCTTTTCAATAATATTAGATTTATCTCTCAAAATTCACATAATAAGGTAATAGTTTTAAAAATTATTCTAACAATTAATCTTAAAATTAAAATATAATTATAATGTCAATGTCATATAATACCGAGTTTTTTTTAGGTAAGGTATGGCCCTAAAAAGTATAACCAAATAATAAAATTATTATAAAAAATTATATAGGAAAATAAAATAGAATTATATTAAAAAAGATAAAAATAAATAAAAATTAAATATTTGAAGGCAAAAAGAAAAAAGAAATTAAATTAATTAGGTAATAATTAGACAGTCCTGCAGCCATTAAACAAAGAGATAAATTATTGTCCGAGCTCTGACCCAAATTATTGTTCCTTTGTAGGACTTTGATGCTGCTAAAATTACAAATCTGCCACTGATTCCCGCGACGAAGAAGGGATCCGTACTTTTGCAGAAGAACTCCGGTTGCCCAGTAAGGCCGTACGATGCTTTGTCGTTGGACAAGTGGACGGAGATCCGACAGAGCACCGACGGAAAAGAAAAAAAATTCGCAAAAAAAATGAATAAATAGATATTTGTATAAAAATGTATCAAATATTATGAAGATACTAAAAATTATGTAACAGTTAATTTAATAATAAAGAATAAATTTAAATATTATTTTATATTAAAATTTAAAGTTTTATATTTATATGAATAGTTTAGTTTTTATAAAACTTTTTATTATTTTGATTAAATCCGATATATTAATGTTATTTTCTAGAAAAAGCTCTCTTTCTATATATTCTCTCAATTATGATTAATTTTTTATTATCATAAAATTTTTAAATTTTTAAATTTATTTAAGATGAGAACAATATTAAATTTCATTGGTTACTTACATATTTTAATCATATTAAAATAAATTTAATAATTTAAAATTTCAATGAGGTTAATTTTATATCAAGATATTTTGGTACAAAATTTTGGCAAAAATTTCTCACATGTTTAAGCACTCACCTCAAAATTATAATTATAATTGAATGTGTATAATAAGGCTTCGTTTGTTTTTTTTTGTGCTTTTGTAAAACACAGTTTTAAAAAACATTAGTTCAGAAAATGGAGTTTTCTAACGGAGAAGCACATATAAAAAGCTTTCTCAAAACTGCAGAAAAATGAAAAAAAGGAGTTATTGGGAACGTGATTTGACGAACCAAACAACACGAAAAAAAAATCCTCCGTTTTCGAAAACGAAGAAGGCAAAAAAACGCTCAAACAAACAAAGCCTAAATATAAAGGCATATATGTGTGCTTATATTTAGAGAAAATATTATTGATTCATATGTGAGCATCATGATGATTATATAAACTATTTTAACTAGAAAGACAATCCACCAACACAAATACTTAATTCAAATCAAAATGAGTTGGTTCATTACATCGATATATCATTTCACCATCTTATTAGGTGTTGTATAAATTTCTATTATGTTGATTTATTTTTTAGGTCATTATCATGTTAATCATGTGTTACTTAATATTAATTTTTATATGGTTGTATAAATTATGATGATGGAGCTGAAGTTATCAATTTAGGCTTCGTTTGAGATGGCTTTCTCACTGCTTCTTAAAGCAATTTTCTTGTATACTAAAAATCTACTTTAAGAAACAGTAAAAAAGCCGCCCCAAACGAATGGGTCGATGTTCGCAGGGGGGGGGGGGGGGGGGGGTGGCCCCCCCTCAATTCGCCTTTGCGAACGGGTCGATGTTCGCTTTTGTTTCCACTATTGGTTCTGGTAATTTTGGGTTCTACCTTCTACATTCTTGCCTTACGCTTAAGTGTATGAGATTCCACCTTCAGCTTCTACTTCCATGTATGCGGTTCTGCCTTCTACGTTCATGGTTCAACCTTTCGCACTTAAGCTGCTCGAACTTGATTATCTACCAAGCTCATACATCTGCACAAGCTCGAGCTCAAAATTCGATAAGTTTGGCTCATGAGCTTGTTATAGAGTTCGAGTTAAGCTCGAACAAACTCACATATCTGATTGACTCGTGTTGCGTGCTAGAATATACGTGGCGGTAGAGTTTGTAAATTTACGTCCTAGCATTGTACGAGTATTCAGCACACAAGCAGAAAAAAGAAGTGAACACCAATGTTTTTACGTGGAAAACCCGAAAGAGGGAAAAAACCACGGGGCCTCGCCCAGTTGCAAAGTTCCACTAGTATTTGTTTGAAGTATAAAGGTTGATCCGTCTTACAAATCAAGACGATCAATTTACAATCAACTTCTCACAAAGTTACAAAGTTCTGCAAATTCCCGGTGTTTCCCGAAAATCCAGCAGAGTTCCGGCGTCTTCAGGCGGCAGCAAAAGCTCCGGCGGTGGTCAAGGAGGAGCTTTTTCCTTCTCCTCCTTCTCTTCTTCTTCTCTCTCTTCACTTGGGTCCCCTTTGTGTAGAATGAGGGCTCTATTTATAGTTTTTCTGGAGTGGCATAGCTCGTAAATAGGTGTGAGATCATGGACGAATAGGGAATGGTTTGAATGGACGGTCGATATTGAACCCTTCGATTGTGCACCGTTTGTTAGACATTTGGAGGCCTTAATGATGTCGGAATTCGGCAATCTTGGGTTCGTTGGATTTTTCTCGTCGAGCCGCTCGATTCGAGTATAAGCTCGTTAAAATCGGAGACCATTTGGTAACTCAAATTGCGGGTTGAACCTTCCAATAGCGCTTCGGGTCTTTGATTCGGACTCATTTGGGCTCGGATTGGGTTGATCTTGGTGTTGTTGGATTCGTATTTCCGAGACGCTTAGTTTGACTATAAGTTTGCTGAAATCGGAGTTCGGGTGCTCCCGGAATTTATTTCCGAAGTTTCTAACTAGCTTTTGCCTTGAGATTCGTGCCCGATTAAGCTAATTTTGTGATGCCGTATCAAATCATTTGCATCTCTACCTAAATCTAATGACTGGATGAGGATAAGCTTGCAGGTGGGTCCCATCCATAGCAAATGAAATTGAATAATTTTAACATTTCTTAACACAAAATGCTCAAAGGGCCTCTCAATAATTTAGTGCAGCTATAGCCAGCCCTTATAGTACTACAAAAGCACCAACCTTCTTTTATTAAATCAATCCTATCCAATTCAATAGATAAACTCAATGATTGATTCTATATTTTCTTTAAAAAAATTATTTAGAATCTTCTTTAAGCCTTAGCTAAAGGCTTGTGGGAATAGTTGAATACATTGCATGCTCCATTTTTTAAGGTTTTGTCATGTAGGAGGGCATTTAATTTTTAGTTATTATTGATATGAATAAAATTATTGAGAATAATATCATAAACTATATGAGAAATTTTTATATGGTATGATGAAGAGGTTGATATTTTTTAGAAGAATTTTATTAGTGCATTATTTTATTTATTAGAGTATAATTAAAATAAATTCGAGTGGAATTAAGTAGCTAAGTCATCGAACACTTTTTAATTATATAAATTACTATATTAATATTATATGTTTTTTTTATTTAATATTTTATGAACCTATATTTATGTGTATTCCTATTTTTAAAATAAACTAAAATAATTATATTAAATTTATTAGTCACTTTAAATTTTATTTTTAAACTATCAAACAATCTTTGTAAGAATGACATTAAATAGTACTAATTGGTTTATAATGACACTGTTTGGGCTACAATTAAATGACAAGAAGGACATTTTGCTTTACTAAGTTTTCAAACTTAGTTAAATTTTTTTGTTGAATAATGATATATTTAAAAAAAATAATATTTTTATAAAAGGAACCAACTAAATTTATGATGTTGTCAATTATTTTTATTTATAAAAATATTTCTCAATCTATCATATAATCTATCATATACAAAAAATTATATAATTTTATTTAGGAATGTATCTTTTATGTTGTGTTTGGAAACCACTTCAACATTCAATGAGAATTAAGTATAATAAAATAATAAAAAAAAAATAAATAAATTTATTATCATAATTGTTGCGTCCATGAGTATTCGCGGCGGTAGAGAAATATAAAGTTTATCGTCTTAGTGTTGTACGAAAATCCGGCACGCAATCAGATAAGAGAAATGGTCTAGCATTTATGAGACACCAAGATTTTTACGTGGAAAACCCCTGAAAAGGGGGAAAAACCACGGGGCCTAGCCCAGTTTGAATGAATCCACTAGTATTGCAGTTGATTACAAATGAGGCCCTTCCTTAAGAGAAGGCCTTAGCTTGATGTACATTTTATAGAGTACATTACATGATATAAATACAAAGAATCATTATTGACATGTTCGTTGGGTCTGGAGGACCGTGGTCGGCGGGCGACGGAGGTCGGAAGGCTTGTAGTCGGTGGGCGACGTAAGTCAGGAGGACCGTAGTCGGCTGGCGATGGAGGTCGGAAGGACTGTAGTTGGCGGGCGACGTAAGTCAAGAGAATCGTAGTCGGCTGGCGACGGGGGTCGAAAGGACAGTAGTCGGCGGGCGACTTAAGTCAGGAGGACCGTAGTCGGCGGGCGATAGAGGTCGGAAAGATTGTAGTCGACGGGCGACTAAGTCAGGATGATCGTAGTCAGCGGGCGACAGAGGTCGGAAAAACTGTAGTCTACAGGCAACATAAGTCAGGAGTATTATAGTCGGCTGGCTGACGGAGGTCAGAAGAACTTTTGTCTGACGACGAAGATCAGAAGGACGACGTCAAGTAGAAGTCCAACAAAAGGAAAGAAATCCATCTTCGCATAGACGTCCAGCGAAGTCCGATAACAGGTAGAAGTCCGGCGTTGGGTAGAAACTTGACGAAGAGTGAATGCCCGACGTCGGGTAGAAGTCCGACGTCTGTTGGTGGCAGAGGAGAACTTCGGCTTCACTTGGGCAGAGTTTCGGCGTCAGAAGAGAACTTTGTTGTTAATTGGGAAGAATTTCAGCACCACGCGGAAGTTGGACAGCATTCCGTCGTCTCCCGAAAATCCGGCAGAGTTCCAACGTATTCAGGCGACGGGAAGAGCTCCGGCGGTGGTCGAGGAGGAGGGGATTCGCCTTTTCCCCTTTTCCTTCTTCTTCTCTCTCTTCCCTTCACCCCCGTTGGTGTAGAATGAGGGCTCTATTTATAGTTTTTCTGGAGTGGCATAGCCCGTAAATAGGCGTGAGATCAGGGGCGAATAGGGTGGTTTGAATGGACGGCTGATATTGAACCCTTCGATCGTGCACCATTCGTTGGATATTTGGAGGCCTTAATGATGTCGGAATTTGGCGATCTTGGGCTCGTTGGATTCGTCTCGTCGAGCCGCTCGATTCGAGTATAAGCTCGTCAAAATAGAAGACCGTTTGGTAACTCAAATTGTGGTTTGAACCTTCCAACAGCGCTTCGGGTCCTTGATTCGGACCCATTTGGACTCGGATTGGGTTGAATTTGGTGTCGTTGGATTCCTATTTCCGAGACGCTCAGTTTGACTATAAGATCATTGAAATCGGAGTTCATATGCTCACGAATTTAATTTTTGAAGTTTCCGAACTGATTTTGTCTCGAGATTCGTGCCCAATCAAGATAATTTTGTGATGACGTATCAATAATTTTAGTTTTATAAAATATAAAACTAACTAATCAAGTAGAAAAGAAAAAAAAATGATCATACTAATAGCTCACAAAGTATTTGTGATAAGTTGATGTATAGGTGAATAAGTTTATTTCTTAGTCATGAAATAAATATGGGCGAATCAAGTAATTAAAAGGGGATTAGTGTTACTATGGGAAAATTTTGCAAGGATATCTTCGTATAATTTTAATTAGTGTTATATCCTACTTATATAAAAGGACAACAACTTCAAATTGAAGTGTAATTAAGAATATCCACAAGGGAAAAAATAAAAATGATTTTAGATGATTTTATCGTATATCTTCAAGAACATGAGTTTGATATGTGATTGGAAGATGACCCAAACTCATTAAATCAGGTCAAACAATATTCTAATTTCTAAAAGTGGATAGAGCCATGGAAGATGAGATGAAATCAATGAAAGATAATGATATTTAAGATCTTTTTGAATTGCTAAAGGAGCAAAACCTATTGTTTGTAAATATATTTTTTAAAATCAAAAGGGATATAAAAGATAATATAGAAAGATATAAAGCACGTCTAAATGCTAAAAGTTTCACTCAAAAGAAAGATGTTGATTATAAAGAGACATTCTCTCTATTTTTTTCGAAAGACTCTTTAAAATCATCATGACACCAATAGCTCATTATGATTTGGAGCTACATTAGATGTATATAAATGTTGTATTTCTTAATGGAGATATTGATGAAACTATATATATGATGCAATCTGAATTTTTTTTTTCTAATTCACAACATCTAGTTTACATATAAAAGAAATTTATCTATGATTTAAAGCAAGCATCACATCAATGGTATAAGAAATTTAATCAAGTGATTTCTTTATTAGGTTTTCTTAAAAAATATTATTGATCAATACATTTAACATAAGATTAGTAAGAGTATGTTTATTCTTCTAATGTTATGTGACGTCCCGTACTAAAGTCAATTCGTCCGGACTAACAGCACTCAAAAAAATCAGCTTCTGAGGGGTTTTACAATCTACCCACCTTAAGAAAAATGTCGTCCTCGACATTTCCCTTAAGGGTTCGAATGCAAAATCGATATAAAACAAATTCATCCAAATCAAACTCAAATCAAATCGAATCAGAATCAAAACTCGTCGAAAATCATACATACAGTCATACAGTTCATTCAATCACATGTCATTACTATGTATGCAAAATGATGCACTTGAAACTATCCATTCTACCAAACTATCAATCAAATCCTTTCACTACACTTGCTCTGATACCAATTGTAACGTCTCGTACTAAAGTCAGTTCGTCCGGACTAACAGCACTAAAAGAAATCAGCTTCAGAGGGGTTTTACATGTTATATGTTGATGATATTCGACTAGCAAGCAATAATATATACTTATTATATGAGAATAAGATATTTCTTTTAAATAAATTTGAAATAAAAGATCTTATAAATGTATCCTTTGTGTTTAGTATACAAATTTATCGGAATAACCCCATGGTATACTTAGTTTATCACAAACAACCTTTATTGATAAAGTGCTTAGCAGATTTGGTATAAAAATTATGCACCAGAGATACACCCATTGCAAAAGGGGAAAATTTTAATATGCTTTAATGCCCAAGAAATGAAGTTGAAAATAAGAGATGGATAAGATTCCTTATGCATCAACAATAAGGAGTCTTATATATGCTCAAGTTTAAATGCATCAGGGTATTACGTACGTTATTAGAATGATTGATAAATATTTAAGTAATCGAGGAATAAATTATCAGAAAACAATGAAACGGGTAATGAGGTATCTAAAAAGGATAAGAGATTTCATAATCACATATGACAGATCGAATCATTTAGAGATCGTGGAGTATTCTGACTCTAATTTTGCTGGTTGCCTTAATAATTTGAGATCCACTTCAGACTATATTTTTATGTTAGTTAGAGAAGTTATATCATGAAGAAGTGAGCAATCACTTATAGTTCTTCTATAATGAAAGCATGATTTATAGTTTATTATGAGGTATCAAATTATGGAATATAATTGCAAAATTTTATCACAGTGTTACATATTGTTGATGACATTAAGAAGTCATAAAAGATAAATTATGATAATAAAACATTTGAATTATATTCCAAGAATAATAAAAGTTGTCAAAATCAATGAACATAGACATTAGGTTTCTCGTTATAAAGGAAATAGTTCAGAGTTCTCAAATTTCTATTGAATATATTAGTATAAATGATTGCAGATCCACTACAAAAGAATTATCACTTAAAATATTTCATGAGCATGTGGCTCGTATGAGTACAATTTGTTTTGATGATATACTAGCATAATGAGAGTTTGTTTGTATTGTCCAATTATTAACTTATTTTTTGATAAGACTAAATTGTTATTTTGATTATTGAAAACTCTAAAATAATTTTACTTAATTTCATTTATAATTTAACATAAAGTATTGAATTTTTTTGTTAAGTTATAAAATTGGACTAGTTGAAAATAGTCATACTTTGAGATCACATTATATAATATTTTTATGCTATACATCCATACTTGATCTATGTCATAAATTATATTAATATAATGATCATTGATGGGTCTTATTATGAAGAATGTAACAAATGTCATTTTGATTATATTGATATAAATGATAAACCAGACTATCTAGAGATATTATTTTATAAAGATATTAAATATTAAGCCCTTACGATATTTTAAAAATGTATAATTATATGTACATATATATGTGGCCCAAGTGGGAGATTGATTGAAAATTTCTTTATGTTGGCCCATATAAATATATACATATAAATAAAATATTATACATTACAATCTATCTTAAATTGAGCTAATTAAAATCATTATCTATTTAAGAATTAAATTATTATCGAGCTTATGTGGCATAAGAATTAAACTATTTTTTATCTCTATTTGTTTAATATAAGGTCTTCATTATTGTTATAAAGAATAAACACTCAGAATATTTTAGTTTTCTTTTCTCTAGCATGGGTTGATTTCTCTACATAAATATTGGTTAGAAATCTCCCTATTGAATCCTAAAACAAATGGAGATAGGAAATGTACTGTCACTTCAGCTCATTTTAATGAAATGAGTATAACGACAAAGGATAATCTCACATTTATTTGTAGGTTAGAACTATTTAGAACACATAACCCACTTCACCTATAATCCCGATGGGAGATGTTGGGTATAGATAGAAGCCTTAGACCCTAGATTTCTATTAGTTTTTACTCTTCATGAACACACACACACATATATATATATATATATATATATATATATATATATATATATATAGCTTAAGTGTGACACCCAAGGCTAGATAACATAGAGATAAATTCATAATATAGTAGGCATGGGTACTTCACATTTGTTAGTCTAGGAATAAGTCCCCAAATCCCTTAGTCTATGGGGTCCCTTGGATGAGGTAACCCATGGTTGCTAATAAAGATTCTTTGGTTGACACTCAATTAAGTAGATTAAGTGTAACGACGAACCCAAAATGATATAATCATGAGATCTTGCTTGGAGCGCTATACCACATGGTAGGTTAGTTTTCACCCCCAATCATCAACATATTTGGACACCTAGCTCATTTGATCCACATAAATCACTCCTAAAAAAGCAAGCCAGCAATAAAACCATTAATAAGTAATAAACCAAATAATATATACACAAACACATATATATCTAAGAGAAAAAATATTATAAGATTGGATTCCACTTCACACTTAAAGCAAAACAATTAACATCAAATTCAAATAACTCTCAATAATAAATAAAACATAAAACTAACTTAAACCAATAAATAAAGAATTACAAGACATATACATAACTAATATAATATAATGTTTAATTTCAATGAATTCAAATTTAAATGTAAAGATGGATTTAAATGCAATAATGTATAGATGCAATGCGATGTATAAATGGTCATATTTGAGTGTGAAGGTTCATATACTTAAAATTAGTTTCATGGAATTATTATAAACCCCAAAGGCCCAAAGTAAGTTCATGTTGACGTTGTTTTCATATATGTCACCTCGAGCATGCTCGTATCCCCTCGATTGAGCCTTGTCAAACCCAATTAGGCTCGAATTAGCGCCAATATGGTTCCAATTTTGTCAAATAAATTCGATATGAGCAAATTGAACTCAAATCGAGTCAAATTGAGGCAGATGCAGACATTTAGCCATCTAAAATTAATGGCGTCTCATTTGATCTCGGCGGTTGCAACAAAGAGATGGAGGGCAGAGAAATCTTATAGCCACCGAAACAGGGATTAAGCGCTCCAGCTCTGGTAGAGGAAGTATAAATCCCGAGTATAGAGAGAGCAAAGGGAGGTTTGATGAGGGAATTCGGTTCATTCACATGCTCCAGCTCTCCCTCTTCCTAATCTTCTTTCATTTGGCCCCTACTATCCCCCTAAATCATCTTCGTCTTTCTCCCTTTCTAGTTTGAACTAGCCTCGCTCCAACGATATATCATTCTCCCCTCCTCTTTGGCATGAGTAACCAGCTCGACTGGACCAGACAAGTCCCCCAGCTCCAGTTAGCCAAGCTCCCTCATGCTCAATCCAAACATCAACAAGCTAAAGCCCCTCTACTCTGGGCTTTCTCGATCGCAAGCCAGGCCGAAGCCTCCTTCGTCTCTCCCGATCGCGGGAAATCGTAAGATGCTCCCTATTCTGGGTGTTTCCCCTTCCTTGCTCTCAATTTGGACTCCCAATCCCTCGCCCTAACCAACGTTAGCCCTGAGCTCGATCTTCAACCTGCTCACGTGCCTAGCTCGCTGAGCCGATCTTCTCACTAGAAGGTATAGGGCCGGATCCAACCTTTTTTTTTAGCCTGGGCAAACTCTTATAGTGGCCAAGTAGCTCATTTACACTCTTGCAATGACCAAGTCTCTAAGGCATCAAGACAGCCTTGTCTCCTTTCATATATAAAAATATGGATAATTTTGTCTATGTATGATTTAGTAGGTGATTTATATTATTCGGATCCCCATGCCTGCTTTTAACTAAATTATTACTGTGCCTACATGCTCTACTAGTTGTTGCACTGGTGAACATTGATCAAGCTTTTTTTAATGAGAAAAGCTATGTTAGCTAATTAAAAAATTTGAATATTCTTTACAAAACTTGGTTCATCATCTATTTTAGCCTTTGTTTGGTTGGCCATTTTAAGGAGAATTTAAGTTAGAATCAAACCAAATCCCGCCAAATATCTTATAAGAGGATCTTAAAAAAAATTAAGATTTAACATCTTATTTTTTGAGTCTCTCAATTACAGGAAACTAGCATAAAAAGTATTAAACATTCTTAGTATTCTTGGAATCAAAATACACAGAGAAACCTATAAACACAAATAAACACAAACTAAAGCACAACTGGTAGCATGCAAGTCAACTAATAAAGAAAAAAAGACAAGAAAAACAAAATTTTAGCAAGAATTCATAATAATTTCCAAGAAAAAAGATACAAAAGAAAACAGTGAAACAAGAAAGGAAGACCAAAAAAATTAAACTTGCATATGACGAAGAACACATGTCCTTTCACCCAAACAAAATTATTTTAAGTTGTAAGATCTCAAACTTGTAACAAAAAATACCTCGATCAATTAAAAATAAATAAAAGACTTAAAATAGTTCTGTAAGATTGAAAGAACGTGAGGACGATTTGAAGATCGATATACATGAAGGGGGGTATGGTTATCATTAACAAATTGATCAAACGTTTGGTTCTTCTCGCTTATACTGTTGCATACTTTGCTATTACGAATACAACTCTGAATCATAGCCTAGTTCCCATCATTTAATACCCGTTTATGCAGTCAATTATCGTAATCACCGAGACAATAGTCTTTATACCCGCGACCAGAGACGACCTCGCCTAGTTGCATGCGCCCTTGTTGGTTACAACAAAGGTGAAAATAGTGAAGCAGAAGATAAATAAGATGAGAATAAACATGACAAAAAGGTAAAGCCAGAGAAGCCACGAAACACTGCAACAACCGCTGATGAGGCCTGCAAGGGAGACGACCATAAGGAAAATCCCAAGGGAAATCAAAGGCAGTTCCATAAACTTCTCGTAGTCGGTGCTCGCACGTATGTTGAGCGAGATTCCCTAAGGCTACGTGCGATTCGCCAACACATAAGATGAAACGGTTTGGAACTTATGATGATGGGCAGGTAGGAGCGAGATGGGTCATGTTAGGGGAAAAAATATTTTTGAAGGGGGAAATTGTCCTATTGTACTTTTTTTTAAAAAAAATGATTGGAGATTAGCCCCATAGGGGGTATACCTCCTCCCCTTCCTTTTCTTCTTCTTATTCTTTCCACTTCTCGGGGTTGTTTGGCAACAAGTGGGATTTAGTAAATCATGTAAATCCAAATTTAGTAAATCTGGAGATTGTTAAATCCTGAAAATTGTTTGTTATGAAAAATGTTAAATCCTAAAAATTTTTTGGTAACATATTTTAGGATTATAACAATTAGATATTTAATTGTGAAGAAGATAATTATAAACTCTAGACAATCACATACAACATAAAAATATAAACTTGAATTCACACAATATAATTGAAAATTAATAAATAGCACATGAAAAACTAATATTGATTAGTTAATTAATTTTTGAAAATATAAACTATTTCATTAATACTCAGACTAATTATTTAATTAATTAGTTAAAGATTAAACAAATTTAATGACAACTATACTATCAATTATTAAATTAAATTAAAATATTTGATTATAATACTAATTATTTAATTAATCTAAGTAATTATTAGTATGTAAATTATGTTATAAGATCACTTATGTAAATTATTAATGAAAATTATACTACAAATTATTCAATTAAACCAATCTAATGATTATTTAGATAACTAATACTCATAATAATATTTTAATTAAATTTAAAATATTATTTAATTAATTTTAATTATTTATTATATTTTAATTATCTCATTAATCATTTAAATATTTTAATACTAATTAATTATTTAATTATTATTTATAATAGTATAGAGTAAATATTCTATTTGAAATTATATGTAATCCTACTAATTATTTTGAAATAACTGATTACATAACTAATAATTATTTAAGTATTATTTTGTTAGTTTTAATTATAAATTATATTATTAATTATCTCTTTAATCACTTTAGAATTATACTACTCATTAATTATTATTTACACTATTAATTGTATATTTAATAATACATATTTTAAGTTATATTAATTAATATAATTATATTAATATTTAATTACTAATTATTCAATTAACTTTAATTAGATAATTAATTTATGTACTAACTATATAATTATTTATTTAATTAATTTACTTAATTATTAATATTTTAAATTATATTAATTAAGTTAATCAATAATAACTTAGAAGCGTCTAGGGTTTGCCTTTCATCTTCTCTTTTGGTCGTTGCTCTTCGGCTTCGTTGCTTCGCAGGAGGTGAAGAGATTGCACGAGTCGCTTCTTCGGCTCATACGTTGCTGTTCGACTTCGCTCCTTCGACGACTTTCCCTTCCTGTCGGATTGGAAGTTTCGACATTTTGATCGGAAGCAACAACGGGAGCTCGCTGGCTGTGAAGGTAATTTTCTCCCTTTCGCACGCTTCTTTGGCCAAATCCCGTAAATCCGCCGAACTAGAAGATTTCAAATATTGTGAGATTTAAGCCGTGAGATTTACAGTTTGGCAGGATTTAGCATAAATCCTTCTCACATCATGCATAAATCCTGTTGCCAAAGAGCCCCTTATCAGAGAGCTAATTATTATTTGACTATTCACCGTTGCCTATATTAATCCCCTATATTTTTTGTTTTATAAATCGTTGTTCTCGGATTCACTCTCAGGAGCTGTTTGGCAACCAGTGGGATTTAACTTTAGTGGGATTTAGTAAATCCTGTAAATCCGGATTTAGTAAATCCGAATTGGGTTAAATCCTGAAAACTGTTTGGTATGCAATATGTTAAATCCTGTTAAATCCTGAGAAACTGTTTGGTAATATATTTCCGGATTTATGGCAGTTAGGGATTTAAAATTTAAACATATATTTATGAGATAAATATCATTGCATAAAACATCATTAAACAAACTTGAGTTCTCACAAAATGATCGAAAATTCAATAAAGAGCAAAGTACAAAGCAATATTGCCCAAAATGACAAATTAAGCATTTAATTAGAGAATGCATTTAATATGTAAATGTCTTCATAGCTAATTCTTGGGAGCCAAATTTTTTCACGATGATCGATTTCTTTGACTTGCAATCTGAAATAAAGAAATGAATGAATTAGTACAAAATTTAATGTAGTTAGTGAAACATTACACAAATTAAAATTCTTACTCGAGCATTCTATAAATCAATGGTGATATTGTGCCTAATAGCTTCACCTTCAATTCTTTCTCCTATTGTCGCGTGTAAGTTGGGATCGTCCTCTGGCATATCAACTTCCACAGTTTCAGCATCATGTTGCATTTCTGTTTGTGACATATTGAAGTATAGATCATGTCCGTGGTATCGACCAATGAAGTTATGCAGGACCGCACAAGCAATGACAATATCTTCTTGAACACTAATAGGGAACTGTCGCATGTGCGTCAGAACCTGAAACCGTTCCTTCCAAATCCCAAAAGTTCGTTCTACCACATTGCGTAGCTGTGCATGACGGTGATTGAATAACTCTTGCTCGGCAGCGTATCGCTTTGTCGTTCTTCCACGATAATCTGCTAAATGATATCGATATCCGCGAAATGGGGCAATTAGTCTATAAGTATTTGCATAACCAGAATCAACCAAAAAATATTTGTTGCGGGGTACTTCAAACTGCCCTTGTTCTACTGCCCATCTAAGCACACGCATGTCAGCAGCAGATCCCTCCCACCCAGAAGCTACATATACGAACTGTCGATCAAACGACACCGCAGCCATTACATTCTGTGATGTAAATCCCTTTCGATTACGATATCGATTTTGTAAATGAGTACTTACGACAGCTGGAATATGTGTACCATCTATCGCTCCAACCGCATTTTTGAAGAATGGGTGAAATTGTTCATTTGCACTTATAAATGGATGACAATCAACATCAGCTGAAGGTAAACTTATAAATTCATCCGACAAAGACACAATTGCCTTCAGAACCTGATTGAAGTACCTGCTAACTGTTTCTAATGAATGTTGAAAAAATTCACATAATTGTCGGTAACTGTGTGCTTGGGCAACACCACATAAGAAAATGCCAAGTTGTTCCGCCGCTAGCTTATTCTTTGTGTCAGATAGGTGACCACGGATAACAAGCAAGTCTCTTAAGCTTATGAAAGCATCTGGTGGTAATCTGAAGCACTGGTAAGCTCGCCCTGGATGACCAGATAGGACGTCAAGAACATATTGATGGCCGGTATATGATCTATCAAACATATGCCGTCGCACTTGAGTTTCATCATCAGTGTTATCAACTTCCTCTACAATAGCTGGGAGAAGCTCTGCAATGGCATTAGTTACCTGTATATGCAAATCAATACTCTCGAAAAGTCTGTTTTGAATTTCACGGTCCAGGTTGTTAGCCATTGAATATGTTCACTGTATAGAGTTACATGGAACGGCATATGAGATAGTGTTCGAATAGGGAAAAAAAATCTGGACAAAACCAAGTGGGGTAGTATTTAATACAGAAGATAGAGTACAGCAATGCCAATATGAGAAGATACTATTTAATAGAAGATGGCATCCAAACAGATTTCATATTATATTGGTTTTCTTTCATACAGCAAAGCAAATAGATTTCATATTTAATACAGAACTCAAATAAACCAAAAACTCAATAATGAAAACTGAAGTTGACAGCAAACATAATTCTGAAATAAAAACTAAAATGATTAAGCAGCACAACAATTCAGAAAACATCTAAAAAACATAAGATTAAAAGCTAGATAATCAAGAAATGTAGAAATCAAACTACTAGTACAGTAATCTAACACAAAGTGGGAATTTGAATCATAGCCATATTCTGGAACCATTATATCGTAGGTGGTTTTCAACCATATATTCAATCCACTTATGCAACACTTCACCTTCCCATGTCATTAATATGGTTTTGTTATCTTTATTCTCTTTTAACACATCTTGTAGAAGTAACAATGCATGTGTCGTTAAGTTCTCCACCGAACATAGTTTCTGTAAACATTCGGCCATACTGTAGGGGTCATTCCTTTCAACGGTTTCTTTTAGTACAAAAGAATTTTTATTGGTTAAGGTTGTCTATTGGGCCTTTTCTCCTAGGTCGTCTTGTACCTTTTGCAGCACCATCACTATATCTTTTTGAACCTATTGTTTGACTATCAATAGGTTCTGAGTTTGGAGTTAAACCATCAGTTGCCTCAGGCATGTTGCTCGTTGGAGTTTCTTCGAATTCAAAGGTTACACCATTAGCAGTTAGAAAGTCATATTCGAACTGGGGCGTTTCATCTTGGTCTAAATTTACTGTTGGAGTTTTTGTCTTATTGCTTCTAGCGGCATTACCCACTGCAATATTATCTGCGCAAATTTTTTCAAATATTTCGTATTGGTGGAATGGATGCCGACGATATCGTGAAAGCTTTGGTGTTACCTGTAGTACCAATAAAAGAAAGTAGAAACGAGTCATCCTAATGTATGGTTAATCAAGAGTTGAATTGCATAATTACATATTTACCTGAACAATTTCCTCCCAAAGCTCTTCAGTAGCAATTGGTATGTGTAATTCCTCATCCCAGCCCCAACCACTTCAATTTGTTAGTTGATATAGTGTACGGAAATCAGCTTTCATATTTTTGAATCTAATTATGACCGAAGAATCTGTGTAATATGTACCCAAACGTCTATTCAAGACGTTAACAAGATTAGGCCACTGCTCCTTCCTTAAGTTACCATTGCATATATTTCCATGTACGAATTGCTCATATAGAAGCTCGGCTAGCACAACGTTGTGCTCTTCGGGCCACCTAGCAATCTTAGACGTGCTTTTAGGATTGCTGGAGATAGCTTCATCTACATGACGTTGGGAGCTAGAGCTTCCATGAACCAACCCTTTCCCTTTAAGAAACCTCTTCATTTCTATAAAAAATTAAGGCAACATGTGGTAAGATGATAATTCATTTGACCCCGCACTTTCAATTTAATTTTATAGAGTATATTCATGAGTAATACCCTTTCGTCCTTGAAAAACTCTCCAATCAAGACGGGAACCATAATTTTTGAGATGCATGGCATTAGATGACTCGTTGTCGCTCACGGAATCATAAATATCTTTGTCAAATCCGGTGTAAAAGGAATGCTTCATTCTGATTTTAATTTGCTTAACAACCGTACTACCAATCAATTATTTGTAGCGTTAAAAAAATTGGACATACAAATATATGAACTACGGCAACTTCATTTAACTGGAAGGAAATTTGCTTAACAAATTAATCTAGTATGGAAATAGTACAATACAAAAAGTTATGCAGATTTTTATACATCAGTGAGAAAATTTTAAAGAAAAAACACATGAAATTTTTTTTCTATCTACACATCGCAGGAAAAAAAAAAATTTAAGCTCTCACCTAAATAAAAATTAGAGAAAGAAAAAATCGGAGAAAGGAAAAATCAGGGAAAATAAATAAACACCTAGTCAAGAAGCTCTCACCTACCAAAAATCAGAGAAAGGAAAAATCTGTTTAGCGCGTGTCTGAGGAAGGCAACAGTTTGGGGAAGAAGAAAATAAATGGGAGAGGTTTCAGTCGGAGCAACAGCCTGGGGAAGAAGAAGAAATATGGGAGAGGATGAGTCGGAGCAACGCTCTGGGGTAGAAGAAGAAAAATCGGAGAGGTCAAGGCGACGGGGTAGAGCGATGGCTTCGTTCCTTTCGGCAAATAAGGGCAACGGTTTTGCTTGACGACACGGGCGCCGCGGGTAAGTTTTCCGCCTAACTTTTAATCCCGTTAAATCCACCGAACTGAGGGATTTAGTAAATCCCGGATTTAAGCCGTAAATCCGTAAATCCGGGATTTACCGAATCCCGGGATTTAACGCACGCACAAAAACTGTTTGGCTGGATTTAACTTAAATCCCGCTGTAAATCCGATACCAAACAGCCCCTCAGTATGATATCATTTATGATGAAAGTATTTTAATCACTTCAGGACATTACAAATATCATTTTCATTATCTTCTTTGTTTTATGGGGTTTCAATTACAGGGCATCTAGCTCAGACCAGTATATAAAGGTGGCATCCGCAAACTCTCCGTATAAAGCCGATGACGGAGGAGCAATGCTCTCTACTTCTTGATTCAGCTTCTCTTTTCCCTCTACCACATGGTCTGTATGATCTCATGCACCAAAAATTAAAGCGAACCACATAATTTGTACAGAAAGACAACCATTCTTCTTTTTTGTTTCAGGGGTGACATTCTCATATGGTACGGCAGGATTTAGGGCAGATGGGTTGAAGCTGTCATCCACAGTTTTTCGAGCTGGTGTGTTGGCAGCACTAAGATCTCTGAAAACTGGCTATGCTGTTGGTCTTATGATCACAGCCTCCCATAACCCTATTACAGACAATGGCATAAAGATTGCCGACCCTGATGGTGGCATGATGGCTCAGGATTGGGAGCCCTTCGCTGATGCTCTTGCTAATGCCCCGGATCCTCAAAGCTTTGTTAAGGTTGGCCCTTTTATTTTTTCTTTTATTTTTATTTTTTTTCTGTTGTTCCATCTTTCATCCTATGCAATGACCATTGTAATGTTGACATTTGCAAAAAAAAATTATTTTATGCATCCATGTCAATGAATTATGAAGTTAATGACTTTATCCTCTTATGTGTATTTGTTAGCAAGACTAGGATAGAACATGTGATATGCAATAAAAAGGGGAAATTTTGTCAGATATACGACCTTGTTTTAAATTGATTCCCTTGCAGATTTTGTGGCTGTTAATCGGTCATGATTTCAGTTAGGGTGTTTGACTTGCATGAATTATAGATTTATTTTGTTCAAGTAATTTTTTGTTATATTGCACTAAATTCCGGTTTAATATGAGCATGGAGTTTATGTTAAATTTTGTTGAAATGTTCATTATATCTTTCTATTCTAGTGTGTTCTCTTATGGTAATTGCTTTTTTGGAATGAGATTTATTTATTTTTTAATAAATATTTCCTTCTTCTTTTTGTTTAAGTTGGTTCTTCATTTTGCCAAGGAAGAGAATATCTCATTAAGCACAGAAAGGTCTGCTGTAATCTTGTTGGGAAGAGACACTAGACCTACCGGTGAATCTCTCCTTGAAGCTGCAAAACAGGTAAGATCTATATATGCATCAGCTTCTGTTTTTGCTTTCTATTGATCATCTGCTTAATTGGTACGTATCCTGCTTTGGTGTGAAGGGAATTAAAGGCATAATTGGTTCTGTTTCACTTGATATGGGGATAGTAACCACTCCACAACTTCATTGGATGGTTAGGAGCAAGAACATGGGAATGAAAGCTTCTGAGTCCGATTACTTCATGCAGCTCTCAGAATCTTTTAGGTCTGCACGATCATTCTCATTCAAATAATGCAATTAGATCGTTTAATCTCGTGCCTGATTTGAATGTGGGATACAGGTGCCTGATGAATATGATCCCCAAAGAAATAACAGTGAAAGGGAATGCAACTCAGCTTATGGTAGATGGAGCCAATGGTGTTGGTGGAGACAAGCTCGAACAACTTAAAACATTGTTGACGGGCCTTCAGATCCAGGTGAAAAACACTAGTAAACAGGGAGAAGGTATACTGAATGAGGGAGTTGGTGCTGATTATGTTCAAAAAGAGAAAGTTCCTCCCCGTTGCTTTGGTCCTAATGATATTGGATTAAGGTGAAGAATCTGATTATCTTTTGTATAAACTTGTTATTTCTATGAACAGCTGATGCCAATTATAAAGTGGGCTTTAGTGTTGCAGATGTGCTAGTTTGGATGGCGATGCTGATAGGCTTGTGTATTTTCGAATCTCAAAGATAAATTGCAGTAGCATTGATCTTGTAGATGGAGACAAGATATTATCTCTGTTTGCATTATTTATCAAGGCGCAGCTTCATTGTCTAAACAAAAGTGAAAGTGATGGCTTAAATAATGTATTGCCAGCAAGGGTTGGTGTAGTTCAGACAGCTTATGCTAATGGAGCATCAACTGATTACCTGAAACAACTTGGTCTGGAAGTTGTTCTTACTCCCACTGGCGTGAAATATCTACATAAGAAGGCTGCAGAATATGATATAGGGATCTATTTTGAGGCAAATGGACATGGGACTATTTTATTTTCAGAATATTTTTTATCGAATTTACAGAAAAAGGGCAATGATTTGGCTTCTTCAAATGCAGGTTATTATTATTATTATTTTTTGTGATGATACTTCTTCATTTAATTTTATGATTATGCTTCATTTAATTTTATGATTATGTCTTAATAGTTAGTTCTCTTTTTAAAGGCTCAGAATCTCATAAGGCTGCATTAAGACTTTTGGCTGTTAGCAAGTTGATTAATCAGGCCGTAGGGGATGCTCTTAGTGGGTTGCTTTTGGTGGAGGTAGTGCTCCAATATATGGGGTGGTCTATGCAAAACTGGATTGAACTCTATGATGATCTTCCAAGCAGACAACTAAAGGTAAAATTCCTTTCACAAGCTCCGCACCATCCCTTTCGAGTTCTTTCTTGGAAAATGCAGTGGTATATTCTTGAAAATCATATTTGTTGAGATTGAAGAAGCTTATGGGGCTATTTGTTTGCAAGTATAAGAAAATAAGGTGTGTTTCCAAGACAATGAAATTTGAATACATTGTATTTTAAATTCAGGGATTTATTTGTTTGCTTGGTTGAACTAATGCAATTAAGAATTAAAAATAAGGAAAAAAAAATCTAACCTTTGGCAAGTAACAGGAACTGGGCTGTGGGTGAAGAAATCGTCACGAATACTCGCCAAGGGAAGGAAATTGTGATGGGAGTCGGGGAAACATTGTTGTCGTCTCCGGAGCAGAGGAGCGTTGAGGCTTGGTATTGGTCATTGTTTGAGGGAGGTAGCTCGGGGTAGAGGTGTAAACGAGTCGAGTCGAGTCGAATAATGGTGCTATCGAGTCGAATCGAGTAATTGTATGTTGGTAGCCACAATTAGGTATTATTCTCGAAAAATAAATGAGATGAAAAAAACCATAATTTTGGTTTCTGGTGGTTTATGATTAATTGTTGAAACAATCTCATTCAATGTTTGAGAACTATTTGTTTCTTATCAATCAGGTAAAGGTTGCAGACAGAACTGCTGTTATCACAACAAACGCAGAAACAAAAGTTGTGCAGCCCTTTGGTTTACAGGAAGCAATTGATGCTGAAACTGGTATAATATTACATATTTCTCATCTTAGTTTTGAAGGAACACATACTTTATATTAACAGATTTCCATGTTAAGAACTCATACCATTTACTTTTTCTTACCATTGGTTTTTTCACCTCTTTTCCCAAATCTTTCTGCAGCTAAGTACCATAAAGGTCGGTGTTTTGTTCGACCATCTGGTACAGAGGATATAATACGTGTTTATGCCGAGGCATTTTCCCAGGAAGCAGCTGACTCTCTTGCTAGGTCTGTTTCACAGCATGTAGATCACTTTCTTGGATTCAGAACCTCACAGAAATCAACTTGAATGGACGGACACATTCGCAGTTTGGAAAGAACTTTTTGTTGGTAACTTAAAAGTCTTTGTTTGGGACAGCGTTTTCATTGCTTTTTAAAACTGCTTTCTGGTACAAAGTATTTTTGAACTAAAAATTTTTGTATTAAGAAGCTGCTTTAGAAAACAGTAAAAAAACCGTCTCAAACGAAGCCTTAAGGCACACAACCTTGTTACTATTTTCTAAAACAATTTTTTAGTATAAATTTTTTTAAAATTAGAAAGTTGCTTTAAAAAATAGTAAGAAAATCGTACCAAACAAAGCCTGATTTGAAAAAAAATTAAGGTGACCGACCTCCAGCTCGATTAAACTGATATTGAGCTATACAAATCGTTCGCAGAAGCAGGTAGAAAGCTATTCATTTCTGTAATGGCTGAGAATATATTGAATGCATTGGTCAAATAACTGCACCCTGAATAAATTAAGTGCTTAAAATCTTGTAAGTTTTAATTACCATCTTTTTCTGATCAAAATATGTGAGACCCCTGGTCTTTTTGAGGAAAAATTATTACGTGCGGAGTGCGGAGTGCGTAGCTTTTCATATGGACTTCAATTATGTAAAAATAGCTGAATATTCTTTCTCTTGTCCGATATTCGCACGTAACACGGAATAATTTTTTATCTTCAAGGGCAAAGCAATGAAGTGAAGATAGAATCAACTAGCATGATTCACAAATCAGATATAATAGTTTTTTTTAATGAGATATTTGAGTGATTAAAATAAATTCATACATAATTAAAAGAAATTATTTTATGCGGAAACTGGAAGGAACGTAGACAAACTAGAACGCATCATGTCACTTGGGAAGTAGCGGTACCAAGCAAAAAATTGATGTGATGTATTTTGGATAGTCTTCGGACGTTGATTTGCGTCCACACAAAATAATTTTTCATGAACTCAAGATCTTTTAGTTGGTAGTCAAAACTCTCAATAAATAGATCAGGATGATCTCGATGCTCTGAATGATGTAAGAGGTTTCAATTGAAAAATAGTTAGTTAAAAATAATTTTTATTTGGAAGAAAAAGTTTATCATTTTTTTATTTTAAAAATTATTTTATTTAAATACTTTTAAAATTGTGATTGAAAATTAAAATTTAAAAATAAAAATAGGAGATTTTAAATTGCCTCAAATTAAATCTCAATTTCTATTAAAAAGTGCTTTAAAAATTAATGGGAAATTTTTATTATATTATATTATATTTAAATATAAATATAATGTAAAAATAATGAAAGATTACTATAAATTTTACAGTAAAATAAAAAAATTAAAATATCTTTATGTAATAAGTAGAATAGTTATTAGAAAATGTTAATTATAATAATTATACTAATTTTAAAATATATTTTCACAAATTTTAATAATAAATTTTTGTTGAATTTGAATATCTTCACTTTTCAAAAAGATTAAGTATTGAAGTATAAATTTAATATAAATGAGATATAATTAACATATTTAATTTAAAGTATTTGATTAAAATATATTTTAAATTTAATTTATATTTAAATTTCTGTAACTGATAATAATATTTAGTTGTATATATCAACAATCAATAAAAAAAGAGAAAAAGTAAAAAATTAACTCAAATTTGATAATAATATATTTAAAATGTTTTTAATTATGCGTTACTTATACATTATATTTATTTTTATGCGAAATTCATTCTCACTGATTAAATTTTTTCCTCTGAAGTCGCTCTTAGATTGTTTTGTTTTTAAGAAAATATTGCGCAGAATCAACCGGTCTCCTCTCCACCGCTACGCCCGTCGCCGGAGCACTCAACTCCTCCGCCTCATGGCCTTATCGCTCTTCGGCCCCGCCGTCATTGCTGTCCTCTTCCTTGTTCTGCTTCCGGATCGCGTCTCGGCATCCGACAGCTCGCCGATCGGCGGCGGCGTCAAAGTTTGTATTTAGAAGCCCTAGTCCTCCGATTCATTCTTCTTGATTTTTGCCGCCATTCTAAAATCACTTCTCCCTGTTGCAAAGCAGATCACGTATGGATCTGTGATTAAGCTAATGCATGAGAGAACAAAGTTCCGGTTACACTCTCATGACATCTCCTACGGATCGGGAAGTGAGCAGCAATCGGTCACCGGTTTTCCTGATGCGGACGACTCAAATAGTTACTGGGTAATGGCTATATGACATGCGATGTCAAGATTTTTTTTTTCCTTTGGTTTCTCATTGTGCGTGTTGACTTTTCTGAAATAGATCATAATGAGTAATTTGATCACGTCTGAATTTGCCGGTTTATTTGGCCCCCCTTCTTCCCCTTTATTGGTTGTGTTTTTTTGTTCCATTACAAACTCTCTCGTCGTGTGCTTCTTAGGTGTTACAGCACTTAAAAAAAACAAATTTTATTTCCCTGTTTCTTGGTTCTTATACACTTCAGCCAATGAAGCTTTTCATGAGACCACTCCTTTCTTTTCGCCATCATCTTCATTTAAGGCATTTTCCCCACATGTTCCTTTTTATGTAGAAACTTTAATGCCTACCTCTACCCGTCATATGATTTTTCTTGTTGACCCCAAGCACCTTTTACAACATTACCTCCAACAACATTGTTAGATTTGATTGATCTTCCACCTACCAATTACCTTAGGAGAAAGTAAAAGGCAATATATTTCTCATCCCAATATCTTTTATGCTATTTGATCATCTTTCCTTATTCCCAAGTTATACCAAGAAGCGCTTCACAACCTTTTTGAAAATAACTATAAATACTGAAAAATGAGATATTTTCAGTTTTCATAGATGGGTTTTAGTTTTGCTACTTTCTACAGTTATAAATTACTTGTTGATGGGTGTTTATTGTCAAATTTAATCTTGGTGGCTTGATTTAATCAATATAAAGTTCATCTGGTTGCAAAATGATTCACATAGGCTTATGAGATAGATTATTTTGAAATTCTTTCCCTAATTGTGAGACTTAATTCAGTCAAAATTCTCTTATTTGTGGCATCAATTAAGGATGAACTATGCTACAAATGGATACGAGTAATGTTTCCTTCTATGATGACCTGAATGAAGATGTTTTTATAAATTTCTATGATTTGTTACTTAGGAGTAGAACTACATATATCTACTTAGGAACCATCTATAGGCTAAACCAAAGTCCATGCACTTGATTTAAAAAATTTTTCATAGTACTTATGGAGATTGACATCACATTAACACCACAAATCATTATACTTTCCCCAAGTATACACCCCTAGACTCTTTCGTATTATTCATTTATGTTGATAACATCTTATTGGAACTGATTTAAAATAATCCCTGAGGTAAAACATTATTTGCAAAAGTGTTATTTCACTAAATATTTGGGACAACCAAAGTGCTTACTTTTGTGGATTTGAATTTTCATACAACAAAAAGGGTATTCATTTCTCAGAGAAAATATTTTATTGATCTTTCTGAAGAGAACCACTTATGATAATAAGGAGTTTCTTAATGATCCTTTTTGATAATGAAGGTTAGTCAAAAAATTAATTTATGTGATTATTACTAAGGCTGACATTTTATTTGTTGTTAGAGTTGTTAGTCAGCATATACAAACTCTAAAGCAAAAGTACTAGGAGGCTGTTTAAGCACATCAAAAAGTGTTCTAGAAAATGGCTAATGGCTAATATATAATAAGATTGAGCACTTGAATATGAAAGTATTTTTAGTTGTCGATTATGCTAGCTCAATCGAACTCATGAAGTTTACTTTTAGATATTGTATCTTTAGTTGTGGTAACCTTTCCACTTAGAAAAATAAGAAATAAAGTATTATGGTCAAATTTATAGCTAAGGCTAATACAAAATTAGTCCCATTTTGCATGTGAAATTATATTTTGGAAGACTTTTTTTAAGAGAATGAGTTTCTTATTTCCTCAATATATTTCCTTAATTTGACAATCATGCCATTATTTATATTGCCAACAACATTGTAATCCATGAAATGGTCAAAAATATTAAAATTGATTGTCTTTTCATTTGAGATGTTATGTTTTTTAAGCCGATTGTCATTCTTCATGTCTTTGATTCAGAAGTGTTGTTCAAGCTAATATATTGAAGTTGGCTGTCATTTTATTTGGGATGCTATGTTGTCCAAGCCGATTTTCATTCTTCAGGTCTGATGATGATGCATGTTCGCTAAGCTATTTGGTCCTGTTTAATTATGTAAAACTTTGCAGATTATTAGACCCCAGTTGGATTCCTCTGCCAGGCAAGGGGATGTTATTTCTCATGGAACTACTATCAGGCTGCAGCATATGACAACCAGGAGATGGTTACACAGCCACCTTCATGCATCCCCTCTCTCAGATAACTTGGAGGTCAGTATCAGTTCAATTCTATTTTATTAACCGCTGTTAGCAAATTTAGGCTTCGTTTGAGACGGCTTTTTTATTGCTTCTTAAAGCAGCTTTCTAATAAAAAAATTTAATTTTTGTATTAGAAAGCTGCTTTAAAAAGTAATAAAAAAGCCGTCCCAAACGAAGCCTTACTCTCTCGCAACTATGAATATTCCAATCTGAGAAGTCTATCATACAAATGAAATTTCTTCTGTAGCCTAATACCTTTTAAAACTGCCTTATCTGTTTTTTTTTTTCAATGCAACAATTAATGATACAATATTTAGGCCAACCTTCCACTTCCGCCATTTTGATAGATCCAGGTTTCGTTTGGGACGGCTTTTTTATTGCTTCTTAAAGTATCTTTTTAATAAAAAAAATTAATTTTTATACTAAAAAATTACTTTAAGAAGCAATACGAAAGCCGTCCCAAACGAAACCTTAGTAGTCTTGTATGCCGTAGGCTGGTGTGAGGTGTTATGATCTACGTTATGCTTTCTGAGTGCATTATTTTAATTTCCAGGACAGGATTTTACTAGCTCATCAATGTAATTGGTTCATGGTGGACTAAACTCTTGTGATATTAATATACTCATATATGCAGGTGAGTTGCTTCGGAGGAGATTATGAGTCAGAAACTGGAGACCATTGGAAGTAAGTTCGACATTTTCATCTACAAATCCTTGTTATGATTCCCAACTCATCCTTGTCGAGTTCTTTCGTGCCAAATTTCCTCAGGCTTGAAATTGAAGGTGCTGGTAAGATCTGGAAGCAGGACCAGAGGATCAGGCTCCGTCACGTTGATACAGGGGGTTACCTGCACAGCCACAACAAAAAATACCAACGGGTCATTGCAGGTCAGCTGGAGGTAATAGTACAATCCATTCTCGATAATAAGTTCCTCTTGTCTTGGCTTCTTTTATAGAAAGTGATGAAAGTATAATTCATTGAAGTCATTTAACTTCAGCTTCATTTGGGACGGCTTTCTTACTGCTTTAAAGTAAAAAAAATGAATTTTTTATTAAAAAATTATTTTAGAAAGCAATAAGAAAGTCATTCCAAATGAAACCTTTATGGCCATATATGCTAAAAAGGATTATATTATCTTATTCATAATGAATATAAAATATATGATTGTTAAATAAAAATATAGATACATTGTATTAAGTATAAATATGTAACATTATAATATTTTAACTAAATGCATTATTTTGCATAATTGTTTTGATATTTTATAAGTTTATATTTTACATTTATATTAATGAAATATATATATTATGAGATTTGCAATGCTTTATGATGTAGAATATTGTGCCATTAGAAGAGAAGCATAAAATTAAATGTAGTGTTGCATAGATTTGTAGTTCTTCTTGATCATTTGATTGGGAGCTTTTGCTATCAACCAAGATATCTTGGGTTCAAGTCTTGCATATATATATATATATTTTCAAGTCTTGCATATATGATATATGTGTGTTTGTCTTAATTGACCTAAATGTCCCTCTCCCGTGCCCAACAAAAAAAAGTGTTGCAAAGATGAGGATGCTCAGACGGATGAGTGGCTTTACACTTATAGGCAAAATGTGAAATGAGTATATACATTAAAAGGTTAGAGTAGCTCCAGTGGCAAATAAGATTAGAGGGACTTGCTTTAAATGTATTGGTAATATAAAGCGTCGGCTTTTTTATGATCATATTAGACGAGTAGATGTATTAAATCCAACCTATGTTAATAAACGTAGAGGTAGACCTATGAAGACTTAGTTTGAAAGTATTAAAAATAATCTTTTTTATTATATTCAAAAAAGAGTCAACACAATAGAGAAAAAAGATTCACGTACTAATGCACCATGCAGTGGGATAAAGCGTAAATATCCTTATTGTATGACGATAATATATGAAAAAGCAATCAATTTTCATGACGTTCCTTATAAAATTCATCGGCAATATGTGATGTTTTCCTAATTAATTTGCAGGTTTGCGGTGTTGAAGAGAAACGCCCAGACAATATCTGGTTTGCAGCTGAAGGAGTCTATCTTCCTGTCAATGAAAACAACTGAACGGTATTGTCCCTTTAAAAAACCAACAAAAAAAAAAAAAAAGCATACCACCTTCAATCAAACTCTTAACATATTTTTTCAATTCAAGCTAGTAATTTAATTACATCACACAGAAGATTTCTTTTGTGGGGAATCTTCAAAAGCCTCTCCTAAGAATTTTTTTTTAAAAATAATTTCAGTCATCAATTGTATTTTGGAATTTACATCCTCATGGTTTTCTATTCAAATATCTCTACTAAATATTGAGAGAGAGAGAGACTTTGACAATTTATGAATGGTCTCAGACTTATTTTTATGATTTTGTGTTTTCTTGTATATATGAATAAGTTTAGGGGGATTTATATAAGTGGCATAAAATTTTTATGTATTTATATATTAAATATATTAAATTTTATATTTATTTGTATAATTTTTAAATGTTTTAATATAATTTTTTTATTAATTTATTGAAAATAAAATTATATATTTTTCCAATTTTATGAGCTTTAGACACTTCAATGATATTTAAATATATAAATCAATGTTACACAAAGAAATCCCTCATAAATTAATGGTTATCTTAACGAAAAATTATTTTACTATTTAAAATAATTTTTAGTATAAAAATTAAAATTTTTTTAATTAAAGAATTATTTTAAGAGCAGTAAAAAAATTGTTCCAAACAAAGTCTTAAACTAATATGATACTGTGTATTTTTTGGTCCATAAAATTAGGAGTTGTGGGAGTCAATTATAGCAGCTAAAAGCCATCTAGCAGAATGCTGAGGTTTGAAAAATTCACGGAGCCTGCTCAATGAATTCGGGCTTAAACAGCCAGCCCAATTTGACGTAGGCCGGCCCATGGATTTATAGCAGACTAATTTCTGGTAGGATTGACTGCTCACTATTGCCTGGTTACTCCCGTTCACCTCTAAGCTTATGGAAATATAGGCCAACTTGAAGTGCTAAAAGTTTCTCTCTTAGCCACCTAAAGTCTTAGATAAGATCAAAGTAGCATGATTATCATGTTCTTGATGTTTTTTAATGATATTTTGTTATTACCTAGTTTTTTATCTTAACAGTGGTGCTCTTGTTAATCTCTCATCGTTACTCCGTCTTCGACTCAGCTCCTTTCTGTGTCTCTCACATTAGATATAGGTCGATTCTAATATTCTTATGTGTTCAAAATGTTCATAGTTGGTCTATGTTCCTGTGAAATAGTCATGTCTACAATTTTTGTTGTTAGATAAATAGATATAATAGATGGACTACTCGAAGAGAGGAATTGAGAGATAGGTTAGAGAATCTTGAACCAATCACTAGGAAGAGAACAGTGACTAAGACCACTCTCCGGGGTGCGATGTACATTTGATCTATGGGATAAATGAAGGATGTGTCAGTCAGAAACTAAATCTAGTCGAGGCCGATTTGCCCTGTTTAACCTACTTAAATGTTCACATTCAAGTTTGGTTTGATTTCAAACACGTATTTTTTCATTAGAAATTAATTTTTGCGAGATTTGACCTCCTATTTGAGGATTGTTTATTAAAGTCTAAGTCATTAAGGAGAAGAGGTGTTCATGACAGGAAGGATTGATGATGACAAGCAATGGAGAAGAGGAATGTGATTGGAGCACCTGAGGCATAAATCAATAGATAGGAGATGAAGTGCAATGGAGAAGATGGCTTATTCAGGACAATTTTGTCCAAAATTAATTTTTATGTATATTTCTTTAAAATAACAAATAATACAAAATATTTGTAATATTATGAGGCATATTCAAATTGCCTATATATAAATATTTTTTATTGAATCATATCAATTGATATTCTAGGGCAATTTCATGCATAACAATTAAATTTAACTTTTTTCAAAAATATTTTTCCACGTCTCTTTTATAAATTTTTACTTAAATATTAAAATTCATAATATAATTAAAATTCCTAACAATATGATCATGTCAATCATAAACATATAAATTTGATAGTTTAGAAAAATTGAAATTATTCTCTATATGTCAAATTATAAAAAGGAGCACATTTTATATGAAACTAAACCGTAGAAGCGTGTTATCAAATTAACTTAGAAAGGATACGGAGTTTCAAGTAATGTATATATAACCGAAAAATATTAATCCAGCTTCATCGAAACTGGATAATTAAATTAAATTCTAGTTTATAAATTCCAGATTTTATGGAAATCGGAATTTAATGTTACGGTTTCATTTTTTTCTAATTTTTTTAAAATTTAAATTATTTAATCTTTTAGAAAGATGATACCATAAATTATAATTAAAATTCATTAAAAAATAATTGTTAATTTATCTTTTATATTTAAAATATATAGTTTTTTATATTAAAAAAATTAATTAATGGTAAAAAATTAATTTATCTTTTATATTTAAAAAATATATATATAATATACTTTAAAAGTTAAATAATAATTATTGAATTTTAATAAAAAAAATGATCTATATAATAAAAACTAATTAATTGCATTTCAATCTTAATTACAAAGTTTATTAAGAACTAATTCATTTTAAAAATTCTTAGTAAATATAAAAAATATATTAAACGATAATTATTTTTTTAAATATAAAAAATAATATTTTAAATACAAATTTTTTTATATTAAAATTTTATTAATCATTAATTATAATCATTCATTTTTATATTAAATATTTTATATATTAAATAACTCATTAATTATTAATTATATATTAAAAATAAAAGACAAATTGATATTTGATCATTAATTATTTTTTTTATTTTAAAAAGCTATATATTAAATATAAAAGATAATTTAAGAATTATGTTTTTAATGAATGTTAATTATAATTTAAGTACCATTAAGTAACAGTATAAATTTCCTAAAAAATTAAATAATCAAAATTTTTGTAAAAAAATTTGATAAAATGAAATCAAAACTGAAACATTAAAATCCGGTAATAATAACTTTTTCTATAGAAATAGAAATTTAATTATAAAAAAAAAGATATTTAATTATCAGATTAATATTTTCCGTATTCATATTTTATAAAATAATTTGATAATCCACTTCTACCGCTTAAGTTTGTACAAAATGTGGTCTTTTTATAATTTGCCCTTCTCTTCTCTCTATGGATTATTTCTCCTACTCTAACGGACTAACGGACTAACGGACTAACGGACTAACCAGTAACCGCTTCTTCGCTAGTAGTTCTCCGTCCGTCATTCTCCTCTGCTGCTTCTTCTGTATCTCTCGCTATCTGCTCGCCGCTGTTTCTTCCTCTACTTTCCAAAGCCAAATATCACTAGCTGCCTTTTCTGATCTCCCGCTGGACCTCAGCTATGCAACCTATCAGAGGAGAAATGCGAGCAATGGGAACCCCGGTGAATGGATTGTCGCAATCCTCCAACCCAACTCCCTCTACGGCCGTCGCCGCCCTGATTGCTCTCCACGAGTTCCATAACAGCAACGGCAATGCACTGATCCAGAATTGTAATCTTCAGCCGACATTCTCCCAATTCGAACCATTACCTGCCGCCACCGACGATTCATTGGACGAGATTTTCTCCAGCATTCCCTCCTTTGCGGAGCTTATACAATATCATTGGGATTTCACCGACGTTACGCAAGTCGCCGGAGACGAAGGTTTGCCCTTCGAGGGTCCGTACGACGACTCGTCCCTCCTCGCACCGTGGTTCCGGCCGCAACAGATCATCAGCGAGGGATCGTTGGTTGGGATTCAGACGATGCTTCCGATCAGTGCGCAGCTGCAGCAACATCAGTTGCTTCACTCCGACATGGTCGGGAGCCACCAGTCACCGGAAAATGCCTCCGCCGTTGAATCTGGTCAATTTCCTCCTCTGCCGGTTTCGCTTGGGGGCCCCTGTCCTGGAGCAGATTCTGATTCTACCTTCAAATCAACCAACTCCACCGTACACACCCTCAAATTTTCCACATGTTTTCGAATTGTTTTTACAAATGAAAATCACAATGGCGTAATTTTTTTTCTACAGGGAGCTGAATTTAGCGCGAGCCAACCGCAACATTTCCAGCTGCCCGAGGTTCACCTAAACCCTTATATATCCATGTTTCTTTTCAAATCAAAATTCTATTTATTGGCATTGCAATGTTTAAATTCGAAAATGCAGGGCGCATTGATGCCTCAACAGAGCTTCGGAGGTTCTCCCCGGCAGGCGGCGCCCTCTCCCTCGACATCGGCCAGAGCGAATAGCGGGGCCGTCAGAGTCACTGCTCTGCGGCCGCGCGTCCGCGCCCGACGCGGCCAGGCTACCGACCCGCACAGCATCGCCGAGCGGGTAAGTAGCTGACAAAATTGCAAATTCTTTTTTCTGTTTTTTTTTTTTTTGGGAATCTACATGCATAGCCCTAAAAATTTTTCCTTTTTAACACTTAGCATCTAAAATTTATAATTTATTTATTTATTCATTTTTGTCTTGTGCGATCAGCTTCGCAGAGAGCGAATTTCAGAAGGGATGAAGGCTCTCCAGGAACTTGTTCCTAACGCCAACAAGGTAAAATCCAAATCTATTCATAAATTCACAAATCATTATTTTTTTTTTCTTTTCAATTCCCCCTATGTTTGTTGTATTTGAATCGGACTGAATTGACAGACGGACAAGGCGTCGATGCTTGATGAGATAATCGAGTACGTGAAATTCCTGCAAATGCAACTTAAGGTCAGTGCTTTATTAGATCTAGGGGTGTCAATGTTTTATTCGAGCTGAAAATTCGAATCGGATTCAAACCGAAAAGGTCAACCCGCACCCGATCCGGGTTGGGTTTGAATTAGGGATTTCGACCGTTTGTAAAATTGGGTTGGGTTCGGTTGACCCAGAAATCCGAAATCAACCCGATTAATTAACCTAGGATAATTTTAATAGATTGTTATGAAATAAATAAATGCTATTTTTAAAAAATAATAAACAATATTGTCCAAATTAAATTAATATTGATTAATTCTAAATTGATTGAAGTAAATTTTATTTTTATTTAGGTTTAAATAAATCGAATTAAATAAAAAATTTTAGTAAAACATACCCGAAGCGGGTCACGGGTCTGAAAAATATTTTTTATTATTTTTATGAATTTAAAAAGTAGACTAGGGCTTAAGTATTTGTGTTTTAAACTGGAGGGATGATGCAGGTGTTGAGCATAAGCCGGCTTGGAGGGGCTGCCGCCGCTTCTCCTCTGATCGCTGACGTCCCCTCTGAGGTGAATAATTCTCTTCTTTTATTTCTCTATCTACATCTGTAAATATTATTAGGATTTTGGAATTCATTTTGATCAATTTTTCTCATTAATAAATCCTATTTTTTTAAGAAATTGTTTTATGTTTGTTTGATAGGGGAGGGGATCGCCGGCTGCGGCGAGCGAGACCGTAGCTGGGACGGAGAACCTGGTTGCAAGACTTATGGACGACGACATGGGCTCGGCGAAGCAGTATCTTCAGGGGAAGGGCTTATTTCTCTTGCCCATCTCACTCGTCTCCACCATCTCCACCGCCACTTCTCCTTCCGCCGCCGAAATGCTAGTCCCCGCGGGGATCTCGACCGGAGGAGATGCGCCGCCGTCGTCGCTATACGGTGCAGTCAGCCGCAGTGGGCCTGTGTAGATTTTTTTTATCACCTTTTGCTCCACCACATTGGGATCGCATATTCGCATCTTTCATTCCCTTACTTTCACTCTATTTGATTTTCTAATTAGTACAAAAATAATAAATAATCAGCATTAGTTTATCTGACAATTAATTTTTATAATACCATATTTAGCAACTCAATGTGAATAATTTTTATGGAGTCGTCTCGAACGTTCACCTATGAAAGAAGTTCCAAACGCCCAACGACCTAATTAAGCTCTATATGAGGAGCTAGATTGGGAAGCATCTTGAAAATGTTATTTGAATGTAGTCTAGGATTATGATTGGATAGCCAATGCGCAGTGGCATGTTGACCTCTACATAATCGTTTAGAACGAAGATCGGAGTGCCTCGATCATAATGAAATGATTAAAATTTTGTTCGATTATAAAATGAATCATATCGATGCATTCAGGACATCAAATATGCCAAATAGAAGTTGTTCGTATGCAAGTTGATCGAGCAACACTTTGTTAGTGAGCATGATCCACTAGCAAAAATTATCCAAATAATGTCTAATAACTAAATAAATTATGCGACATTGCCCAAATCTTGTCCATTCCCAAAATGGACTTCACATTTGTGTTCGCAATGTCAAAAATGCCCATAATTCACTGCAATTATTGTCTGGGTAATTGTATGAGCGAAAATGTAAAATTTGCTCGCATACGAGGCGATGACGACAAGTAAATTGCAATGCCCGATAATTGAAAATTTGTCGACAGATAAGATACGACGAGTGAAAAGTCATTCAAATAAAAAAATAGAAATAAAAATTTAAAAAAACAAAAGGATAAGAAATAGATTATGTAATATTATTTTTATCTTAAATATATATGTATATATGTGTATATTCTAAATTTAAAGATGTTGCCTCACTCCACTCAGCTTATCTCAGAATATTATTTGACATATTTAGTTTAAAATATGACATTTAAAAATTAAAAATTAAAAAAAAAAAAACTATGATTTTATTCCCTGACTTGTACACATTTCCACTTAAATCATGCATGTTGTACTACCTATATTTCTATAGAAAGTTATCATTACAATACATTCATGCACAAAAATATAAATATCTATTAAGATAATTATCTGCTTAATTTATATATATGAATAACTATTATATTTCAACTTTATCTGTACATCTATATGCCCATTTTGAAAGATTTTTGCTTAATAATTCTACTACATGTCCCCATGCAAATAAATCCACTGTACAAGCCAGCCACCAGCTTGCAAACACCGCCCTCTCATCCCTACTTTTCCTATCTATTCATTCATGCCTCGTTCTTCATTTTGAGTTCTATCTGCTATTGTCTTGTCTCGCTCGCTCTTTTCTTCTTGGTTCCCAAGCCCGAGCTTCCCATCTCTTTTTGCTCTTACATCCATTCGATCAGCCCTCAACCTCACTAACTCCAAGTCAAAGTCTATACAATCTTGATGCCTTCTCTTCCAACTTATAGCTAAACCCCATGTCCTAAAATACCAAATCTAGACATCTTTTTTCCCATTTCCTGTAAACAGAGAATCCATGGACTCTCTACTTTCTTTTTCTAAGCTTTGTTTTTCCTTTTCTATTTATATATATAAATATATTCCTATAAAAAACAAAATTAGAAAATAAAAGTAATACAACCTTTCAGCCTCGCCGCAAATCTTTGTCGTCGTCATCTTACTTGCTTGTCAAGGTATATATTATTCGCCAAACTTAAAGCTAAAATCTTGTCTTTGGCGTTAGGCCAAACTTAAAGCTAAAATTTTGTCTTTGGCGTTAGCGACGCACCGGAGAACCGCCCATACACGTTTTTATTGCGCGTGGTGGGATGGAAGCCTGGTGCGATACCTACGGCGAGGCGGGGTTACTTATAAGTACCCGTACGCGGGGAAATAATTGTGCTTTCAAATAGGTACATTCAAAGACCCCATACTCGTCTTTATTGCGCGTGGTGGGACTGAAGTATACGGCCGCGATGTCTACGTAAATGGACACCAACCATACACGCGTTTATTGCGCGTGGTGGGCAGGCCTAGAATTCCTGTAGATGCCTCCAACGCGGGGGAGACATCGGGATACTGCCAAAATTTTGACGATCAAAAACCTGAATAAAATAATTTGATATTTCTTAAGCTCAAACAAAAAAAAAATTGAGATATTTCTTTCGCTCAAATTAAATAATTTTTAGAGATTTCTTGAACTCAAATTTAATAAAACTTAAAAGAATACTTGAGCTTGAATTGAATTATTAATATAAATATAAAATCAATCAAATAAATGTCAAATTATCTTTGGATGACGGTATTTCTCTCTTATGCCTATTGGGTCATGGTGATATAGGAAAACTCTTTGGAAAAATGATCATAACATGTGGTTTTGTGTTTCCAACTCTGCTGTTAAAAAAAAATAAGATATTAACGAGAAGAAAGATTTCTTTCCTTATAAATTTATTAAATTCCTTCATAATCATTGATTAATGTGAGCCTACAAGGAGAAATTAAAGCCCAATATGGACAAATCCAGATGCAATCATAACAAATTTAATGCCTATGATTGGATTATGGTTGGTGGAGAGAAACATAATTCAACATATTTTAGTCATTACATTTTGGTGTATTGAAAAATTCAAGAATTTAAAAAAAAAAAAAAAAAAAAAAGGAGAGAGGAGGGATAAAGCAAGTGGAATGAAAGAGTTGATGGCAAAATTCATGTTAAGGATTTCAGCTCTTTGGAGACATTATAGTTTATAGAAGAATAAAAAAGTCCTTCATTCCTTGTGAATATTGTTGCTATATTATGATAGTAACTTTGATAAATATTAATTCAAGGCTTATGTTGATCGAGTGGACGAAAATATAATCAATAGAATGGAAAAATATTATCTTATAGAGCCATACGTAAGTGTTCATAACTATCAAAGACATGAACACTATATGTAAGAAGAAATTGATGCAGCTGAAGGAAATTAAATTTTAGTAGCAAGTGGAAACAAAATTCTCATATAAGGCAATGAAATAAGATAGCAATGATTTTGGTAAGATTTTTTTTTATTGCAAAATGTGACTTTTTCAAAGATCTTGTTTAAAATCAACGCCATCGAATATGCACCACTTTTACAAGCGGACAGAAGACGTTTAATGCCCCCCTTCTGCATTTAAAAATAATTTTCTAAATTTCAATATGATGCATCGAGCAGGGTGTCAACCAGGGGCGGAACCGGCTTTAACTTTGAGGGGGGGGGGGGCAAAAATACAGCACAAAAATAATTAAATATTAAAAAAATAATATTATATATCTATATATTACGAAAAGTTTTTTAAAAAAATTAAGCAAGAAAAATTAAGAAAAAATGTGTAATTAAACTATTATTAAAAGCATAAAAGAGAATATTAGAACTAAATGTGAAGAAATATATAGATATTTTAGGGCAAGTTAGGACAAAAGAGGACAAAAGAATTTTTTAGGGGGGGCAAAAAAAAAATTTAAGGAGGGGCAAAAAATTTTTTTACTCTCTTATAATTTTTTTTAAAAAAAATTTTTACTCCTATAAAATTTTTTTTTTTTTTTTGAGGGGGGGCAATTGCCCCCCCTAAGCTCTCTTCATAGTTCCGCCCCTAGTGTCAACACCTCTAAGATGAGTGTAGCAGCCTTGGGAAGCAAGCGACTATTCCAAGAAGAGTGCTACTGCCTTGAGAAGCGAATCACCACCTCAAGAAGCGTGCATATTTAATTTTAAAAGTCTAATATACATGCTATTCAATCCCTAATGATGGTCGTGTTGAATGTCTATATCAACCGGAGGGGACTCTACATTTTCAAATGCCTTCAAATGCTCATGAAATGCAATTATTTCCAAATAGCTATAATAAAACCCCGATGATGGCCGTGTTGAAAGTCTATATCAACCGGAGGGGATTAAATATTTCAAATGCTCTCAAATTTTTACAAAATATAAATATTTTGAAATCCCAAAGTCGCCCTGATGATGGCCGTGTTGAAAGTTAATCTCAACCGGAGGGGACTTCAAAACATGCATATTTGGAGCAAAATTTTGATAAATTTTATAACATTCAAATAAAATGTATTATTTAAAACTTAAAGCAAAAACTCATTCATCATCCGCAAACGTTTGTTGAGGATGATAAATTTCAGAATAACTTCATCTCACAAAGAGCAAAATGTCTAATTGAATGTAGCACTGCGATTCATTCTCAAATGATTTCTCACCAACGGGGACATGGCATGTGCCCTCTGACCGGGTGGTTTTGTTGCAAAATAGCACCACTATACCATGGTCACGGTCAAAGCCCGTATGTTCTCCAATGATTAAAAGCCCCTTGAGTAAAGAAAAAATGTGTAATTAAACTGTTATTAAAAGCATAAAAAAATCGGAGATTCACTCATCAAAATTTTGATATAAACTTGACGATATAAATTTTTTTATTAGATAAATTCAATAAATATAATGATTTTTTAATAACATTTTATTAATTTAAAATAGGCATAAAATAATTTATAAATAGGTATCCAATTTCATGCTTAGAGCTAATGTTTATGATTTTTATTCTAAATATGAGGAAAAATATTACTTATCACGGTTGACGAAAATAAAGCTTTTCCAGCACTTAATGTAGGCTTTTGAGGAGATTTTAAACCCCGTTAAAACCCTTCCATCTATTCCAAAACCGCTGCTAGACCGTCACTCATAGTTATTGTCCGCAGCAAGGGTCTTTCGAAGCAATTTCAAAACCGCTGGACTAGATTACAAAGTATTCTTAAAGAAGCTCAACAATCATTTTGCATTTAATTCTTATTAGATAATGAGATTCTTGGTGAAAATTCACTCTAATCACATGCCAACATTAAAGACTAGCTAATTTAGTGAAGTGAAAACATCTGAACATCTGATATATTTTCTTGGAAGTTATTATCATAATCCAATCATGAGCCAGAAGTCAAAAGGAAGAATACAATGTACCATGCAAAAGATCTGTAATAATGTCACAAGCCTTCTTAGCATTAAACACTAACATTCAATTAGGCTTGTTGGAATCATAAAAATTAAATAAAAAATCCTATCAAATCAACACACAAATAGTGATGCAAGTTTTAAATTCAAATGATACATAATGACGCTCTAGTTTTATGCTTGATCATCATCATTAATTGGCCTTGAGGGAGATAAAGTAAGGTTCTATTCGGACAATTTTTTGGCTGCTTTGTTTTACGAACAACAACTATAATTTTAATTGGCTACTATTTTATTGTTGTTTTATCACTCTTTTAGACATTTCTATTATGGAATGCTGCTTTCTACAACAATAGTAAAAAAGTTGTTTTCTCCGCAACAATTTCAAAGCTAACTTTATGAAATGCTGCAATCGCCTCAAAATAGACCCTAAGTGATGCAATAGCTAAAATGAACTCTTACACAGTTGAAGAGATATTCGATCTTAAATAGAACACAAGTAATCAAATTTAATTTTCAACCATCTTATTTTTCAATTGTACTTTATTTAAATAATATCCCATGCTTAATCATGTATAGGTTTTGGCTTCGTTTGGAACGGCTTTCTTACTGCTTCTTAAAGTAACTTTCTGCCTTTCTGGTATAAAATTTTAGTTTTTGCGCTAAAAAGCTACTTTAAGAATAAGAAAGAAAATCGTCCCAAATGAAGCTTTTGTATCATATGCTTCAAGATTTTAAATCAATGTAGTATGGTCTTTCTTAAAAATAATTATCGTGTTGATTTAGCTAAATACTACTCTATTGCATGATTAGCTACATTGGATATTTGCATCTTGTGCAACATGCAAGGAAAAAGCTAAGTAATTTTCTAAACAATATTGTTTTTTGATATGATGTGGTGATCTTCTTTCCAAATTAACAATATTATTATTTGAACATATAAATTTATAACCTTTCTATGCAAATAATAATCCTATTACTAGTTATGATTACTTAAAATTTCTTAATAACAAAATCTTGCAAATACTTTGGACATTTTTAAGATTTGTAAATAATTAATTAAGTTAATCAAGTAAAAATTAAGTTAGTCCATATGGTTGTTTTAATCCACATTAATCTCTATGATTAATGAGTATTAGCATAAATATATCATTAAGTAAATTAGTAATTAGTGTAATTAGCATGATTAATCCCTTTTTTGGTTTAACTTCTTGTCTCATTTAGCTTAACACATTAATAAACAAGCCCTTAGTGGCTTAGTCTATTCAACTTTATCATCACATCAAGAAACTTATAAGAAAAATATTAATTAGAACATTATTTAATGAGGCCTTTAAATTAAAGAGTAAATTGATTATTACACTACCATATAAAAATGAAATAATTATTAATTCATATTATTATTATTGAGCTTAAGCTTAGCCACAATAAATCAACAAATAAGTTAAATTTGGGTTTTTAATTTGAGGATTAAGTGAAGCTTTAATCTTTAATTATAAAACACATCTTTTGTCGCTAAAAAGGGATTTTTTTAATACAAAATTTCAATTTTTCTAATGTGAAGAAAGTGATTTTCTTTTCTTGAATGAGGGCAAAGTTTGACAAAGCTATAATCAGCTTTATCAAAAGCTCTTATACTGCTTTCAGTTTTTATCAGATTATAATGAGCTTTTATGTAAATTTAAATATTTAGGTGACAATATGAAAATTAGAGGTATGAGAATGTTAATTTATAAATAACTAAGATTTGAATTTTATTTATATAATTTCCTCTTTTTTTAACAAAAAGCTCCTTTTCCATGATATCATGATCAATGTTTCATATTCCTTCAATTTAGGGAAAATATCATATTGGAAAGAAAAAATTAATGATAAATAAATCATTCATAATGAAGATTTTTAATCTTTTTCTTGCTATCAATAGCATGATAATTTTTTTTATTTATTAACTAAATGAATTTTTTTTTTGCTAATGATATTCTTCTTGTTAATGAGACTAGAGAGGGAGTTAAAGATACACTTGAGTAGATCTAAAATTGAATAAATGGACTATAATTTTAGTAATAATAGATCTAATATGGAGATCTGAATATAATATAATTGAACTGAATTCAATAAAATTAAAATAAGTTGTATAAAAAATAATTATTGATTCAATCTCTAAATGCACCATAAACTAAATCAATTAATTGCAAAAGATCCAAACCTAAAACTGAATTGCTAAATCAAAAGCTCTAATTATAGCTTATGGAAGAAAGCTTTGTAGAACAGAGAGTTTGTTTTGCAAAATCGCCAAAGCAGAAAACTTCTTTTCCTCAACTTTGAACACAAATGGAAGAAAGCTCTGCAGAACAGAAAATAACCACACAAAAAAGCCAATCTTCAGTACCAAGTCAATTGATTCAATGAGGTAAGAAGCAACATAGCCAGGAGCTAAGTTTCTCTTAGAATTGCAGTTGCAATCTTTCTTCTCTATGCTTTGAGACCAGCCTTGCAGTATCTCTCCACCAGCAAATCTCCATATCTTTCTCGTTCAGCTTCCTCTCTGCACATTCTAATGCATTCTCGAGCTCAACTATCCTCTCATGCTGTCTTGCTTCTAGAAGCTCATGCAACCTTCTCTCGAGCTCTCGAGGGCAAACTCCAGTTTGCTTGTTGTTTTCTGATTTATTAGGCTCATTGACTTGCTGGTAAGTGTCATTGAAGCTCTCATTGCTCTCACTGTCTACCTGTGATGATTGAAGTTTCAGTACAAGTAAATAAAAAGAGTGTTCTGATGAAATTTTTGGTTTCAGGAAGAATTAGGAGCATTTTTACCTTCCAGCAAAAAATAATATGTAACTGATCTCTCTGACATAGTAAATTTGTAAATTTTAGTGGGTTTGTAAAGAAACCAAGATTAATCCACAACATTTGTTCTTCTTCACTGAGATTTTAGTTGAGGGTGGTAGGAACATGGAGGTGCAAGGCATATCAATGGAGGATGTCAAGCATTCTCGGTTCTTCCTATTAATGGTGTCAACTCCAGTTTATTCGAGTCCTTTTTGGGCAGATTCTATCCCTTCCATCCCTAATTTTACCCTTCTTATAATAAATAGGCAATTTATCATCTAGCTAATTCATTCATTTTCTTCTTCAACCACATATTCATCTTAACATTCTGACTCGGCAAACTCAAGATGAATCATAATGACTTTCAGTTTACCAAAACTAGAGGCCATACAACACAACCAATCTAACTACAGATTTGGAAACGTTTCCCTTAAATGTACAAAACATTTGTGGACGGAAGCTGAAAGTTTGAAAGAAGAAAACGTGCCAAGTTGATGAGACAATCCAGGAAAAGAGGAGAGAATATCTAATAATTTTAAATAACATAATAAAAATTAATTCATTGCAGTATTTATTTTTTTGCACAGGATGGTGAAACTATGGTGGTGCTGGTTAGTATGGTAAGCCATGGGATCAATCATCCTCAGGAACTTGACCATGCACAATTACCAAGAAATCTCATAAAACTTAGAAGAATTGATTGTCACAGTGTTGACAATCAAAGATTACTGGCTTGAATTTTCAAATGTGAACATGATCAACCTCCAAGGACAAAATGATAATAAAATCTACGAAACAAAGACAGCATATTTAAAGGATAGAACAACCTAGTCACAAGATAAAGTCAATGCATGGCACTAGTTGTTGCATGCTAGATCTTCATACAAAGTTAAGAGATTAAATTTTATATTTCTCTACCGCTGCCCTGGCCCCGTGGTTTTTCCCCCTTTTCAGGAGTTTCCACGTAAAAACTCTAGTGTCTCTTATGAACGCTACACCCTCTTTTTTATCTGCATGCGTGTTGGATTTTCGTATAAAGCAAAGGCATTAAATTTTATATTTCCCTACCACCGCGAATATTCTAGGACGCAACACTAGTAAAAAGAACACATAATTAAAAGCAATTTGTGGAAATAAGAAAGTTACCTCCAATCTATCTTGGTGTGGATGCATTGATGAATCTTGGTCTTCCAAGTTAAGCTGCAAGCGTTGTAGTTCAACTTGAAGCTCTTGCTCCATTTCATTGCCTCTGGAGCGCATTTTAGTATCCAAATCCATGTTCAAGTTGGACTGCCTATGAGTCACCATGGCACCATAAGCTCCTGTGAAATTACATGATTCTGTATCATCAGGCAAGTACTGAGGCTTGTTTGAACATTCACTCCCCAAGTAATATGAATTTGGGAAGCTGTGAACCTTTGACTCTGGTAAGTTAGAAACAGAAGCTTTTCTTTGCATTTCTCCTTTGATGTACTTGATCATCATTTCCATCTCAGATCTTAGTTCAACCATTTTATTAAATTCACTAGCACTTTTTGCCAAGAGGAAGACTAGACCTGCCCCCATACCAAGGTTGAAAGAGAGAACCTCAGGTTTCTTTTCTGAAATCAGACAACAACAACAAGAACAACATCAGAAAGAAAAATTATTTATAAAAAAAAAAAAAAAAAACTGATGTCATGTAATATGCTTAAAAGACAGCCAACTCTATAATTACATACATGGTTGAGTTTCTATTACCAGATATAACTTGATATTGCTTGCAAAATGCAAAGCATTCATATAATGAATGAAGCTATTAGATATTTGTTCATAAAGATGCATAGTATTAGCCAGGTTATTGATGAAGAAAAAGATGCTTATAGATAAGTAGTTGTAGGCAAACATGAGCATATAACATGTTTGCAAACAAATAAGTTGTTGGTAAGAAAGTATTCATGTAATACAAAATAACCTGTTTACTCCACAATGAACAATCATGCAGCAGTTCACTCATGCAGGTGAAAATGATGATTAAGGCTTCATTTGGGACGGTTTTTTTATTGCTTCTTAAAGAAACTTCTTAGTACAAAAATTAAAAATTTTGTATTAGAAAGCAATAAAAAAACTGTCCCAAACGAAACCTAAGATGACATAAAGAAACCACAGGACATCAGCAACATTTGCTTTCATTTCAGTGTAGCTTTATCTTTATGCTTTCTGGCTTTCTTCAGGAACAACCCCTTTTCCCTCCGCACCTCTTCCAAGATTTCTATTTAATATGTAATTTATCTATCTTTCTTGTAAGGATACATGCAGAAAGGCGTCAAAGTCTATTCAAAAAGAAATCAAGAATCTCTCATTTTCTTTCCATTCATGTAAAGAAGATGTAAAAAGAAAAAACCATCTAGGCTCTGTTTGGTCAGAAGGAATTGAATGATAGGAAATGAAAAGAAAAAGAAAATGACAAACAAATTGAATTGAAATTAGTTTCATCTACTTATTTGTTTGAGGAGAAATTGAGAGAAAAAAAAACCCGTCTTGTTTGGTTGATTAAAATGTGAGTTTTTGTATTTTTTATGAAGAGGAGGCAACTGAGTCACATCCATCATCTGATCAATTTTTCTTTTCCTGTTTTTCATGAAAGTTGGATAGATAATCGTCAATGTAAATAATAATAATAATAATAAGCATTTGTTCAATTTTCGTAGATAAATCTTTCCTATGTTTTTATAGTGCAACCACATGCCTAATATAAAATTGTGAAGTAAAAAACCAAATATAATAAGGTCTTGGGTGATGGTGGTTTGGAGACCGTTGTTGATGACTAATGGCTAAGAGAATGTAGTCAAGCAACGATTGGACGATGATAGATGAACGACAATGGTCAGGTGATGACAGTTGTTGGTGGTCGTCTTGGTATAAAACATCATGTAGGATCTTGAAATTGAGTGATCTTGAGCTTGTTTGATTTCTTTTTTCAAGAGCTTGTTTTGAATAGAAGTATGCAAAATTTGAAGATCATTTGATTTTTTAATTAATGTATTTGGTCTTTTAATCAATGCATTGAAAATTTCAACCAAACTTCTAGTGTTTGTGGGCGCATTTGGATTTGGATTGATTCGTATTTGGTGTTGTTAAGTTCATCTTGTCAAACGTTTAGTTTGACTATAAGTTTGTTAAAATCGGAGTTCAAATGATCTTGAAATTAATTGTGGAAATTTTCAATTCCAATACTACATCAAGATTCTTGCTTCATCGAATGAATGTTCTAGTGATGCATCAAGATGTATTCAAAATATAAAGTAAAGTAAAATTCCTACATTTGATATACTTTACAGTGCTTGGTTGCTTGTAAAATAAATTCAAGTTTTTAATCATTGTATTTTTTTTACATGAAAAATAAAATTAATGTTTGGTAGTAGTTGCGGCTTCGCAGGTGGGAGACGTTAGTGGCAACTGGCGACAATAGTGGTGGCTAGCAATGGTGGCCGGTGGGTGGTGGTGATCGACCGCAACGATGGTACCTAGCGCCGATTAGCCGCAACCAACAACTATGGCTACTAATATTAGGCGTGGATGGTGACTAACAGCAACGGTAGTGGCTAACAACAATGATGGTGGCTAGCAGCAGTAGCCAGTGATGATAGAGTGGTATGTAGGTGAGGAAGACAATATGGTGTATTTGCAAATTGCCCGAATTGAGAGATTTTGGAATACAAATTCCTCAAATTAAAATTCTACTTAGAATTTATTTTTCAACCAATCAAATACCTAAATTTTTACATTATTAGAATGTTAACTCCATCTATGTTGGGCATCTTATGGTGTAATTAGTTGTGGTGACTTAATTTTAATTGAGACAACTTAAAGACAGATTAACTAGCCAAGGACACAAGTACTCGATTAATGATTAGTATTTTATCTTAAATTAATTAGGGATTGTTATGTGTTTTGCTTTGAAGAACTAATTTCTAAAAGGATATGTACATCAAAACAAAACAATAATATTATTATTCTTATTTTTCATCCCAATTAGAGCATCGATAAAGCAAAAATATTAAAGTCTACTAAGATCTTATCATGTACTTCCCGTCCCTCTACTTGATCTGCAACATGTTAAATCCCAGAACAAATTATGCAAGGAGGGTCATACTTTAATTTCAAAACTGCCATTAGCTTACTATTAATAAAAAAATCTGAAGTGGACTACAGTGTTAATCACCATACAAAGCAACAAAATTATCACTTGAACAAAAGAAAATAATTGCACATAGAAAGTATTCAATAAAAAGATCAACAAAACATATGAAACATAGAAGATTTATCACCCAGATTTGCAAGATTAACATGTCATATAATGCGTTTGAAATGAAGTTCTTAACAGAGATCTGCTTCAGATATATCATTCTGCTCTCTCTTCATAGATATGCTTTGCTTATCTAGTTAACATTTTGAAATGATGGCAGCGGTTAGTTCAAAAGAAGCTAATTCCTGTTCATCTAGATTAGCATGATCAGGAAAAACAAAAAAAGTTTTAATCAGAACTTATGGGAATGAAATCAAGATTACATTTTTCTGCTTTTAATCCCCAAACAAATCAACATGAAAGCAGTAAATGTTGCTGAGTCATTACAATAAATCAGAAATCTTAACAGGAAAGCCCTTACTCTTTCTAATCTAATTGAGCTTCAATATCCCAAACTTCTTCAAACAAATTAAAACAACTTTGTGCCATTGAAGGGCCCATTTGATTGCTTGTAGATAGAAATCACGTTTAAGAAACTGATAATTTAATTTTTCACTTTTTCTTTGAAATGGACCCTACATAGACTTTTCTTTTGTTAAAGCTGTCCCACTTCAATTTACTAGCTGTGAGAGATAACAGCCAGCATGGCAAGGCTGACACTAAGTGATCCACAATGATAATCACGAGGAATACATGGAATAATCTATAGCCTTCTGCAAAAAAATTCTATTCCAGTTGCATTATCCATCTAATATGTATATTCTTTCCTCTGACTCTTTTGATTAATCCAAAAAAACTCTCTTTGACAGAATCCTGTCACACAACTCTCTTTGGCCTATTGGTTGAGAGCTTAGGCTTCCAACTAAGAGGTCCAAGGTTCGAGTCCATGTGTATGTGTTGTGTGTGTGAGTTTGCCTTAAATGGCCTAAATGTCCAAAAAAAAAAAAAAAAACAGAATCCTGTAAGGCTGTAACTCTTACATTGGCCTTGAAACAGTTAAAAACAGAAAGATAAATGCAGGGACTCAAGCCTGACAAAGAGATTGTGGTAAGTTAAAAATATATATATTTTTTTTATTTAATGACAAATGCAATCAAAGCCGATCGTTTTATCTTCTAGGAATTCGGTTCATGGTGTATTTCCTTTGTGATTATCAGAAATCAAACTGCCTTAAGTCAAAACCCTCAACAGGAATCAGCAAAACCCTAAAAACCCGATTTTTATCAAGCAGACCAAACAAAAGAATAAACTAATGCTGAACACATTACCTCCTTCCGTGGATTCCCCAATCGCTGGAATCGTCTCCTTCGCTTCATCTGGACCGAACCCCTCTTCGTCCTCCTTCTCATCCTCCTCCTCATTCTTGCAGCAAGACTTCGAGAACGGAACCAAGCAACTCGACTTCGACCCCTCCGCTGCGCCGCCGTTTACATCGCCAGCGGCGGGCGTTGTGTTAAAAAGCCAGCGGAAGAGAAAGGAGCGCGGCGTTTGGGGCTCGCAATGCAGCGGAGGTGCGCCAAAATTTATCCTTTTTCTCCTCCGATTCTTCCTCCCCATCTCCCCCAAGTCCTGGAGGAAGTCTGCTACTCTCATGTCCTAAAAATGGGATCTTTCCGGTGAAAGAAAGATTCTTTCCTTTTCGGGAACATTTTATAGAGCGCGAGTCAGAGAAAGAGAGAGAAGGAGAGAAGGAGAGAAGAGAGAGAGAGAGAGAGGGCAGCCGTTTCTACTCTCTGGGAGGAAGAGAGTGGGTCCAATTTCGGGTTCCTTTTGTTTACTGCTTAGCGGGAAACATTGGCTTTTCATTTTATTTTATTTTTTTCTCATTTAAACTACGTGTTACTCTCTTAATTTAAAGAATAGTTTTATTCATTCAAATAAATTCACAAAAAATAAAAATGAACTCCATTTTACTTAGATAAATCAATTAAAGATAAAAAAATTATATATTTTTAAAGTATTGATTGATCCACTAAGACTTTATTTGGGATGACTTTCTTACTGCTTCTTAAAATTACTTTTTAGTAAGAAAGTTGTTTCAAGAAACAATAAGAATGCTCTCTCAAACAAAGCCTAAAGTTAGCTTTTTTTTGGAATAGGAGCTTTTTAGTACAAAAAATAAAACTTTTTGTACTAAATAACTGCTTTAAGAAGCGGTAATAAAAATGTTTCAAACAAAGCGTAAGATTTTATTTGGCTGCTTTCCAAAGTATCTTTTTAATACCCAAATTTCTTAGATTAAAAATGTTGCTACTAAAAAGGTGTTTTAGAAAGCATGAGAAAATTGTTTGAAATAAAGTCAAAATAAAATAAAATTTTATTTTATATTTAAAATTAAAATTTATGTATTAAAATTTTAACATAATTTAGACTTCTTTTGAAATAGTTTTTTTTTTACTTTATAAAGCAGTTTTTTATTACAAAATTTTTTAATTCAAAAAATTTATGTATTAAAAAATTTCTTTAAAAAGCAGGAAAAAAATTATCTCAAATAAAACTTTAATATTTCTTTTCTATTTATTCGGCATGTATGATAAATTTAAATATATATTATTTTTCTTTTTTCTTTTTTATAACAAAAGTATTTTTTTAAATAATAATATTTTTTTAGGATGGGAGACACAGAGACAGAGGCATGAACATGAAGTTCACAAGCAAAGCGTGATGAATTTAATGATGAAAATAAATTCCCAATAATACAATTTTCGTACTTTTGTAATTAATAACAATAATAAATACTATGCCTCAATTATTTAAGCTCCCCTATGAATAAATTGCTCTGTCAAGGCTTCTATGCCTGTAATCTGAGATGCTAAAGCAGAGGCATTTATTAAAAAAACATCAATAGCTGTAAATACAGAATATATAAATAATAATAAATTGACATTTGTATGCATTTAATAGTCTAAAATTTATGAGAAAAGAATAACTATCTAAAAAAATGAAATACAAAAGAAATGCAAGGTACTGCTTAAATAAATATAAAATAAATGTAATTGATTATTATTATTATTTATTTTATTTGAAAGAAAAATAATGTTTTGCAAAGGCATTGATAATTGCTAGTGATGACGACGGACAGCAGGTGGCAGCAGGAGCCTAGTGATGACGAAAGACAATCGGTGGGACGGCATATAGCAATTGGTGATGACCGATCACATCTAATAATTTCTAAACACATCAAAATTTAACAAGATGGTGAATTTAAAATACAATAAAATTTCATATATCATTTCTTTTACTTTGGAGCAAATACTAATATTTTCAAAACCCTAATGTTTGAAATATTTCGCACCAAAGAAAAATTTCCTAAGAAGGACAATCTAAAAACAATATTTTATGAACATGTATTAAAAGAATTTATTAAAGATTGACTCTTTTTTAATGTAAGATATTTATAAAAAAAGTATGAATTTTTTCATACAACTCCATATATTTTTTAATAGTAAAATTATATTAAAGGAGATTAATTCATAAATCATCTTTCTTTTATATGATAATAGATCTCAACATATAATAAAAAATAGATCATAAAAGTAAATAAATAAATAAAGGAATGAATTCTCTCGAGGTTAATATATTTGATAATAATAAATAATTTTCAAAATTTTCTTATAAACAATTCATGAAAGTTTAGGCCTTGGAAATGCCACATCCATTGAAATAAATAAATGAAATGATAGTTTAAAGCTTCCTCTGTCATAAATAGTAGAAAGTTGGAGTAATTGAAGGAGGATCAAACTTTCAAACATTTAATTAAATTAATTGCTAATTATGAGTGTTGACTAATTTAATTGGTAAAATTTTTAAAAATCATTATCAAAATTTTGAATTTGAATTTCTTCTGCACTGAATTTATGCTTAGATATTCATCATTTAAAAAAAAAAGTAAATTAAATTTTGACTTAAATATGATTAACTCCAACAGAAACAAATTATGGAATTATTTGGTTTTTTGGCTCTATCATCCTCTTTCTTTCTCTCTTTTTTTCTTCTAATTTTAACTTTTTACTTAATCTATTTATATTTTAATATAAAAATAAAATATTTGATATTTAATAAGTGTTTTATTTTTATTTTTGGAGGATTTGATATTCATTAAGTATTGTTCAATATTGAACTTGATAAATTAATTAAGTTTGATGTCAAGCTTAAGCTTTATTCTACGAATTTGAACCCACTCACAAGCCTGCCCGCTTATTTTGAAAGAAAAAAAAATGCATATGATTCAAGTAATAATTATAATAAAATAGTAAAAAGAATGAAAAATAAGAAAAAATCACTAAATATTAAAAAGTGAAATGTAATTTATTAGTATTTTTAATAACTTTGAACTTAAAACCTTGAATACTAATATATCATAAATACATTTTATACTCATAATTTTAAAATGAGCACACTCGCAATTTTAACAAGTCATTTCGAAATGGCTCAAACTTGACTCATTAACTCATATATCTCAGCTCCTGAGCTAATTATCGAGTCAAGCTTGAGCCAATTCACGAATCGGCTTGATTCACTTACAACACTAATACATCCTAATTTTTTCATTTATGAGATGGACTAATATGGTTCCACCTTTATCACAATAATTGACTTGTCAAGTAAATTAGTTGTGGTTGGGATGGGGAAATCCTTTCCTAAATGGCTTGGCTTATAATTTGAACAATCTACCACAATTACTATGGACTAGGGGTGCAAAGAAGTCGAGTCGAGCTCGACAGTTAAATACCGAGCATGAGCTCGAGTCGAACTCAAAAATAGAGCTCGAGCTCGACTCAACAGAGGAAAAAAAGCTCAGCTACTCGAGTGGCACTTCGAGCCCAATCCTTCCGTCATGCCAACATTAGTCGCCAGTGCCGCGTCATCGCTAGCGTCCGTGTCGTGGCCGGTGTGTGTCATTTCCAGCTTTCGTCCGTTGCCAGCCTTCAGAAGAAGATTAAGAGGAAAATGTAGATCAGGAAGAAGAAATGCCCACTCTTCTTGTTTGATGTGGCCGCACAGATCGCACTACATATGCAAGGAGCCCTCTCTTGGTTTAGGATTCTTTGAATCACAAGCCACTCATCTCTGCTAGGTCGGATCACACGTAAGCCGCACCTGGTCCATTCAAATTTGAGAGGGATCGCCTGGGAGAGGGGGAAGTTTTGGTGAGGCTTCATGTGAGGTTCTTACTGTGAGAGAGACAAAGGTAGGCTAGTTTGGTTGCTTCAATCAAATGGGAGAGACGAAGATGACAAGCTATGTGAGAGACGAAGGGAACTGAACTCCATGCCTCTAATGCTCAGTGGATCGCACGCCCAAGCCGTATGGGTCGAATGGATTGCCTAGATCCATTCGAGATACAACTTCCGTCCGTCGCCCTTTTTTTGTCTCTGGCGATTTCATTTTCCCGCTGGAGATTTCATGCGCGAGCTGCTCGACGAGCTCGCGCGCTCACAAGCCGAGTACTCGGGCTGTTCGAGCTCGATAAGTTATCGAGCTCGAAATCGTGTTCGAGCTCGATAAGTTATCGAGCTCGAAATCGTGTTCGAGCTCGACTCGCAAGCTTGATAAGCTCGACCCATCGAGCTTGAATCAGCTTGCGAGCCAGCTTGACTCGGTTGCACCCCTACTATGGACTAATGGCTTCCATTTATTCTTTGATCAAATCTATCTATTGGAACTTTCACTAAGCTCTAATAATCAAGCATGAATTACAATCAAAACCCTTCACTGACAATGAAAAGAACATTAAAGCTTCATTTGGGATACAACTTTTTAATAAAAAACTAAAATTTAATACTAAAAAGCTGCTTTAAAAAGCAGTAAGAAAGCCTTCCCAAATAAAACCTAAATTTACCTAAACAACAGTAAAAGTTCAGATTAAATGAGAAAGCAGGTAAAATGCTCAATGAAAAAATTATCACCAGTCTTCATTTGGTTTCAATGGCTTACTTGAACTAAATGTCCCAAAAAAAAAAAATGGCTTACTTGTAGTAGAAATTCACTGACCTGTGTGAAGCAAGTGGCATAGCTAATTACATTAAAATTTAGCAAGTTCTGCACAAAGTTCAATAAAAATAAAAAACTAGACTTTCTATTTGGTTTATTGTGGAACCATAAAAACACCTAAAAAACAGCAAATAAGTAAACAAAATTATTGTTGTATAGATATATAATCTGTTGAACATTTCAAAGCATCAAATATAGCTCTTATAATATAACATAATATCATCACCTTTTCATAAAATGTGCCAAAACTCAAAAAATTTCAGCTTTATTGATGCAGCAAGACAACAAATCTTAAGGCTGACCATCGAACTACAGACGGTCTCTCCATTCATCAGCTCAACAGTTACAGGATCTTAAACGAAGTAAAAATTGATTTCAAAATTGAATTTTTCACACCATAAGGGATATTTTCATATTCTTTACCTGAATATCCTGAAAGGTTGATTTCTTGGCTTTTCTGCTCTACCTTTGTTTTTGGGTCTCTTCTGCTGTGTTTTGAAGATGGCTGTCTCCTGGAATGGGTTCTGCTCAAGAACTCCAAACCAATGCCTGGATTTCTTCACTTTTTTTCTCTTGTTCTTGTCATAATCATCCTCATCACTGAGATAAGATGAAAATATTTTGATTAAATACAAATAAATAAAGGTGTCACCTTCTAAATTTAGAAGTCTGAAACTCTGCATAACTCTGTTAGGCCGGTTCCTCCTGAACCAGCCCACCCAGGGCCGATTTTGGTCTACAGGAGGTGGTACTAGCCCGCCTCCTTCCCTCTTTGCGCCCACAATAGTGGGTGGGTCCCATTATTCAAATAGAATCCAAAAGAAGAAAGGAGGGGGCGGCTAGGGTTTGGAGGGAGTTTGGATTTAGAAAGCTTATGTGTTAAATAGCATGAGGTGTTTTAGGATTAGGGTTATACTTTTGATTTATTTATCTTGAGATTTCTTTGGTGTCTTGGGCTCTAGACCATCGTCGATTGGGAGAGAACGATCCTCCTCTTGAATTGAGGATCAATTGTACCTTGCTTTGTGTTTGCTTTTGCTTTGAATCCACTACTATAATCTTTCGTTTTCAATTGATTTCCTTGAGAATATCGCAATATTTCCTCTGTTTTTTATCAATTATTGCTAGGATTGCTAGCGAACTCAAGTATTTCCTCTTGGATTACTTGCGAACAAGTATTTCCTCTTGGATTACTTGCGAACTCAAGTATTTCCTATCAAACTCTTTCTTCAATATCTAATGAAAATTTCTCATCAAAAAAGAAAATCAGGGAACCAGTCAATTACAATTCAGATTATGAGATACATTGGCAGATTTGTCATTTCATCAATCAGCTGCAGGTACAGTGCTGTTGACTTTCTAGACAAAAGTCCAGTGAGGGTTTGTCTTAGTATATTAAAAGTGAGGTATTCAACCATTAATCTTAACTTTTTAAGAGTTTCTCTTTCAGTATGACATCAACGGTAGAGGAAAATAAAAACAAGAAGAAAATGATCTTACCATTCATCCAGGATACAACCAATATTCCTTTTTGAATTGTATTCTATCTGATTCATCTTCTCAGCTTCCCAGCTAGCAACTGCATGCCAGGAAAATATCAGATAGATGAAACAAATGAAACTATATGATGGAGAAAAAATAAAAATGCCTGAAACTCACCAGAAGTTTGTTTCAGACTAGTCCTAAGTAGATTCACCGATAATTTTTGGATATTTTTCTCTTCAGCATTTTTACACTTTACACGGGAGTCCCCATCACTAGAGCAGAACCTACTCGGCTTATTTGAAGCTTCAAGCATTAGGGTTTTCATGCCTATATTAAATTCTTTATTATGAACAGAACTGCTACCAAGTTTAATGGCTTCCTTTCCCTTGGATTTTCTGTAAGTATAAAAATGTGAGTGCTTTCTAGGGGAATGCCTGGAGCAGAAATTGATAGCTTGGAAAGTTTCGGATGTGGAGGCTCCATGTGAATCATTATTGTGATCATCAACTATCCTCTTACTCATTCCTTTCATGGAAATTAACTTAAGCTTTTTGCTTCCCTTTCGCTTATTATTTGTGAGTTGCAGTGACATAAAAAATAACTGCTTGCGCCCGAAGTACCAGCCATTTGCTGATGAGGATTTTCTAGGCTTTTTTAGCTTAGACTCAGTCCTGTCGCTGCTAAATAACAAGTTTTCTGTAATGATATCCGATTGAGTTTCCAGTTGAACAGAACAAACGGCAGCACATGACGGCAATGATTCAATCGATTTAGTTTCCAGCAACTTTAGGAAGCTCTCTCCACCCTTTTGAAGTTTCAGATTACTTGAGCAGCTCTCAAACTCGTGATCCTTCGGGCCATTATTCTGGAAGCCCAAACAGCACAGCCAAGCTTAACATCATAGCTGACTGAACTTAGATGTAAAATAAAAGAAATCTCATGCAACTTAATACCTGGTTGTCCACCAGCCTCGAACCAACAGCTTCCTTTTGGATAGAATCATTCATGGCGTTTGATTGCCTTAAAATTTTTTCAACATCATTTGGTGGCAGTGGATGATCAGTCTCCATTCTATGTGCCAAGGCGCCGTCTTGAGCATTGTCATTCTCGAAATTACTTTTCTACAATCAAAATAAAAAAAAATGAGGAAACCAAACATTTGCTATCCAAGCCTTCAAACAGAAAACATTTGAATTACCTTATCATCACCATTAGAAGGAAGCTTAGAATCCATCAAAGGATGTGATTTTGCTGGCCCTTTTGATGTTGTTTCTTTGTGTTCATTGCTATCACCACCTTGCAAACAAGAACATTTCGTTTCAACCTGGACATTACCATTAAAAAGTGGACCTTCATACTTGACCGATTCCTGCGACAAGGCACCCGGTGCGGGAACCAGTTCGCTGCTGGTTCCATCATGCCTAGTATGGACAGAGGTGTAAACTGCAGGACTTGGTTTTCTTTCCACCACAGGAATTGTTTTATTTGCTGTAGCACTTAAAGAAATATCAGGTTTAGGGGAAACCTCAACAGTCCCTTTAACTCCAACTGTTCTGTCCCGGACATAAAATAACATATATGCTTCCCTTGAAAGAACAGTTTTCTCACTAACTTCTGTCACCTGCAATCAAGTTCTCGATGTCATAAATCCTATAGTTGAAGTAAAGGGTTTGCTAGAAAAAGCACTCAGTTTTTATGTGAAAGCATCTATCATGTGTAAATGCAATGAATGCATAAAGTAATAACAACACAGATAAAAAAATCACACAAAGATAACACAGAATTGTGTGGCTCAGCTAAACAATAGTCTCATTCCAAGGAAGAGCAGTCACAAAGATGTATAAGTTAAAGAAGAACAAGAAAAGACTCTCTCGAATTCAAATACACAATCTCACTATAAAAGAGAACCTCAAATCTCTCCAGACAAACAGAAGAGAGAATAACTCAAAAAAGATAATAAATCAAGAAGACGACACACAAAAAATAGCCCGTTAAGAAAATATACCTAAAAAGTATACCTTTCCCATTTCTATGAAATCATCAAAAACATTTTGGCCCCGCCGTACTTCTAGTGCGTCAAGACAGTGATCCCACAATCAAAGAAAACCATTTTTTTATTATTCATTTCTTTTTATCAACTCCTCTCTCTCCTTAAAATTTAATTCAAATAATCAGCTGTTCTATATATTCTCAATTCCCCAGGGCCTAGCCTAGCAATTGGCTCTCTGTTTCAGGCTCTCTTCTGGACACTCCCAGTAAACTAACACCTCCATGCACACACCCCAATTAACTCATATTTATAAGAGTCATAAGGATATGACATAAAAACTAAATTAAGTTCAAATTTGGATACAGTTATAAAAAAAAAAATTGTAATCGAAATTCAAACTTGATTAATTATATATATATATATATATATATATATATATATATATATATATATATATATATAACTTAACCTATCATCAATTAATTTAAGATTATTTTATTGTTATTAAAAGTAAAAAAGAAAAATAAAAATGATTGTGGCTTCTTAACCCTCGATATAGAAACTCGCCTCCCCTTTTTTAAAGGTGAGTTTCAAAAACGAAAACTAAATTTTATCCAGTTTCCAAAATTAAAAAAAAAAACCTTAAACTCACTTATGGAAGTGAGATCCAATCTTTTACAAAGACTTGCAATAACATCAAGCCTTTATCCCACTATAAAAAAAAAAATTAAAAAAAACCTTTATCCCACTATAAAAAAAAAATTAAAAAAAACCTTTATCCCACTATGTAGGGTCGGCTATATGAATCCTTTTTCTCCATTATGCCCTGTTAAAAGTTAAATTGTCATTTAAATTTAATAAAGAAATGTCATTTCTAATATTTTCTAACCAAATCTTTTTAGGTCTACCTATACCCTTCTTAACATAAGTCAAATCTAATGCATCCACTATCCTAACCGGGTCATCTGAAGGCTGCCGTTTTATGCGACCAACTTTTTTACAAAGACTTACAATGAAAAAAAAAAAAGACTTACAATGAAATAAAATGATCTTTGACTTTAAAGAATTTCAAAGAGGTTTATATATAGATTGAAGAATAATTAGAGCATGACAAATGGCATGTCCAACATAATGACTTGCCATGCCTTAGGAGTGTCCAAGCACTAGACTTGCCAATGACAATCTTGCATGAGAATCCATTTTCCATAAATGCTAGTTCGTAGTGGATAGGCTAAATAGCTTTTAAAACGTTTTAGGTTACTGATGTACATGAAAAGGATTGACCCCTACATCTCTTAAACCAAGGAAGATCTTGGAACTGAATAAACAAAAGTATTAACCGTGGCTCTGAAAGTGTGAACCTGGTTATCATCGAGGGAATACCACATGCCAGCTGAGGTCCGAACATAGCAAAAATAGTGACCAGAATAAGTAGTCCATCCAGCATGAACCAAAACACCGTACAGTGTATATCTGTAATCACCTTCCTGTAATATCGAAAAGTTGAATTAGAAGACGCAATAAAACTCAAAGAGGCTAAGGGACCTTTCAAAAAGACAAGTTGAAAGAACTTGTAAAAGATCTACTCACACGTGGGTCACTGATGAATGGGTTCAGGTTCAATGTGGGCCCATACACCACCTTCTTGCTAAGTTTTTCTCCATTAATACTTGAATCAAAACGTTTGAGATGAATGGTGAGCACATAAGGAGCCTTGTGAATGGTGAGTTGTTTGAAGGCCTTAACTTTTTCTTCGCAGCGCTGACACTGATATTGTTTCTCCCCACCATCTAGTAATTCCGCAGCAGTGAAATGAGTAAGTGCTTTCCTAAGAGTATCTGCTTTCATTATTTCCAGACTCAAGTCCAAGAAAGGATCAAATTTATTGGAACAATAAGAACACTGCATGCATTTCACCTGCCAAAAAAACAACAGCTTTAAGAATAAATTATGTTGAGATATCCTTTACATAGATGTCAAAATTCATAAGCAGAATTACCTGACTCCTGAGCTGACCACCAAATATCTTGTGGACTTGACTCTTTTCATATGCACTAGGAGACTCACTAGAAACCCCGTAAGGCAAACAGCACTTGTGCATTGATTCAAGCAAGTTAACCATGTATTCATGAGCATCTTCTTGTCTAGAATTCCGAAAATTGCTAGATATGCCTATTCATCTTGTTAAGGGCCCTCAAATTTTGAAATAAAAATAACAAGAAAAACAATCTAGTAAACAGAACATAGTAGTTAAGCAAACTCATATCTTCTATAATATAGTTCATGGCGTGGGCAAAGCACATAGGCAATAACAATACAGACTAGTTCAAGGGAAATTTTAACTCAATAATGTAATGTACCGGATACGTCTCAAGTTCTTGACAAGATGAAAGGGCCTCAATATTTTCCCAGTTGACTGTAGGGCATCCATGACATGATTCTGAAGAGCGCACATAGCGCAGAATCCAGCATTGCGACCTTCAACAATGGCAACAGACGTTAATGATACTAAAACATATACATGGTGATCATGTAGCAATAGTGACATGGTGTCAAAAAAAACAGCAAAGCTAATCATCATAAACATTTGTTTTTGCCCTCTAACAAGGAGCTACTATAAAGCTTGATAATGAAATAAACAATAGGTGACTGAAAAAAAAACAATATCCTTATTAGTACTATTAGCAATTTAGAAATCTAAAGGTCAATTTCTAGCATAAGATCTTAAATTTCTGCAATGGATAGTTCCTCCGCTCAGTTTGAATGATTTTAGAACATAAAATAATTTATATTCAAACAAATTCACATGAGGCATGACTCTACTTAGCTTCAAGCTAAGTGATGCTCAAAGTTTACATGAAAGTTTGCAGTTCTGCATTTATATACTTGATAAAAATTCTGCATTGCCCAATCTAACATATTTTGTTACCATAGTTCACGCCCATGTATTTTTATCACAAAATAATATTACCAAAATAAAATATTGACTTATTCGAGCTGTCACACCAACTACTCCTGTCAAATCAACAAAGTGCATTGCCATTTCCATTAAAAAAGAAGGTAAAATGCTTCTCAACTCGTAATGAATAAAGCACAGGAAGCATTGAAAGTTCTAGGGTCCAATTGCAATATTTGTGGCAAAAAAACTCAATAATCAGGAATATTCTCAATTTCTCTGATCCTTGATAGAGGATTGTCACGAGGATAGGATAACAACTCCCAATCCAAGGTAGATGAGTGAGTCATGGGCCTTTATTCCACTGTAATTGGCAACTAAGTCATGGGTCACCTCAATTTTATGAGTGAAACTAGGAGGGAATCTAAGTTGATGAAAGTGGTGGCAATTAATTGCACCCCCTATAAAAAATTTATCCAAAAAAAAGTAGTCATATAATCTATGGCAACTGCTGCTTAAAACCTCTCTTGTTATCCATCTTTTCATCTATTATTATTTGTTCAAAACATGATTGATTTTTGTCATGTCTACTAAAATATAATGTTTTTATTTTACATGAAATTTCCATTTTTTTTGTGGCTCTCATGATCCTTACTATATTGCCATTAGTTTTTGGTGGAAGTCAAAGCCTTTTCAATTGAATTGGACTTGATTGTTATCACATTCAATTGTCATTTTTCATCAAAGTCTTGGCACGTACACACTATAGTCCCCTTCACCGGGGTTAGGAAAATCCACCGCCATTTTTAGAACTTAGTTGAAATCCATCCTATATTTAAAAAGGTGTGAAACTAACAAAATCATCTCCTAGCCAATTAATAACTAGGCTTAAATTACACCAAAAACAAGACCAAACTCAAAAGAACATTTATAAGCTACTCGTTTATATTTATCTATAGACCACTGATTATGTACATAAACCAATGAGCAATATAATATCATTCTTCATTGAAGATAACTAAAGGATGTGCAAGTACGTTACAACTATATACACATAGATAAATCAATATGCACCACAAGATAAACTACTACCCTTTTAGAAGGATAGAATCTCTTCTCCTTATACAAATTTCACCATTCATCATGAATTTTGATTGGCTAAGATTGAAATTAGCTAAAAGTCAAAAAAGTACTTTAAATATTAGCCACTCAAACTTTTTGATGTAAGGTTAAAGATTTGTGAGGACAAATGAATACCTTCTAAATGGATAGTAATCCAACTTTATATGCCACATTCTTATTATATGCTCCTCAAAATGCTTACCACATTAAGTTCTGGTGGTAACACACTAATACAACATATTAATGATTGAATTCTCTAGCCTCTCCCCACCAGCAATTCAAGGTATGGACACATTAGCTATTGCTTGATTCCATAGTTCAATGAAATTTGAAAGCATAGCTACACACGTAAGTACAAGTTTTTGTTTTCATCAAAAGCTCCTACACAGTATACCCATTAATAAAAATACAGAAAACTATGCTGATCAAACACTTACAATTACTAAATGAAGGGTTTAACGTTGAATTCATGCCAATAAGAAGCTTAGCTCCCCAAAGTTTTTACTTTGAACACAAATTTATACGGGATAACGATACATATTTTGCAAAAATTAATATAGTGTTACAGCCCCTATGTCAAAATAATACTAACCAAAAAGGGGGAAGCAGAAACTTACAAGTAGATTTGTGCTTCCCACTCTGCAAATATGCTGCAAAAGGTTCCGTATAAGTTAAGCACTGGAGAACTGAATTAAGATAACACGTGTTTCCCATGTTTTCCAACCCAGCGCCCTGCAAAAACATCATCTTATTTTCATTTACAAGCATTTTATACTCTAAGCATGAAAAAATAATACTCGGTCGATGAACGGTCCAAATCACAACACGAAAGGAAACCAAAGTCCTCCAAAGAATGGAAACCGCATAACATACAGAAAACTTAAAAACTCACTTCACATTTGTTTATGAAGATATAACTAGTTAAACATTCAAACCATCAGTTACAAAACCCACGCGCTTGACAAATTAACTTCCCCAAAAGCAGCAAAAGAGTAAAAAAGACAGATAAAGACTAATCAAGCTCCTCCATTTCCAAAACTAAATATAAAATTGGCAGCAGGAGACCAAAACCAGACAGAAAACCCAATTCCAACTCACGATTTTCTGGAATCTGATTCTGAAGCTGAATTCAGGATCAAAACCATGCTCATAAAACTCCCCTAACACCGATCTCTTGGCATTCGTCACTTCTACAACTCCCACGCCGCCACCCGACGCGACCGTGCCCGCGCCCGCTCCCGAGCTCCCGGGTTTTAGGTTTTCGAGACGAAACTCTCCTAAAGAGGCCGGGACTGCATTATATGGTCTTTTCGCCAGGTAGATCTCATTCTCACGCTGCATCTCCATTTGCGCCTCCACAGTCGATTGCACCGCCTCCTCCGCTACCGCTATCATCGCGATCGATCCACAGCTAAGACGATGACTTCACAAAATCCTTTGAAGGATAGATGATACTTGAATAAAGAGAATGGGATTAGAAGAGCAGAGCGATACTTTGTCAGGGTTTAGGAGCCGGCGGCGGCGTCGCCTTCACGCTTCGGTTGCCGCGCTCTCTGCTCTCTCCCCTTGTTTCTTTACCCTCACATGTCCAATAGGGTTTTGTTAGGGATATAATTGGCAATACATACTATATAGGGTTTTGTAGGTTTTTTTTTTTTTTTGCTTCTTAATGACCAACAATAATTCATAAAATATATAAATTTATATATTCAATATTTTTTCTTTAATTAATTAAAAAAATAATATTTCATAATTTTTACTTAATATTATATTATCCTCTTCTTTCATGAACGCATGGACATGTACTTTATTCTATTTTTTATTTTTTATTAAAATAAAAACATTGATAGTTACAAATATCTTTTTTAAGTTTTTTAAATGAAAATAAATTATATTATGATAATATAGTCAAAAAAATTTAAAATAATTAATAAAAGTATAGTTAATGAAAATAATAAACCAGCTATATATATTTGTTCGAAAGGTGTCATGACATATTGATTGACACATTACTACAATAATTTGAGTGATTGAAGGTATTCTTAGACGGATCAAGACAATAGGTTATTCTAGTTTGATATCGTCAAGAATTATTGACTATTACATATGAAGAGATTTATCTTTGTTGCAGGCTACAATGTATGTGGCGATTGGTCTTAACGTTGTATTGATATCCATCATATAAACAAAAAAAAGGAACACCAGAAATTTTACGTGGAAAACCATGGAAGAGGGAAAAATTATGGGGTCACGCCCAGTTAAAATGATTCCACTAGTGTTTGATTAAATTATAAGTGACTGACTCTTCCCTAAAATTGAGGATGTTCAGACTACAACAATTAATTATCGGGTTGAAATCCAGCTACAAACAAAGATCAGAAATCTGACGATGTTTGATGGTTGAGAGAAAATCACTTCAATTGACGGTCAGGAAAAAGTCCAGCGTTAGTCGGCGGTCTTGCAGAAGTTTGTCATCGGGTATAAATCCTTCGTCAATCGGTTGCCGGGTGAGTCCGGTGGTGGTTGAGGAGGGATCTAGTGGCAAGAGAACTCAAGTTCCTCTTTTTTATTCTCTTCTTACTTGGGTCCTCCCTCATGAGAAATGAGGGGCATATTTATAGTTTTATGAGAGTGGCATAACCGGTAAATGTGAAGAAGATCAAAGGTAAATTGAGAGTAGTTTGACGACCGATGTTGAATCCTTTGATTGTGGACCGTTTATTAAGCATTTGAATGTCTTAATGATATCAGGATTAGGCAATCTTGGGCTCATTGAATTTGTCTCATCAAGCCACTCGATTCACCTATAAGCTGTTGGAAATTTTTTATATCATAATATAAAATGCGGAAATAAAAATTAGGATTTTTAGATAATTAAATTAAGACATTCTCAATATTAATTTTCTTAATAAATAACTTTATAATATGAAATGAAGAAAACTTTACCGAATTATTAATTGAGATTTGAGATCTTCTTCTTCAAAACGTTGATTGAGACTGTAAGCCTTCTTCTTCTAATTACCCCACAAAATATATTTTAGTGAGTGGGCACAATCAATCAATTATTGATAAACACTTTTTCTTTTGAATCTTATTTGTGTTCTAAACACAATTTAATCCTTCAAAAGAAAAGACAATGAGAGCAACATTCTTCTCATACATATTCTTTCATCTCTCATGAAGGAATTATGTATCATCATCAATCTAATTTCATGTAGAACTTAATTCTTATTTTTAAGAAAAGTTCACATCTTTTCATAAGCACCTCTTAGTATTTCATGAAGTATTTTTAATTAATATTAAAATAATAATTATCATGACACATCATCAATCTTATCTTTAATCTTATCTATATCCTTTTAATATTAAAAGATATTTGATGATAATTATCATGACACATCATGACTTATCATCAATCTTATCTTTATCTTTTAATATTAAGAAAATATTAATGATGAGTCATCATTATCTTCATGAAATATAAAATTAAAAGGTGATCATAAATATATTACTAATGTGATCATAATTAACATTTATATTATGTCACATTCTTAGTGTTCAATATATAATAGAGCTTAGGTGATGAAGAAGGAACCTATGAACCTATAATTCAAGCTCCAATAAATTTGATTATTAATTTAACTCTTAAATTAATAAATCAAAATTATTAATTTCAATATTATTCTACTATAAATATGAAATTGCACTCTTGAAATTATAGTATAATTTACTCAATTAAAAAACTGAATCATCCATTGATTTAATCATTACATATAAAATAATCCTCCATAAAAAGTTCATAATTAGAGTTAGGTAATTCTGTCACCTCACTAATTATATCTTAATCCTTGAATTCCAATTAATTCTCTAATGAACAATAAACTTTATGACCTAGTCACAAAATTTGAGCGCTCAATTGTTTAAGTTCTAAATTAATTATTCAAGGGAACTAATTTTCTAACTTTCAAAAATGAAAGGAATGGATTCCATATCTGTATATTAACATTCCTAGCCATTTGTTTCATTGTGTTTCTGAAATACAAGGATTGAATTTATTTCTTTCAAACTATTTCCGAGTAAATCAAAAAACTAAATGTCATAAATAGAAGTTTATTAATAACTCAGGATTAAGATTGTTTTATATATGATCATCTTTATGATTAATTTTAAATTCTCTATAATTAAAACAGAATTTATTAGAGAATTCAAAATTTATCTGGTCCAGTTCTATATAATCATATTATATAAAGTACCTCCATCATTAATATCTCCATATCGAATAATCCGGATAAGATTATTCCATTCTTAATGTTGATGGACCGTACTAATAATTTTTAATTATAGATTCCAATTATAATTAATAATTATGAACTTGTTTTGATTATTATCCATAATTCAATCCTCTTGTATATAATTATATACTGAATTATGGTTGCATAAATAATCATGGAACAAAAATATTATATCAAATGATAATATCGAAATATGCTAAACTTGTCTTTAAATATTTATTTCCATAGAAAATATATTACAATAATATTTCTTTAGGGCACAACCCTAACATAAGCATGTCACATTTGGAAATCGTTTCGTAATCCAAATTATGGTTTGAAACTTCCAAATACGCTTCAGGTCTTTGAGTTGGTTCTATTTGAGCTCAAATTGGGTCAATTTTGGTGTCGTTAGGTTTGTATTTCTGAGACATTCAGTTCGACTATAAATTTATTGAAATTGGAGTTCAGATGATCCCATATTTAATTTTGGAAGTTTCCAACTTGATTTTGCTTCGAGATTCGTGTCTGATCAAGAGTATTTTTTGATGATATGTCAATCTTAGAAACTATTTTCACATTTAATATTTTTCTATTGGTTCTTCCCTCATTTTTTTTATCGAGCATAATGATACGAATCAAGCTTCAAGCTAAGGTCTTGAGGATATTCAGCATTTAGAGGTTTGTTTACTAAGAAATTTAGACATAAATGAAATTGGTGATATAGGATGTGTATATCCCAAAATTTTAAAACAAATTGAAAAACTAATATAAATGACTAGAAATTTAAAATTAATATATAATATATTTATATTTATATTTTATTTTTATTTTATTCAATACAATTTGCATGTTAAGAGACTTAAAATTTATTTTATTGTAAGTGGGAAGAATATAGAGTAAAATATTTATATGCATTTTTTTATTTTTTAATGTTTTGTTAAAATAGTATTATTAAAATACTGAGTCATTTAAATAATTTTAATTTAAAATTAAAAAAAAAACTATTTTATCTTTTGTCTAAAATGATGGAACATATTTTATGATTTCATGACATAAGATTTTAAAGATATTAATTAGTCAACCAAACTCTATAGTAAATAATCATTGATTTTTAATCTTCAATTAGTGAAATGAGCTTTTACAGAAAATCTTCATCTCTTAATCTCATAATAGATATTTTTTTTAATTAAAGAGTTCACACACACACATATATATATATATGAGCATAAATTAATAATTTTTAAATACTCTTAATTTTTTTGTATAATTCTTTTTACCTTTTTTATTAATAGTTTATAGTAAAATAATATTTTGATCATTGAAGAATATTAATATTTATTTTTAATAAATTATAAATTTATATATTCTATGAGTTATAATTTAAATAAAAAATAGTAACTATCACAATAGATCTTGCTTAGTAGGCGAGTAGATAGGGCGCTAGATATCCTCCCAAAGGAGCAAAGTTTGAACCCTCAAGATAGGGGTTGCTTGGGTGGTTGAACCCTGTATATAGCTATTATTTGAAAATTTTAAAAAGAAAAAAAAAAAGAAGTACAACTTAAATAAAATTATTATAATGTTACAAAAAGTCTACTCATCTCATTTTAATTAAATGATATTTCTAAACACACATTGCTAGTAAAGAGTACTGGTGAAGCAGTGAGAGGCAATGACAATGATTAAGAGACATATGTAGATGACATTGCTGGACAATAATGTTTAGGTGACAATCATTGGGTGGTGATAATCAGTCTAATACACTCAAATTATTATGGTCTGATAATGATAATCAGACAATAATATTTAGAAGGTTGTAGTTTGATGACAATAGCCAGGTAACGATAATTAAACATTGATGATCATATGATAATAGTCAAACGATAATGATTGAGCAATAATGATTAGAGCATGACGGTATCTCAAAGATAATCAAGCATTGCATTTTTTTTTATTTCTTTGCCTTAACTCTTTATGAGTAAATATGGTTTTATGGGACCATTTGAGACCAATTATCTTGACAAAGGTTGGTCAAGCTCCAACATGCTTCATTATGAGTTTTGGCTCAATCAAACTTTCTATGGCTTGAGTCAATCCTATAGGCTCAAGCTTGCCACATCTTATGATTTAATATTGTGAATTCTGTGGAATTTCCGTATACTGCCGTTATGCCACTGACGTTTTTTTAGACGAAATCTAATTTCTGAATTTAATGATTTGATTTGTTTGTATGCTATCAAGGGAGTTATAAGTGGCAAGAATCCTTTGAGATTTTGGCAGGGTCCGAGAATCTGAAATCTAAAAATAAGTTCTGATCTGATAATTCAGTATCTCTGATATGTTCTAGTGTTGTAAGCACAAGGGATGCATAAGGGGCCAGAATCCATTGAGATTCTGTCTGTGTCAGGGAAGGGAGGTATAAGGGGCCAGAATCCGTTGAGATTCTGTCTATGTCAGGGAAGGGAGGCATAAGGGGCCAGAATCCGTTAAGATTCTGTCAGGGTCCGGCAATCTGATCTGATATGTGATATGTGATCTGATCTGTTTTGACAATGTGCTTTATGATTTGTATGATTCTGATTGTTCTGTGATTTGAAGATAATTCTGATTTGAATATTTTGTTATACGAAATGAATTCTTCTGTATCAGTGATTTGAATATTCTGTTAATCAAGTATCTGTATCATGTCTGATTATACGATTTTCTGTACGATTATCTAAATTATGTACGGCTACTTTTCTATTGTATTTTGGATGTGAGTTTCTGGATATTTTGATTGACTAGTGTAGTCTTGCTGAGCTGTTAGCTCATTTTTGTTATCTACGTGGTTTTTAGGTTCTGGGAAATGGAAGAAGGTCTTGGACTAGCCGTTCAGTGTTTGATCTAGGATTAGGTATTTTGTACTTTTGATTTTGTATAGTCATGGCCTTTCTGTTGATATCCATGCACTGTAATGTACATGATTATTTTGATGAAAGAAAGAAAAAATTTCAGATGAATTTCTGTATATTTGGATGTTTATAGTTGTTTTGTGTTTTCTGTGTGTCTGTTTATTGGAAGAAAGTCTGAAAGCAAATTCCAAAGTTAGATCCTAGATTAATACGTCGCGACCCGACGCGAAGGGATTCGTTCCGGTCGGGTTGGGTCGTGACATTGGATTTGTCTCATCGAGCCACTTGATTCACCTATAAGCATGTCACATTTGGAAATTGTTTTGTAATCCAAATTATGGTTTGAAACTTCCAAATATGCTTCAGGTATTTGAGTTGGTTCTATTTGAGCTCAAGTTGGGTCAATTTTGGTGTCATTAGGCTTGTATTTCTGAGACATTCAGTTCGATTATAAATTTACTGACATTGGAGTTTAGATGATCCCATATTTAATTTTTTAAGTTTCCAAGTTTATTTTGCTTTGAGATTCGTGCCCGATCAAGAGTATTTTTTGATGATATGTCAATCTTAGAAACTATATTCACTTATAATCTTAATTTCTATATGTCAATCTTAGAAACTATTTTCAGTTTTAATATTTTTCTATTGGTTCTTCCCTCATTTTTTTTTTCGAGCATAATGATACGAATCGAGCTTCAAGCTATGGTCGTGAGCATATTCAGCATTTAGAGGTTTGTTTACTAAGAAATTTAGACATAAATGAAATTGGTGATATAGGTTGCGTATATCCCAACATTTTAAAACAAATTGAAAAACTAATATAAATGACTAGAAATTTAAAATCAATATATAATATATTTATATTTATATTTTATTCAATACAATTTCCATGTTAAGACTAAAAATTTATTTTATTGTAAGTGAGAAGAATATAGAGTAAAATAATTATATGTATTTTTTATTTTTTAATGTTTTGTTAAAATAATATTATTAAAATACTCAGTCATTTAAATAATTTTAATTTAAATTAAAAAAATTAAACTATTTTATTTTTTGTCTAAAATGATGGAACATATTTTATGATTTCATGACATAAGATTTTAAAGATATTAATTAGTCAACCAAACTCTATAGTAAATAATCATTGATTTTTAATCTTCAATTAATGAAATGAGCTTTTCCAGAAATTCTTCATATCTTAATCTCATAATAGATATTTTTTTTTTATTAAAGAGTTCACACACACACACACACACATATATATATATATATATATATATAAGCATAAATTAATAATTTTTAAATACTCTTAATTTTTTTGTATAATTCTTTTAACTTTTTTATTAATAGTTCATAGTAAAATAATATTTTGATCATTGAAGAATATTAATATTTATTTTTAATAAATTATAAATTTATATATTCTATGAGTTTAAATTTAAATAAAAAATAGTAACTATCACAACAGATCTTGCTTAGTAGGCGAGTAGATAGGGCGCTACATATCCGCCCAAAGGAGCAGAGTTTGAATCCTCACGATAGGGCTTGGGTGGATGAGCCCTGTATATAGCTATTATTTGAAAATTTTAAAAAGAGAAAAAAAAGGAGTACAACTTAAATAAAATTATTATAATGTCACAAAAAGTCTACTCATCTCATTTTAATTAAATGATATTTTTAAACACACATTGCTAGTAGCTAGAGAGTACTGGTGAAGCAGTGAGAGGCAAAGACTATGATTAAGAGACATATGTAGATGTCATTAGTGGACAATAATGTTTAGGTGATAATTATTGGGTGGTGATAATCAGTCGAATACATTCAAATTATTGTGATCTGATAATGATAATCAGACAATAATATTTAGAAGGTTGTAGTTTGATGACAATGGCCACGTAACGATAATTAAACATTGATGATCATATGATAATAGTCAAACGATAATGATTGAGCAATAATGATTAGAGCATGATGGGAGAGCAAAGATAATCAAGCATTGCATTTTTTTATTTCTTTGCCTTAACTCTTTATGAGTAAAATATGGTTCTATTGGACCATTTGAGACCAATTATCTTGACAAAGGTTGATCAAGCTCCAACATGCCTCATTATGAGTTTTGGCTCAATCAAACTTTCTATGGCTTGAGTCAATCCTATAGGCTCAAGCTTGCCATATCTTATGATTTGATCATTATGTGTGGAGGCTCAACTTAAGCTCATGGACCAAGTTGTAGACCTTGCTATTATGCTATGTATTAAAGCTAATTAGCTAGGCCACATAACTAGATGATTGATCTTACATTGTGTTGACTAGAGGACTTCAAGTCTATCCCAATATCTAATATAGTGAAGGGTCAAAGCATCTTTGTTGTAACTCTTAGGATCTTTAAAAAAACCTAACAAAAAACTATGATATCGTAATATTGATCCTTCTTTTAATTAAACTTAAGACTTCGTTTGAGACGATTTTCTTACTGCTTTCAACAATATTTTTTATAGTAAAAAAATACTTGAAAGCATCAAAGATGTAGTTGTCAAAAGTTATCCCAAATGAAACCTAAGCCACTCATTTATTTGCTCTTGGATAAATTTGGGTAAAACACTAAAGTGACTTGATCGGAGTTGGCCAAGTTGGATAATGTAAACCTAAAAAGAGTTATTTGAGCCACCTAACGCTACATTGGATGGATCAAAGTCGTACTACATCAATATGGTGGCTCCACTAAAACTACACCTAGGCTTCGTTTTGGATAGCTTTCTCACTGCTTCTTAAAGCAGCTTTTTAGCTTTAAGAAGCAGTAAAAAAGCCGCCCCAAACAAAGCCCTATTCAACTACAATTGAAAGTGTCCATGAGTGTGTCTGCTAATTAAAAAAACCACATATGATACTATTTATGCAAGTAAAGGAGCACAATGGGTCTACTTCGCTAGACTATAACAGAAAATCAACGTTCCTCTAAAAATTTTAGAGGTCAATAATCTATATCATAATCTTTTTTTGTCGACATCAAAGTCATCTCCTTTAAGCCCTAAAATACAATTTTGCTTGCATTGTAGCTCTCTCCTTCAAGAAACCACCACAATCTTACTTGCTTTATAGTCATTGATGTATCCAGAACTATGTTACAACCTCACAAGTGATTTAGGCTTCATTTGGGACGGTTTTCTTACAGCTTCGTAAAACAGCTTTTTAGTACAAAAATTAAAATTTTATACTAAAAAACTGCTTTAAGAAGCAGAAAGAAAGTCGTCACAAATGAAGCCTTAGGATCGATTTGATATGGCTTTAGCTTTTTAAAAGATTGTCGTAAAACTTTTGTGGAGAAAGTAGCTTTTTGAAAGCTGATGTTGAAAGTAGTTTTCTAGTATAGTTTTTTTTTTAAAAGCAACTGCCAAACATAAACTATTATTAATATCTCGAAAATAAAATAATAAAAAAATTATCTCAAAGAAAATCTTAATCATCATCATTAAAATACTTAATACAACAGCCTCCCTATAAGATCATCACAATTATTAATTTTCTAAAAGATCTGCACCATAACTATTGAGGGTTCGTTTGGACGACTTTCTTATTACTTAATTTTTTACTAAAAAAATTACTTTAAGATTCTTAAAGAAAACCGTTCCAAATAAAATTATAATCAAATGAATTTCCATTAATTATCTAACCACGCACGTGGTAGGTATGGTTGCTTTTATCGAGATTAATCATTAATGAATAAGTAAGCCGTGATTAGGCTCTAATTTTCTCTATAATTTAAGATTGAAGAGTTGAAATTTGGTTGGTTCTCAAAACGTGGAACAATTATTAGGTCCGGTGACCAGACGTAGCTCTACGTTCGATCGATCACCACTGAGTTACCCGGTATTTGCTCGGTATTGTTAGGTATTGTTTGGCAATAACAAGAAATATCGCTATGTGAAGACCAATACCGAGTAATACTGAGCAATACCGAATAATACCGAGTTTTTCTAGAAAAAAACTCGGTATTGCTCGGTGTTGATCGATATTACTCGGTATTGCTCGGTATTTGTCTTCACATAATGATATTTCTCGTTATTGCAGAGCAAAATCGATAAATACGTGGTTTTGTGCCTGCTACGTGGCGCGATTTAGTGTCGGTCGAACGTAGCTCTACGTCCTTTCACCGGACCAAATAAAGTTCCAAAATGTGACGCTCAGTGTCAGCCTGTCAGAGGATGAAAATAATAATATATTAATATTAATAATTTATTGAAGTGAGATAACTATTTCCCAAAAAAAGAAGTGAGATAACTAATTAGGCTTTAAAAAGTATTTAGGCAAAAAAAAAAAATTTATGTTAACATAAAAATTTTCAAATTCAAATTTGTTCTATTTTAAAATTCAAATAAATAATTTAATATTTCTATTATATAATAATATGACAAAATTAATGTTTATTTAAATATATATTGCTTTTGTGGGAGTGAAAGAAATGCTTTTAAGATTATTATTTTAAGAAAAATTAGTTTAGAAAATTCATCATTTATATAATTAATTTTTTATGTTATTATAGTCAAATGTAAGGTACAATTTATTGATGTTGATTCACAATTTTAGAAACAAAATTGTGATTAATTTCATAATGTTTTATAAAGAATAAAATATTGATTAAATTTGATGAAAAAATAAATACTTAACAGTAAAAGTTGTATTTTCATATATTTTTGTTGAGATAAAATTTATTAAAATTAGCGTAGAAACTTTTGATGTAGGGGTTATTTTATTTGAAGTAAAATAGATATAAAATATTTCAAATATAGGAGTTTTAAAAATATTTTTATTTGATTTGAAGTAAAAAAATACAGAGTAATTTTTTAAAATACTTGAAATTCACAAATAGTCATTAGATTTGATCGAGTTTCAAATACATTGTAAATTATTTGTCATTTATCGCCCCGACCATTGCCTGCCACTGCCCGCAACCCTATCGCCGCCAAACATTGACAGACTCCCACCACTAGGCATCCATCGTTGCCATCGATCGCTCTCGCCGCTAGCCATCGACTAGCTCCACCAGCCACCAGTTTTCGCCACCATCACCCCCATTGTCGTCAACCACATATCACAACTATTAATTAAATTTACATTGCATTTATTTTATTTCTAGCAAAAAAAAAAACAGTAGCCTACATTTATCCAAACAACTTCTGAATATTTCAAATATATTACATTTCTTTTACTCAACATTGCTTTTTCAGCAAATCAAAAAGCCCCATAGCTCAAAATATTTCATTAAATTCAAGTAATCATATTTTATGAAATTATCTCACTATGCAGCCTTTCCTTAGGGAGCATTATTTTTATATGTTTTATACACAATAAAATTATCTTCAAATTTGATGAAATTTATCACCAAATTATCTTTTGTGGTGAGATTTAGGCTTAGTTTGGGACAACTTTCTTACAGCTTCTTAAAACAACTTTTTATTATAAAATTTTTAATTTATACTAAAAAATTACTTTAATAAACAATAAAAAAATGTATCTAAAACTAAGCCTAAAGATGCATGCCATGATTTGATAGTTAGGTGTTGAGTGATTACAAAAGAGGAAAAAAAATGAAATAGTGCATTAAATTATTAACTAGTCCAAGCGCTTAGGTCATATTATACTTGTTTTGTTGAACTACACTATTTTGACTATAAATATCCTGAAATCAAATTATGAATGGCTACTAAATAATTTCAAAGTTTTTATATTTGTTTCTCAACATTTTTTTGATACAAAAAAGTGAAAAAATCCAGGCTTCCTTTGGGACATCTATCTTACTGCTTCTTAAGAAGCTTTTTAGTTAAAAAATTTAATTTTTTATACTAAAAAGTTGTTTTAAGAAGCAGTAAAAAATCCATCCCAAATGAAAATTTAATCTTAATTAAAATGATTTAAAAATCATACTCATCATTTTTATACATTGATGTGTATAATTCCAAAAATATTTATTTCAGAATCATATCGCCTGAAATTTTATCATGGCATAAAAATTTTTTCTTATTAAACAACCAAAAAAATACAATTACGGAGTTTTGAAATGAACTAATCCATTCAACGAACTACTTATGGCTTTGCTCAGTCAAAAGCTCTTCACAATTACTCAATTAATCAATCAAACATGTTTAAATCCCATTGATAAATAAACAAGCTTAAACAATTTGATACTTGATTCGTTTATGGTTAACAATATAATTTAAAACTCATTAAGGAATTTCAATAAGCATTTTTTAACATGTCGCTTGATAAAGGTCTAATTTTAAGTTCAATAGCCACTTCATCAATAAGCTTGTTAAGGTTTATTCAATTAAATAACAAGTTGCTCAATATTGTTGCTCATAATTTACTTAATTAGGTTTGTTTTGCTAGCTAATAAGCTACTCGATGGATGGCTAATTAAATGGAATCAACAAGCGATTCGATAATTACAATCTGGATCTCATTCAAGTTGAACTCGAATCAAGTTTGAATAGTCATAATTTTAAACAAATTTAGTTCAAACACCCTCATAAAAGCTCGAATCGAGCACAAGCTCAAACTCGAGCTCGATCAAACTCCTACTCAACTTGATTTGATGTCTAACTAAGGCCTCTAACTATCTCACTCAAAGAACACCATACATTAATTGAGAAATTATTATGTTCATAATTTTAAAGGGAAGAACCGTTTGGATATGTGAGTGTACATATTGTATATAAATTTGTGCATAATGTGCATCAACTTTTATATATATTATATATACACAATATGTAGATCTGAACCATTCTTCTGCCCACACAACACAGAATAATTTCTCCCATTAATTACCACCATCCAACAAAAAACCACTTCACTTCTTCAAAAAAAAAAAAAAAAATACCACTCCAACGTTTCATATTCTTGGGGTCATCTCTTTTATTTTAAAAAAAGAACTCTTACGTCAACGGATGAGGATTAGAAGCCTAAGACACGTAATTTGGTTGGTTGAATCGTTTCTCTCTTCTTAGAAGGAAACCGAGATCGATCCGCGAAGCTTTTAAACCGTTGCAGCGCCCGTTACCCGAGTACGCCGAAGGATCGATCTTTTTTCAGAAAAATCAAAACCAGAGGAAGAAGACGACAAAACAGGGAAGGAGAAGACCGCGTCCGCTTGCTTTGGAATCAATCCATATCGTCAAAATCCCTTCTTTTCCCCCTCAATTCCTGCCCGGTTTTAAATCTGACTATGTAGGATTAAGTCGATCGATTCGGCAATGGCGACCGGGAGCGACCGCGTTCGTTTCAACGTCGGCGGCAAGATCTTCGAAACCACAACTACCACCCTCGCAAACGCTGGTAGAAACTCCATGCTCGGGGCCCTCCTCGACGACGACTGGAACCTTCGCTCCTCCACCGGTGAATATTTCATTGACCGGAATCCGGCGTGTTTCGGCGTACTTCTGGACCTCCTCCGCTCCGGCGAACTCCACCTCCCACCCAACATCTCCGAAAAGCTCCTCTACCGCGAGGCCCTCTTCTACGGCCTCCTCGACCACGTCCGCTCCGCCCGGTGGGGCCCGTTCGATGGAAACCGCCTCCACCTCGCCGCGTCTGTTGCCGGCGGAGCTCCCGGCGACGGCACTGCCGTCCGCGCTAGCCCCGATGGAGGCTGTTGCATCGCCCACGGCAGCGTGGCCCACGTCTATGACTGGATGCTCGACGAACACCATCCAATCAACCTCGACTACCAACAAATCAACGACGTCGGTTACATCGACTCCGGCAACATCGTCGTCACCGCTCGAGAACGCCCCGGCCGCGCCGACGGGGGCATGGGTCTCTTCTCCTCCTCCTCCGGCGAACTCCGCCATCGCTTCCGCGTTTCACACGACAACAAAGTTAAGACCTTTACCGCCGGAGCTCTCAGTTTCAGCAATTCCACCTTCAAAATCTTCGCCAGCTGCAAAGGAAGATGCAACGAATACGGCATCGGGGTTTGGGATCAAATCACCGGAAATCAGTCGGATTTCTTCTACCAACCACCCGGATGCTCATTCGGAGACGCCGATAAACTTCAGTGGATTGAAGGAGACAACTTTTTGATGGTGGCGACATTGTTTCCAAGAACTGATAACTGTTCAATCGGAATATTGGACTTCAGAGAGAAGAGCATGGTTTGGTCCTGGACTGATGAAGGAACAATGGCGACTGCTTCCCTTGATGAGAAGAGAGTACTCCACGCCATTGTAATGGAAGACAACCGTTCGATCTGTGTGGTGAACCAGTACGAGGATTTGGGGTTTTTGGATTTGAGGAGTAATGGAGGAGGGGTGAGATGGAGCTCAAGGAGCAAGCTTATGAAGGGGAAGGTTAGAGGAGAAGAGAGCTGCTATCCGAAGCTTGTGATGCACAATGGCCAGTTGTTCTCTTCAATGAACGACAGTATCTCTGTGTTTTGTGGACCAGAATGGGTGTTAACGACGACGTTGAGAACCAGTTTCGGTGGACCGATCTGTGATTTTTCAATCGGTGGGGATAGGTTGTTTGCTTTGCATAGTGAGGAGAATGTGTTTGATATGTGGGAGAGTCCTACTGAGCCAATACTATAGAGTATGAAAGCATATGGATATTAATGGAGCCGTTGGAGGGATAAGAGTAGTTATTGATGCACTAATGCCTATTAAGCTGATCGATTAAGAACAAATTCATTCAAACTTGTCATGAAAATTGTAATCTTTGTTTCAATTGATTGTTTGTAGTTTGATTTTGTAGCGAGGTCTGGCTAATCAAGAAATAAGTTTTCTCAATCAAGAGACAGAGCTAAGCTTTCTCAATCATAGCTGTTTGGTGTGCAGCTGGAAGTTTTTGATGTTTTATTTGGGATGACTTTTTTGTTGCTTCTTAAAATAACTTTTTAGTAAAAAAAACTGTTTTAAGCAGTAAGAAAGTTGTCCCAAACGAAATCTAACTCATGAATTTGCTCTCCTGCAGCCTTGAATTTGGCATATAATTACAAATTACACTCGACTTGAATCATCAGATGTGTGTTTGTGATCTATTAGCTTAAAATCTTAACATTTTATTAACTTTATGGGAATGCCTGTTATTATCCATTTTGATGTTTCACTAATGGAAGTCTTACGTTTAGTTTGTGACGGCTTTCTTTCTACTTCTTAAAACATCTTTTTAGTATAAATTTTTTTAATTTTATACTAGAAAACTGCTTTAAAAAGCAGAAAGAAAGTACTCCCAAACGAAGCCTTAATAGCTGTTGCAAATGCAAAGGAAAGAGATGAAAGAGGTGGCTTTGGTTGGTATGCTTCAGCTTAATGATGTAGTTGGAGAAAAAAGTGGCAGCTTTCTTATCCAACACACAAAGACCATTACAGAGAAGCTTCTGTTGGTTTTACAGCTCATGACTTAGAAAGAGCTAAGAAGACAGGTGAGCACAAAAAAATAATCGTTTGGTTAGGTATAGGGACCGTGTTCAAACCAAGTTCAAATAATCATTTAAATAAACTAATCTTGAACGTTCTACAATACTTGAATCTTTTTTTTTTTTAGTTAAATCCACTAAAGGGGCTTATGCGTTGAATAAAAATAATGATACAAGTTCTTAGAGAATCGAAAGCCCGCTAGAATACATCATTTAAAGTAAAACTTACGAGCCTTAGATTCAGTCTAAATACATAATTGAATAAAAGAAAAGACCAAATAAAAAGTCAGGATCATAAAGAGAGCCACCCTTGATCGGCCAACAGGAAGCAACCAGTACGAGCAACAGAAAAGATCAAACAAGACTTCAACCAATGCCAAGAGCAATCCTCCCAAGAGAGGCCAAGTGGAAGTAACCATAGCCAAAACTAGAAGAGATCCATCGAGATGGCACCCTGCAAGGAAAAAATGGCAAAGAAAATCAAGAAAGAGCCACAACCTGCCCAACTGAGAAAGTGAAGCCAAGAAAACCCACAACGCAAACATAAAATCAAAAAGCCACCAAACCAACAGAGCCCAAAAAGAATTACTTATTCTTAGATTCCGCTTACTATGCTTACCATTCTCAAAAGAAGAGGCCTTGTCAATACTACAATATATTTTTTTCTTCAAATTTTTATTTCCTCTTATCATGGAGGGGTCACTACAATCTTGAATCAAGCTTGAGCTTGAGCTCAAGCAGGATTTTGGCAAACTAGCTCAAACTTGGCCATGCTCCGACTTGACTCAGCACAATCTGTTGCTGCACTAATTTGTACATGTTTTTTTTATGATTTTATAGAAAAATCTAAATAAATGATTTGTACCAACTTGAAACCTATATATATATATAAAAGTAATCTTAGTGTGTTAATCCAAAGAGAGAAAAAACTTAATGCCCTTATTGGCCTACATATTGCATTCAATTAAGTGTGATTTGGATAGTTTAGCATTACTCAAGCAACAACGAGCCATATAGCAATTATTCTGTCCTTTCTCTTGAGATTTTTCATACAAGCATGAATGCTGGAGAAGGGTAGCTTTCTGTTAGCTTTCTACACATCACATCTCAACCAAAAATATCCTGAATGTTTAAACTTGAAACCCAAGCATTAGTATTGAAAAGGAGAAGAAGACAGGAAAGCGGAAGTGTCAAAAGATCCTTTGAATATCATTAACTAGTTTTAAAACCCTGGTAAGGTACCCATGGCCTTGTTAGCTGTAGATAACCTCTATTACTTTTTGCACTATGATCTGTGAAGAGAAACCTGTCATGTGGCCCCAAAGACAAGCAAGTTGAAGCAGACAATGGTTTCTTCATTTGAAAGTTTAAGTAGGAAGAAAGGGAAGTATGTGGCATTCACCAAAGTTAGGGCTGTCAATTCGGGTCGACGGGTCGAGTTCTGGTCGAACCCGAGTTGACCCGGCTCTAAACAGGTCACTCAGAACCTGACTCGTTTTTACAAACGGGTCGGCTATTTCAACCCGAACTCGACCCGCGCGGGTTGCCAAGTTGACAAGACCCAACCTGAATTTACGAGAATTTGCTGAAAAAGTGTGAGCTGAGCTCCTGTCACCGGTTGCTACTTCCAGTTCCGATTCAAAGCCGGCGGCGAAGCAGCGACAGTGGCAGCAGTGGTGCTGCAACAACGACACGAAGCGACTTGACCTGTCGGGCAACCCACACTAAGCGACTTGACGTGTCGGGCAAACAGTTTCAGGGCCATTTTAGGGTTTCCGGATCAACCCAAACCAGACCTGATTTTTGAAACGAGTTAGTTTATTGAACCTGAACCCAACCAGTTTCACAAACTGGTCGATCCGAACCTAGATTTTTTCAGGTCGGATTTCGGGTCGTGTAAAAAATTGACACTCCAAACCAAAGTGGTTCATCATATACAAAGCACACACAATTGAAGAAAATACCTAAATGAGTAAACTGATTTCATTGCAGAGGTGCAAGGTGCAGTTAGATGTAGCAAAAATCATTGCAAAATGACTAATATGGCAACAATTTCTTTATATAAATTGCCCATAACCATAATGCCTTACATCAATCTGGGTCCATTTCAATGAATACCACCCACCGAAGCTATTAAATGAGTGCTGGAGCAGGTGTAATGCAATATAAGCATAACTGTAAAGCATGCAAGTATAAAGCCCATGAATCCTTAACATTTTTTCTGGTCCCATAAACAATTTATTTCCTACACATAGCAATGTTTTATGGTGTTAAATGTTGGTCATTAAAAGAGAAACATAATATTAAGTTAAAGTGTTGCATAGATGAGGATGCTAAGGTGGATGAGTGGCTTTACCCTTAGAGATATGATACAAAATAAGCATAACATGAAAAGGTTGGAGTAGCTCCAATGGACGATAAGATTAGAGAGAGAGTCGCCTTAGATGGTTTGGTCACATAAAATGGCGGCCTTCCGATCACCCGGTTAGGAAAGTAGAGCTATTAGATTTGACTTATGTTAAAAAAGGTAGAGACATAACAGCAAGAAAACTGTCCCAAATGAAACTTTACTGATATTTTCAATATTTAGAATAGCAGATGATATACTTTCTGCTTTCTCGCATCCTCTGTTATCCTTGTTAGTGAGATATTTGACATCACTGAGCTTTATATGAGATGAAATTAAACTCAAGGATCCAAATAAGAGCTTCTGTTTGCTTTAGCTGAAGCTTTTCTTTTGACTGAACATAAACAAGAAACATCCACTATCCAGAATGTTTTTTTGTGGACGTGAGATGCAAACTCGTCTCCCCCAAAACTCTTTGTATAATGATAAAAAAGAGAAAAAATAATTAATTATAAGATCTCTAAAATATGATTCCTTTAAGATTTTTATAATAATATAAAATAAATAAAATATTATTACATTCCATAAACAGAGTAAAAAAAAAATTCATTGAAAGATGATATTTAACCATATATTGTGAAATTTAAACTAGAAAAAAAAGTTCCATATAATTAACAAAAAAAAAAAAGAGAAGAAAATAAGTCCTCTTATTAAAATTCTCCTGACATCTATGATGTCAATATAATTTTTACTGTTGCAGAGCATAGCCATGTAATCGAGGCAAACCGACTCGCAAGTCGGCTCGGACTTGACTCGATAACTGGCTCGACGAGTCGAGCATATTGAGCTAGCGAGTCGAGCTCAAACACAATTTCGAGCTCAAGGGCTTATTGAGCTCAAGTTCGAATAGAATTCTGCTCGACTCATTGGCTCAATGAGCAACTCGCATAGGTGACCGGGGGAGAAAATGGAACTTCGGTTTGGCGGGCGGGAGGACGAATGGAAGATGGGCGGGAAAATAAAAACGACGGAGTTTGGTCGAAAACAGAACTAGGGATGACTATAGAGGAACTTGGGACGACTGAGCTCGAAGATGTAGCTTGGGATGAAGGAGCTCGGAGGATCGGAGCTCGCGTGCTGCTAGCAGGGCTAACCTGGTCAGGACGACGAGCTCGCGGCTTTGATAGGACGACTGACGACGGACGACGGAGCTCGACGGTCGGCGTAGCTCGGGACGATGTAGCACGAGATGATGCTCAGCGACGGAGGTCGGAAGGAGCTCAACGAGCCGCTTGACGTTAGACGAGTCGAGCTCGACTCAAACAACCCCTAGCTTGAGCTTGTCTCGACCTGTTTGCACCCCTAAGATCACTATTAAAATGTCAGATTCTGAAACTTTTGAATCGTCTAACTTGTCATGAAATAAAAAGACCTCCATGTTATATGTAATTACATGAAACTAATGTGAAATTTATTAAAGGATAGTCAAAATACATAGAATTTTCTGCTAATGCTGTTTCTGCTAGTATCCCATTCATATCTCCCAGTTTTTTTAATTCTTTTCATACATAACCTTTATTTTATTAACTTTTCCTTATAAACCGAGTTCCAGATCACCATTTGAAGAGAAGCTACTGAGAAATGGATTACAAAACAGCTCCTTAACAGAATTATCATCTAAATGATTTTGGATAGATTCTTTGCAGTTACTATGAATGGGGTGATTGTGCTCTCCTTAATAAATTGCCACAATAACTGATTTGTCAGAGGAAAGGCACAGACTACCGAAACAGAGGAGAAAACCTGAAGCTGATTTCAGAATTTTCTTTAGCTTTTCATTAACTGTATAAGGACTGAATACATTGGTATTTATAGATAGTGAATACAAGTATAATGGCCTGACTTGTGATGAGGATTCTAGTGGTTTGTTATGCGGTTTTTGATGGTACAAAAGGACATTGTGTGCTCTTACAGCTATTAGTCTCCTTCAAACTGTGGATTCGATGGTTTGAATCTGCAGTTTGTCCCTCAGATGATCGAGGCGAGACGTGGGAAGGCTTTTCGTAAGTATGTATGCGAGCTGATCAGTGGCGGAAATGTGGTGAATGGTGAGAGCTATAGATGCAATGTGATCTCGAATGAAATGGAGATCAATTTCAATGTATTTGGTGCGAGCTCTGAGGATCGGGTTGTTTGCAATGGAGATTGTGGAGGTATTGTCGAAGAAAAATGGTGTGGGAGACGCGACGGATCGATATGGCTAGATCTTGTAACAGTCGGCGAAGTCATATGAGTTCAGGGGAGTTTGCTGCTAGTGCTCGGCATTCACCCTCAGTAGATGACCAAGCCATTGTTTTCTGTTTATGTACTTTATAGAGTATGTTGGATTCTAAGGTCAAATCCATGCTGAGAGATGTTAAGTCATATGAAGCTAAATTTTGTTGGGAAACAAGTAAAATCTATGCAAATGCAAACAGCAAAAAATAATAATAATAATAAAACATTGAAAGAAGATTAGAACACAATTCTAATGGTTATAAAGGCTTAATAACCTTCATATTTATTTTGAATTAGTGTAATTATGACTAATAAATCAAAATTTCAAGGCAATTCTGATGGATATAAAGCCCATCTTGACCAAATTTCTCGCTCCAAAAATTTTCATGTTATAATTTAAAAAATAAAAAATAAAAATGTGATATTGCATAGTATAGAAAAATTATATATTTACAAATAAATGAGGAGAATAATATAAATAAAAATTACATATTAATTAATTTTGCATACCTTGTTCTTATGTGAGAGTTCTGGCATGGCATACATTAAACAGTACTGATCCCTTGCTAGTTTAACAAACAGTTAGATTGCCAAGTATCAAATAACCAAACAATATCATTATATGCAGAAATATTTATATATTTGCTGAAGCGAAGTTCTATCAATACAGATAGCCAAAACAATTATTCTGAGTGGACGCCGAACGCTGTTCGGAGGCCAACCAGAATGCGTTATGTCACGCCTTTGCTGTGTACCATGGCTCAGTACTGCTGACGTGGCTGCACCTAATTTGCCTCCGGACGTTGAGCTACGTGCGGCCTCTACACAGAATAATTTCTCCCTAAATAGACCATAAATATTTTATATAGAAAAATGCAATGATGATAAGTTTGACACAGAATACATGAAGTAAGAATGTAAGATGCCAATTCAATGAATTAGAAGGCTTTCAACTATCAACAACCGCTATAGGATAAACAGTTGATGTTATTAATTTAAATGTTTTCAAATAATGAACTTCAGAATTTTAAAGGAATTGGGCTGTCTTTCTTATTTTTTGTGAGAGTCGTTAGGTCAAAAATGAAGTCAAGGTTCCAAGCATGTCATCCAATTTATCTTCTTCAGCTTTTCCTATTAATCAATATATTCTTGTGCTTCTAATCGACACTTAGTATCATTTAGACTTTGTTTGAGACAGCTTTCTTACTGTTTTCTAAAGCATTTTTATTGAACAAAAGAAATTTTGTACTGAAAAGCTGATTTAGAAAGAAGTAAGAAAGCTGTTCCAAACGAAGCCTTATATATATATATATATATATATATATATATATATATATATATATAATATATATATATATATAAATATATAAAACCAATTATCAAATAAAATGATTAAAAATAGGGACATAAAATAAAGTTCCCATTATACTAACCAATTAAAAATTGCTTGCAACAATGGTTAGCAATGCAACTCGCAATGGTTGTGGTGTTAGCTGGGGGTAGAAGGCAATGGACGGTGTTAAGTAATGAAGATCTTAATTGAAGGGGACGGATAGTAGTTGCAGTGACGATAGTAACAGGCGAAGCCTATTGGCGACAAACAGCCAACAACAATGATGGTTGGGGGTTGACGACAAAGGTGGTGCTTTGGAGTGTATTCAAAATTGGACTAAATCGGTTGAATTTTAAATACATCACAAATCACCTATAACACAAATTAATTTTTTTTTTTAATTTTTATTATGCTTTCCTTTTCTTCAATTTAAATACTAATATTTTTAAAATTTATGTATTTAAAATACCCTTTTTTTATTTCAAACAAATAACATTATGCCATGCAATAGCAAACAAAAGAGGAACATGTGGATCCCACCAAATAGAAAACCTCTTCCTTAACACGTGAGCATGATTGTCTTCAAATTTGAAAATTTCAGTTCTTTTGACTGCAAAGTCGCAGCGGCAGCCAAAGCAGGCTAAATTGTATATAGGGGGCCCGCATGGCACTATCTAAGGCCCATTCAATCCATTACAAATGTGAATCATGTCTCTCAGGCTTTAAACGGTCCACATTCATGTCCTTCATTAAAATTCTCTCAAATGGTAAAATTTATACTATATTTTTTTCGCATAAAACATGATTGATAACAATCAAGAATTCAAATTTAGAATAAGGAAAAATTCAAAAACATGAATAGTGTTGATGAAGTAACTTTACTGACAAATTCATCATATTAGTAGCGGTGATAACTCGATGCTTAGTTAAACCCATCACAAGGAGTAAGCAGCTAGAGTAACCCTTTGTCTTCAAATTCGCCGTGTTTGTAGCTCACAATTCCATGGTTCATAAAAGTCCTTATAAGGTCCAATAGTATCAGAGTTGCTTGTGCAACCGATTTCATTAAAGCGTCAATGATAAGAAAATATTTCATAAACGATCACACAAAAACATCACCTCAGCATACTGCTTGGCATCAGATTTGTTTGATCGATGATGACAACTTAACTGAGGATTGATGAAAGCCATCAAAAGCAATTAGAAGAGGATTTTGAGTAGTATTTTCATGGCAGCTCGATGATCGCTCTCCAAACCTTGCTAGCAAGATCACTTCATAAGGATTCTAATCCGAGAAATTTCTAAGAGTGATGGCACACACAACGCACCTCAACCAATTTGATATCTTATGAATTCTTTATATAATATAGATAAAATAAAAAATGAATTAAATTTAAAACCCAAAAAATGACATGACCCTAAAGAACTCCCTCTTAGTTTCTTGATGGTGGTAATGATTAACAAATTTATTGAACTTCTATTAGGTTAAAAATGAAGCTCATCAACTAAGATGTTACATATATTAAGTAAAAAAGGAAAAAAAAAAAATTCAATTTAGATGTTTAATTAGAGTGTATTAGAAAAAGTACAATATAGATAGAAAAGGAATTGTTGACTTAAAATGCCATTCTCACAAGAAAATTTTGAATTTTGGAATATGATAATTATCTCACATGTGCTTCATATGTAGGCCTAAATTAATTTAACATTTTTTTAATTCTTTAGGTCTAGTTTAAATTATCAAATAGCGAGGTTGAATGGATACAATATTGAACAGTATTACTCAAAAGAAATCAATGTTACACGTTGATATAGCTAACTATCACAAGGGGTGGAACCGAAGGGGGTGCAAACGTATAAGTAACTGTTCGCATATATGTCGGGGGACCAAGGGGGCAGCGCCCCCTAGCGGGGTTCGTCCTGCCCAGTCAGGTCGTGGGGTCAAGGGGCAGTGACCCTACTGGAGTTTTCGGGGCAACGCCCCCGAAACAAATTTTGATTTACTATTTCTCTTTGTATTTGGTTCATCATTCCCTAACAATAACACATATACACAATGTATTTAATAATATTGGGGGCAATTGCCTAAAGACCATAGTATTTTAACCTTTTTCCTAGCAACAAAGGGGTTCCGCCCCTGACTATCACTACGATCTAGCTGATTAATCTAGATTATTCAAACAATCCATAAAAAAATAAAAAATAAACAAATGGATTCACATGGCTACAATGTTCAAACTTGGCTTGCTAAGACTGGCTTATAGTCATTCATTTCATTCTATGTTAAATGGTACCTACCAATTGATCGATGACTAATTGCTTTTTATCTTGATTTAGTAGTTTTTCATCATTATGTTATGCCCTAAAAACCATCATGCTCGTTGATGAACACCTTCAGAATAAAGTTGCCTAATTTATCAAAGAGTTTTGTCTCAAGAAGTATACTTAGTTTCTAATTTAGAGGTCGATCTTATACTTAGTACAACATTAATGCTTTTTCATCACCATCTTTTTAAGATAAATCTGCCCTTATCATTCCTTGAGATATTGTATATTAGCTTGATGGACCTCCGAAAATTTTCTTATTTAAGAATTTAATGTATTGCTACCCCCACTTTCTCCTATCAACAATTTTTAAGAGAATGACAATTTATTTCAGTACATTTTTTGTCTCATTACACAACTCAAGGCATGCTCTCATCAAACTCTTGATTATAGAATATTACATTGCACTGTTCACCAATATCCATACTGATTGCGAGCTTCCTTATGAAGATGCAAAAATAGTCATTATAGCTTAACTTAAATGAATTACCTAATGCCTCAATTTTGATAGCATATCCCAATTTCGAAGTTTATCTTTTTTGAAAAAATCAAATTCACTACAGGAAAATCACCCATTTCCGGCGGCCTTTTCCGGCGGTAATTGAACATTTTCCGGCGGTTTTGTAGTTTTCCGGCGGTTAAATTACCGCCGGTAAAAACGGCGTAGGAAAATGAATTCCGGCGATTTTTTCCGGCGGCTTACCGGCGGTCTTAAACCGCCGGTCAAATTAAAAAAAAAATAAAATAAAATAAACCCCACTCCGGCAGCCACCCGCTCCCGCGCGGCTCAGCCACTCCCGCTCCCGCATCAGCCCCAGCCCTCCCGCGCTCCGGCCCAGCATCCTGTGACGCGTGCACTCCCCCGCTCCCCCGCGTCTGTGCGCGACGAGGTTCGAACAGCGGTCGGTTGGCAGGAATTTCCAGCAACTGACCGAATTGCTGAAGACGCAAATACGTTTTTTGTGTGAAAATATTTTATTTAAACTATATTCAGTGCCAAAAATCAATTAATTTTTAATTTTTTAAAAATGAAACAATTTAATTTAAAATAAAAAACAATATTTAATATAAAATAAAAATTAACTAAATAATTAATTTTAAAATGAAAATCAATTAAATTGTTAATATAAGTTTTAATAATTTTTTTAAATCATTTAAATAGTAAAAATTTTATTCATTTTATTAAATTTTTAATAGCCGCCAGAAATGTGAAAAAGCCGCCGGAAATTTTGTGGAGAAAAATCGTCGGAAAACCGCCGGAAATCGGTGATTTTTCTGTAGTGATTTTTTCTCTCTGAGTTTGATTATTTATGATAACTTATTGTGTGAAGGTATTTCATTGACATCTATATCATATTCTTCTATGGAAATAATGAAAGTGAAAGTTAATGTATGTGAGGCCTTTGAAAAGAAAATCTAGATAGGTAAAAAAAAAAAGTTATTAATAGAGTGTCGCCTTCAAGACGGATTCTTTTTATTATTAGTTTGTCATATTCTCGGTCACAATAAATCTTCTTGAAAGAAATCAGCTATAATTTATGTTGTAATGATGACTTAATTGGGATGCTAAAGTGTAGATTCATAGTAATGCCGCTCCTTTATTGATAATGGGCTATTTTCATAGTAATGGCTCCTTTATTAATTAGTTTTTTTTTTAATTTATTTTTTATTTCTTATGTTAATATAAAAAAAAATTCTTCATCTTAATATTTACTATCCATGAAATTGTACTTGAGAGTTGAATTCAAATGAAGAACTTCTTCCATGTTCTTCTTTGACTAATTATATTACTCCTTTATTAATTACATTCATTGTTCCAAACAAAAGCTAAGATAACTCAACTTTTCCTAACTAAATAATTAACAAATTCATATTATACAAATTATTTTCTTATCACATGTGATAATAGCAAGAACTACTTGTCACTAAATGATCTTCATCTTAAGCTATTTATACTGAAAATTCTTTAATTTCTTCAGTAATTTAGTTCTTTCAGGCTTCCAAATTCAACAATAATTAATACAAGTTGCTGAAAAAGTCCTTTCATATGGTCATGACAGTACTGAATTCAGTATGGAATATGAACTAATTCATTGTATCTGTCCAATATTTTCTTTGCAGAAGACTGAACAATCACCAATCCAGATTTCCAACAAGGAAAATTCAAGTTCAAATTGAAGTGTGGAACTATAATTCAAAAAAAGAAAGAGATTTCTTCTTACATGTTTCAAAAAAGAAATCTTCAAAATTACAAACAACGACGAGGTTGCTAGCTACTTTGGGCTATCCACAATGAGAAAATTCTTATCTGCAAAAGCACCAAACTGATTCCTAACACAGGAACTTAGCCATGAAAGCTAATGAAGGTAGAGAGATCTGATCAATTATGAGATGATGGGAGTTCCAAGATCCTCTCGGATATTGCATTTGCTAATGATGTTTGAAAATTCGGATCTTTCGACAGTGCAGCTGCCATTTGCTCGATCATAACCTTCTGAAACTCTAGAGAAGTTGTCTCTGTGCTAACCTTATCTGAATTAACGTGCCACCGATCATCGGTAAGGTCGACAGTAACCGTCTGGCCGGCGGAATTAGGTGTTGAGCTAACTCCATGGCTCGCACGGGAAGGTGTCTCGCCTTGTAGAGGAGGTCTGTGATTGTGCTCACCTTCATATGTGGCCACTAAGATAGACAAATCATCAACACTTCTCTGTACCTGCAATTGAACTGCAAATTCAGACTTTATGATCACAAGAAATAAGAATCCATCTTTATAGAATTTGTTGTCTTGCATAATATGTATACCTTCTTCTTAACTGGGCATGAAGGGGCAAAGGAGCATCTGAAATAAGCTCTTGGTGAGGGGTTATCTCTTGTAACTTTCTGCCCATATTTCCTCCACTGATAACCATCTTTTACCACCTGAGAGAACAAATTATAACCAATCAATCCATATAGTTCCTGTAAGTGCCTTCCAGTTCTGCATATTTATGAACTAATGCGCGCTTACGTACCAAGGTTGTTCTATCAGATGGATCTGTTTTCACACAAATCTTTGATATGCTGGACTTAGAATCAACCCTCAACCTCTGATAAGAATCCTCGCTCGACATACTCTCTACATGGGGGATGAAGCCGCTGTTCTCATCGGATTCTTGGCTTATACTCTTCCTTTTTCTCGTAGGCGAACTCGTTAGTCCCTTCTCTGAAGGAGATGAGTTCATGAGATCAAGCAGCTGGTTCTGAAGGTTGCTGTAGTTCACACTCATGGCACTCAGCTTCTCATTCAACTTCCTATTCTCTTCACTCAACTTCTGTACCTTCAACTTCATATCTTCAGCCTGTTACATGACAACATGACAAACAAAAATATTAGAAACTTCACAGCTGAATAAAGAGGTAATTACTAATTAATTAACAATAGAGATGATACAAACCTCTTCTCTACTTGGTGAATTCCTTCGAATTTGTATCGGATTGGACGGCAAAGCTCTCGAACAGATCTGAATTGAATCACAGAAAGTAACATACCATTCATCAAAGAGATACAAGTAAATCATAGATGATGGAAGAAGACTGACATAACTACTAACCGGAGCTTCGATGAGGAAGTTGGTCGTCGGCCCAACACTGAGGTCAAGATTTACAGTGGAGCACCCAAGCTGAGGGGACGGATCCATGGCGATTGTGGTTGAAAGAAGTGGTTTTGAGTCTTGTAGAAGAGAAGGGAAAGCGTGATTGGCGTTAAGGAAAAGGCTTTGAAGAAGAAGAGGAAGAAGACTTAATTGGAACTCTTAAGGTGAGAATCTATGCTTATAAGAAGAAGAAGAGGGGACCGAAAATTCTTACTTGATTTGATGATATCATGACATGATATCATCAAATTGATGTCATGATCATAAGAAGTAATTGGGGGAGAAGGAGATGGATAATGTAATGAAGAGAAGCAATGACTGACTATATAGTGAATGAAGAGGAAAATTTCCATTAGGATGTCGGCTGTGGATTGGTAGGCGTTGGTGAAAGATGACAAGGGAGGAGAATAAAGTATTGGTTGGGGCTCTGGAAGGGAAGAAGAATCTGCTTGACTTTTCTTTCTTTTGCTTACTGCTCACGTTTTCTCTCTCTCCCTCTCTCCCTCTTTCTCTCTCTCTATATTATTATTTGAGTATTTGTTATAGTAAAATAAGATATAAAATAAAAAAATAAAATAAATTTTAAAAAATAACTTTCTTACTATTTAATTTTTTATTTTTCAGCTCTCAATCATAATTTTCATATAACTAAATTTTTTTGGCCAGTTTTAAAAAAAATTATACTAAGAAGTTTAGAAAAGGTGAAATAATTAATATGGAATAGAGTCATAATTTTTTTAATTAAAAAAATAAAAATTTAATGAACAATACCTTTTTATTTTTTACTATGAAATATTTGCCTTTCACTTGTTATAAAATTTCTTCAATAATTTTTATTTAAAAATATTAAGTAATTATTCAGGATTTTTTTTAATAATATTTTAATTAAATAATTAAAATAATTGGGCAAGTGATTTAAGTCCAAATTAAGGAAGTTTAGCTTCAGTTACCTAGCCATACCTTGGGGGTCCTCTTTTTTGTCTTTTTGCTTTTTTTTTTAATTAATAGGAATTTAAAAATATTTTTTACATTTTTTATTAGCACAAATAATTAGATTGATTCTTCTCAGCTCTGAGTTTTGTGCATTTGCAGGTTAGTCCTTGACTAATTTCAAAATTTTTTTGACATTATAAATGAAAGAATTTTATTTATTTATTTTCTTTTTTGGAAATTTTGAGCGGAAGATTTCAATTTGAAAATCTTGACAGCAATTTTAATATTTTTAAAAAGTAAATTAGATTAAATCCACTAATTAAAAAACTTGATTTTGACAAATAACAACTTCGAAGGAGGTCATTTTTGCAATTTAATAATTGATTTGTAATTTATTATACGCGAAAAGGGTGGCAATGTGAATACGGAAAGTTGAGAGGCAGGCGAAATAGTGGACTATATCTGACCATTATTATAATTTTTTTTTTCGGAAAAAAAAAAGAGATAGATATTCAATGTACAGTGTACATTGTGAAGGAAAACTGTTCATGCTGATGTGCGGTTATAATATTATTTTATTCAAATTTTAATATATTTCAAGTATAAATTATAGGCTTAATTTATAGGCTTCTTTGCGGCGGTTTTTATATTTCTTCTTAAATTTTTTTTTTTATAAATATTAAAATTTTGATACTAAAAATTTGTTTTAAGAAGCACTAAGAAAGCTATCCTAAATAAAACCTATATGTTGTTAAAAGCTAGTTTTGCAAAAGAATTAATATAGTTCATAAATCATTTGTGAGATTAATTAAAACTGACCTAATTACTTGATATTAGACAAATAATGACCATTAAGCTAATTTTCTTCTCTGGATTATGATAGCAGCTAATAATTTTTTAAGCTTTAATCATATATTAAAGAAGTTCACTAATCATTTCTTACTAAGATAATATTAATGGTCTGTAATTAAGGTTCTAATCCACTTTGAGGTGGACCATTTTTTTAATTATGAGAAGACAGGCAGCACTAATCACGTGCAAAACCGGCGTTTTCAAGAGTTGATCGAGAGCAACATTTATCCATTTACATTGCAAAAAATAAATTACGAATTTATTGCAGCAAACAAATATTATTTGCATTTGTGAACGGGCCATGCGAGGGACCAATGCGATACTGTAAATTCGAATTTATAAATTTTATTTTCTTAAATTCGATAAGTTTGGTTACTGTAAATATGGAAAACTATGGTGGTTTAATTTCTTAATTCTGTTAACTCTCTTGAAGTATTTGGTGGCTTCATCATACATGAATTTCAATGCAATTTTGAATTAGAATTTTTTTTTTGTTAAATTCAAGGACATTCAAACTCGGATTTCTATAAAATTAAGTCAAGTTGATCGGCTTGATGAGATAAATTCAACGATATAAAAAATGATCGAATATGAGTCCATAAAAGCTCAGATAGAGAGCTTGAACCATAGCTAATTTTTTTTTTAGAATATTAATTGGAGGATCAAATGATCTCCAAATAGGTATGCTTACGATCAAATTTAGCGTTTGGATGGAACAAACCAACGAGATCATGATCATTTAATACTTTAATTCTGACAACATTATAGGACTTAATTATAGAATGAAAGCTCTATGATTAATAAAATTAATACAAGCTATCAAATGATGAGCATCTTATTCAGCACTTATTACGGGATCTTCATCAGCATTTCAGTTTAAAAAATCTTGGAAGCATTCATCAATTCCTTGGCATCACAAAACGATTTCTCAGATACCTCAAAGGTATATTGTCCTTTGGTATCTTAATCCAACCAACTCACTTACAACTTTCTACTTTTTCTGATTCGGATTAGGTCGGAGATCCAATTGATCGTAAGTCTACAACGTGATATTGTGCTTATCTTGGACAAAATATTATTTCTTGGCAAGTCAAAAAGCAGAAAACATTTGCTAGATCATCTACTGAGGCATAGTATAGGGCGCTTGCAATAGATGCAACAGATCTCTTATGGCTAAGACGTATTTTACTTGAATTTGGGATTCCAACAACCAACTCAACTGAATTATTTTGTGACAATATTTCAGCAATAGGCTTAGCCAATAATCTTATATTTCATGCTCGTACCAAACATATAGAGATAGATTACCATTTCATTAGAGACTGTGTGAACTCAAAATCTATCTATATTCATCACATCACTACAGTTAATCAATTAGCTGATATATTCACTAAACATTTATCTACTAAACGATTTCAAGATCTACGAACAAAGCTTACACTCTTTGATACGAGTGTCATCTTGCGGGGGATGATAAGATGAAGTGATAAGCAGTGTAGCTTATACTGCCACAGTCGCATGTCATGATGAATTCCAGCCACTACTTTGTTGCTGCAGGCTAATGCTTGTACAGATCAAATCCAGATCGTTGCTGCATACAAAATTTGGTCTAACCGTTCCTGTATTACTTAGTTCTCAAATATAATGTATTTGTAGCTGAGAAAAGGTGATAGAGGAAAGTATTATGAAGTTCTGCTTTGGTATCTCCTCTCTCACGACATTTCCTTTCTCTGTTTTCTCTGCTCCTTACTTCTCTTGCAGGATGACAAAGCTGGAGCTGCTGATTTGAACAAGCTTCACATCCAATGCAATGTTTTAGGATTTTTCAATATTTATGGAGCATGCCACTCTAAAAAATCTAGAAATAAATCCACCACTTTCTACATGGAGGGGAGGACCTTGGCTTAAGATTCAAAAGAACTCAAAGGATCTAAGAATCTCAAAAATCCACTCATGCATCAATGTTAGACCACAGTTGGACTATTGTTGTTGATTCACTGGCTGAGCGTCATAATTGGAACACTGCTAGACCATTTATAATAGCTCAAACTCTTAAATATCTAGATGTTGTCTGCTTTAACCTAAGGGGCTCACAATTTTACCGTGTTCGTGTAACTTCCTAGTAGGTCAACAATCTTAGAATTGCTTCAGGATGAGCATTCTTAACTGTCAAGTTTCTTGATGAAATTCTAACAATTATACCAAAAGCTACATCAATGTTTAAGAGTTTAGCTTCTTTTATTTAAGGTGTTTAACAATCTCCCCCCACTTAAGTAATTGACGTTCTCATAAGTATTATTATCAGAGAATCATCTACCAAGCAGAGGAGATTCTAGAATTGACCCCTATAAGTTTTAAGTGGTGGCTCTCGCCATATAACACTTTGTCCCATTCAGGATTTAAGAGGTGGCTCCATGGTGTTAGAACTTTATCTTGTATGACACTTAGTTCCCATCTTTTGGTTGGTATATTACTATAATATCATTTTTAATAACCCAAATTCTTAATTATCAAGATATTGTCCATTTTGGCCTAAGTGCCTCACGGTTTTGCCCTGTTGGGGTAACTTCTTAGTAGGTCACTAATCCCATAATTTCTTAGGGACGAGCAAGCTTAACTATTGAGTTTCTTAATGAAATTTCAACCATTACACTAAAAAGCGTCTTGATGTTTAAGAGTTTAGCTTCTTTTACTTAAGGGGTTTCACACCATCTCCATTTGACCACTATTTGAATACCACAGTTAGAACACAAACTTTTTTTTTTAAATGTTAATATGAAGATTTACATTGGACTTCTTGATCTTTAGTCTCTTATCCTGAAAGAAGAATGATTGGACATGCTATAACATAATCTCTTGAATACAAAATTAGTTCAAGGCTTCTTTAACTTGCACTATAGAATTCTTCCTCTTAAACTCATGTTTATAATATTATATCAACTCATTCTCTAATTATGCAAACTGGTATTATTGGAAGCCTATGACATATACTAGTGAAATTATTTCAACTAAATCAAGGTTTACGATTTTTCCTTTTTCAAAATTTCCACATAAAAATTTTAACGATCTCTATCATATTTTTTTTATATTTGTATGTGTTGAATCTTCATATAAAATTAGGATATTAAACACTTTCGGTGTTTTCCTCAATCTTGTAACTGACAAAGAAACATTTAAATGTATAAATCTAAAATAAAACATTTTTTCCCGAAAAGTTACACATTAAAAAAATATATTACAAATTTAATATTTAATGTAGATATATTTTTTACAATATTTCATAAATGGCATTATTAATTTGGAAGAATTTCTCTTCTTGGATACTTTCAGTATAAACAGCTAGAAAAATTTGAACACATGCTTAATTTAGTTGTACTCATTAATGATCTTCCACCAAAAAATGCTTCTATCAAAATAAAATTAAATATTTAATGTAAATAAAATTTAAAATTATGAAATATATATTAAAATAAATATAATTTAAAATTTAACTAATTTCCATATTATTATACTTACATCAAAATAATTTTAATAATTTTAAAATCTATTATCTGAAAATTTCCATCATTTATTTACTTATTTTATTTTTTGAAAAAAACTGCACGGCTCCACTTGTGTTGCGCGTGTTCCATATGGCACCGCCCAAAGGCCGCGAATTAAATTAAATTAAATTAAACTAATTATTAAAATAAAATTTAATTTAGCTCCATTCGAAACACGAGGATGAGCCCACGTCACGCGAGGCCGTCACGTGATATTGTGATAACGGGAAGCAGCCGCACGGCTCTTCGGCCGGATCAAAGAAGTCAACGGAAACCATCCGCTGCCTTACTAAAAATACCAAGCAGCCAATTAGACCACGCGATGGTCTCATTCACACGTGCGGAAAGGGACGCACCACGCAGCCGGCACGTCGGCACGCAAATGCTGTGGGTCATGTGGGTCCCAGCAGCAGAAAGACTTGACTGCTAGACTTTGAAAGTCTACCGGCGTGAAAAAGGGGCGAGACCTTCGCTATCGTTTATGCCCTCTCAGTGCGTGAAGGGTGGGAGGCGAAGAAAAACCTTTATAATTATTTTAAAATTACACGACATGAATTTTTTTGAGTAGCATACTTTTTAGTTTTTTTTTTGTTGGAAAAGCTTTATTTATTTATTTATGATAATTTCTTATTTATGTCTTATTTTAAGATATAAAAAAAACACATTAATAATATATATATATATATATATATATATATATATATATATATATATATATATATATATATATATATAGTGGCGGAGCTAGAAATTTTATTCAGGAGGGGCTTAAATTAAAATAGTTTTATTTATTGTCTCATATGGAATGTTAGAATACATTAAAATAGTTCCAAGTGTCGTCTCATTATAAGAGCCAACAGAAGCTGTAAGATCAAAATTAAGAATGCAAATAATATGGATTTAGCTCTTAGATGACATAAATATCTACAGTTGTTGTGACTTTAAAGTTTTATTATATGAAAATTATCAACAATTTTATTTTAAAAGATATCAAGGCACATCAAATTTATTTTTGCTGCTTTATGTTTTGAATATATCTTGTTGCGGGCTAGAATATATGCGGCGATAGAGTTATAATTCTACGTCTTAGCGTTGCACAGATATTCAGCTCACACACAGAGAACACAATATTTTTTACGTGGAAAACCCGGGAAAGGGGAAAAACCACGGGGCCTAGCCCAGTTGAAAATGATTCCACTAGAATCTGAGAAAAGTACAATGGTCTGACTCGTCCTTGAAGACGACCAAATTATAAGTATCAACTAAGAGTTTTGCAAGAGTCCAACGTCACTCCAATGTCAGGTGGCGATCCGGCAGAACTCCGGTGTCAGGCGGAAGACCAGTAGTGGCACTTCAGTGTCAGGGAGTACTTCAGCTTCGGATGGCATTTCAGCATCCCTTGGCGGTCTGTCGGTGGTGCGGCAAAACTAAGGCGGTGGTGCGGCAGCACTCCGACGTCCCTCGGTGGTCCTGCGGTGGTGCGATAGAATTACGGCGATGGCGCGGCAGTACTCTGGCGGTGGCGCGGCAGTACTCCGGCGGTGGAGCGGCAACACTCCGGCTTCCCTTGGTGGCCCGGCGGTGGTGCAATAGAACTACGGTGGTGGTGCAGTAGTACTCTGGTGTTGGTGCGGCAGCACTCCGGCGTCCCTTGGTGGTCCGGCGGTGGTGCTGGAACTCTTGAAGAGCTCTCTCTAATCTCTAGCTAAAAGTCCCCTTCATGTAGAGAGTGGAGGTCTATTTATAGGTTTTCATGAGTGGCACACCCCGTAAATATAGAGAAGATCCGGGGTAGGTTTGGAGTGCTCCATCGGATGACCCGTATTGATTTCTTTGATCATAGAGCATTTATCGGACATTTGAGTGTCTTAATGATATCAGAATTTGATGATCTTAGGCTCGTTGGATTCATCTCGTCGAGCCGCTCGATTCGACTATAAGCATGCCACGTTTGGAAGCTGTTTGACAATCCAAATTGTAGTTTGAACCTTCCAAAAGTTCTTCGGGTCCTTGATTTGGACTCATTTGGGCTCGGATTGAGTTGATTTTGATGTCGTTGAGTTCGTGCTTCCGATACGCTCAGTTTGACTGTAAGTTTGATGAAATCGGAGTTCGGATGATCCCAATTTTAATTTTGGAAGTTTCCAACTTGATTTTGCCTTGAGATTCGTGCTGGATCAAGACTATTTTTTAGTGACATATCAGTTGCCCCCCTATTTTCGGACGTCGTAACTTTGTAGAGTCCGAAAATAAATATATATTTGAATCTTTTTGAACTGCTTATGACTGATAATTATGTTAATCTATAATAAATTGGGACGATTATCATACTTCTGTTTAATAATTTAGATATATAAATGAAAATATCTGTAGCAAAATATTATAATTAACACCCTATTAGATAAAGTAATATTAAGTTATTATAATTCACCAAAGTTTTTGGTTATAAATAACGAAAAGTTTTTATTAATGTACATTTATTTAATTGTAACTTTTTTAATATTTATATATATTAGTGTACCATTTATAATCATCATCATGAGAAGGCCCAAAAATGGTTATGTTATTAAACTATAAAACGCATAGTATTATATTAACTAAAACTAGAAGTATATGTATATATTAATAAAAAACTGTTGAGTATTAATAACCTCTGTACGGCATTAATGAATTAAAGTTATTAAGTTACAGTTTATTAAAAACTTATTTCTTTTTCAGTTTACAAATCACTTGGACCGCTGGACGTGAATATGTACTTAATATACATATATTTTTCTTTTATAACTTCGATATCTAATTTTTCAGTTATAGCATTACTCTATACTTATTAAGGTACATTTAATTTGTCCGTTTGGCCTTCCTACCACCTCCAAACAGTGGCCATTGAAATAATTAATATATATTGATATTAATTAAAAAATATGGAATGACTTTCAAGTTTCCCTCTTCTTATTCCTATAAATACCCCATTGGGGGGAATGAGGAGCACAATCTCTTGTGTTGGTCCAAGTATATTTTCTTTGGATTGATAACTTGGAGATTGTCAGTGGAGATCAAAGCTCGGTACTCTTATGCATGCTCCAGTTCACTCTTAGTGGGGGAAAACTGTCCGGCAAGAGTTTAAATACCGGTGGCGGCGATCAAAGCCTGGTACTCTTATGCAGGCTCCAGTTCACTCCTAGTGGGGGAAAACTGTCCGGCAAGAGTTTAAATACCGGTGGCAGCGATCAAAGCCTAGTACTCTTACGCAGGCTCCAGTTCACTCCTAGTGGGGGAAAACTGTCCGGCAAGAGTTTAAATACCGGTGGCAGCGATCAAAGCCTAGTACTCTTACGCAGGCTCCAGTTCACTCCTAGTGGGGGAAAACTGTCCGGCAAGAGTTTAAATACCGGTGGCAGCGATCAAAGCCTAGTACTCTTACGCAGGCTCCAGTTCACTCCTAGTGGGGGAAAACTGTCCGGCAAGAGTTTAAATACCGGTGGCGACGATCAAAGCCTAGTACTCTTACGCAGGCTCCAGTTCACTCCTAGTGGGGGAAAATTGTCCGGCAAGAGTTTAAATACCAAAAGCGGCGATCAAAGCCCGGTACTCTTACGCAGGCTCCAGTTTACTCTTATTAGGGAAAAACTGTCCGGCAAGAGTTTAAATACTAGTGGCGGCAATCAAAACCTGGTACTCTTACACAGGCTCCAGTTTACTCCCATTGGGGGAAAGACTGTCCAGCAAGAGTCTAAATACCGGGGGCGGAGGCAATCAAAACCCGGTACTCTTACGCAGGCTCCAGTTCACTCCCATTGGGGGAAAGACTGTCCGGCAAGAGTCTAAATACCGGGGGGGAGGCGATCATGATCCGGCGGCTGCAACTTTCTCCTGTTCAGCCCTAGGGACCCTCACTGAATAAGAGGAAGGTGTGAGGTTGGAGGTCAGGCAGAAGGCCGACGTCACTAGCAGCTTGGGCATAAGACTGACATCACTTGGAGGTCGGGTAGAAGGCTGACGTTACTTGGCGGTCGGGAAGAAGACCGGTATCACTTGGAGGCCAGGTAGAAGGCCGACGTCACTTAGAGGTCGGGTAGAAGGTTGACGATAAGGTCGACGATATTTGGAAGTCAAGTAGAAGACCGACATCACTTGGAGGTTGGGTAAAAGACCGGCGACACTTAGTGGCTGGGTAGAAGGACGATGAAAAATTCGGCAACGGGCAGTAGAGCGTAGATTTCTTGAAAGATATATAACCCTTCTGAGGTTGTATGTCATAGCATTTGCTCAATGACGTTAACCTATGTGGAAGAGGTTGAGAAAATCCATCAAGGATGTAAGACCTATCCGAGGTTGTGTGTCAGAGAGTTGTTCGCTGACGTTAACCTATGTGAAAGAGGTCGAGAGAATCCATCAAGGATGTACGACCTATCCGAGGTTGTGTGTCAGAGCGTTGTTCGCTGACGTTAACCTATGTGAAAGAGGTCGAGAGAATCCACCAAGGATGTATGACCTATCCAGGTTGTATGTCAGAGCGTTGCTCGATGACGTTAACCTATGTGGAAGAGGTCGGATCGAATCCCCCTGGGATTGATCATATAGTAATTGAGATAGCAATAAAGATTGCATATTTCTCAAATTATTGCTAAAGAGATTAGATTCATTTTTAATTTTCATTGTCATTTTAATCCTTTTTAAAGAAGGAGACAATATCAAAATGAAGCAAATAACACATTACTGTACCATGTAAGACAATATCACAGCTCCGTAATATGACTTAGGGATATAAAAGTTACACCACATAAGATATATACAGAACGACATAATATTTAACCTGGAAGAAAAATACTAGGGATATTAGAGTGACACTTTATTTAATATAAAAGAGCTGCATGATGACACAAAAGCCCCAACTATGCGATCAGTTAATCTCGCCAACCATTTGAATATTATTCAATGGTTTTCCTTGATGTTATTGATTTTGCCCCCCAGTGGGACAATCCTCATCTCGAGCAGGAGAATTTTGAATGAACTGTCCAAGATAGCCTTGTCGAATAAGTCTCTCAATTTCATTCTTTAGCGGCCTACATGCTTCAGTTTTGTGTCCACGGCTACGGTGGAAGTGACAGTATTGCTCCTGATTTCCTGAGTTTGGCTTTAAAGGATTTGGCCACTTAACTTTCTCTTCATCTCGGATGGCCATTAAGACATTTGATTGAGATGTGTTAAGGGGTGTATACTCCTTTTTTGGTTGAGGCTCCCGCCGAGATTGTGAAGGTCGAGGGGGCAAGTTATTACTTTCATGTTTCTTTCATTGTGATGATGAATCATCCATCCCCAGTACATTTTTACGCTTCCTAGTTGTTTGCTCAAATTGCTTCTTATGAGCATTAATAGCTTCATCTGCTGAGATTTGGGCCTCCACACGATGAATTAGGTCAGTATATGAATGTATCGTATCTCGCATGAGTGCTGAATAAAAAGGACCAGGACGAAGCCCCCAAGAAAAACTCCTCTTAGCAACTCAGGATCCACCCCTGCAATTTGTCGAGCTTTGACAGAAAACCTTTGAAAGTATTCTTTGAGTGACTCTCCTTCATTCTGGCGTATCCCAGAGAGATGGGAAGAGTCTTTAACAATTCTTCGATTAGCGACAAATTGTTCGACAAACAATTTGGCTAACTTGACAAACGAAGGAATAGTTCTAGCTGAGAGTGAGTAAAACCATGTACGAGCTTGTCCTTTGAGGGTAGCAGGAAATACTTGACAGAGGAGCGCATCCGAGGCTCTCTGAATATGCATAATAGTTCTGTAGTGATCGATGTGCTCATAGGGGTTAGACGTCCCATCATAAGAATCAATGCTCGGTAGTTTGAACCCTGCAGGGATGGGATATTGAAGGATGGCTTCTGTTAATGGTGAGGTCTCATGGAAGTCCCACTGATGGAGAGATTGTCTTCCACCCCTGCCGGGGAACTCTTCTTGGACCAAGCGCCTCAGTTCATGGCGTAAGACATTGCGCGGGAGGTCAGCAATATGAGGATCGACCACGTCCTCAGGAATATCCGACGGAATGGGGACTAACTGACTGGGGCGAAAAGGATGGGTAGAGCTAGCGGTGTCGGCAAAATCAACATCTTGTTGTGTTTTAGGACGACCCCTTGATTTAGGGATAGGGATGTCTGCCTGAACACATTCAGGTTGAACACCTCTGGCTAGTGATGGATCTTAAGGAAGACGAATCTCCTCATTCTCTGCTAACATTGGTTGTCGAGCTCCTCGCAGGAGTTGAAGGATCTCCTTTTGAGATTCCTCCATTTTTCGGATGCGGTCTTCCATAGATGGTCCAGATGTTCCTTCTCCAGCCAAGTTTTGCCCACCATGGTGAAAAGAGGCAGATGCCTGACGTCCCTGATTCAGGGACTGATTCCTGGACATGTAAGAGTTGGAGCGAGAGGCTCCTTGGTGGCGATTGCTATGCATGTTGGCCATTGAAGTAATGATTAATATAGTGGGATTGTCGTTTCCCACAGACGGCGCCAAACTGTTGCGGGCTAGAATATATGCGGCGATAGAGTTATAATTCTACGTCTTAGCGTTGCACAGATATTCAGCTCACACACAGAGAACACAATATTTTTTACGTGGAAAACCCGGGAAAGGGGAAAAACCACGGGGCCTAGCCCAGTTGAAAATGATTCCACTAGAATCTGAGAAAAGTACAATGGTCTGACTCGTCCTTGAAGACGACCAGATTACAAGTATCAACTAAGAGTTTTGCAAGAGTCCAACGTCACTCCAATGTCAGGTGGCGATCCGGCAGAACTCCGGTGTCAGGCGGAAGACCGGTAGTGGCACTTCAGTATCAGGGGGTACTTCAGCTTCGGATGGCATTTCAGCATCCCTTGGCGGTCTGTCGGTGGTGCGGCAAAACTAAGGCGGTGGTGCGGCAGCACTCCGACGTCCCTCGGTGGTCCTGCGGTGGTGCGATAGAATTACGGCGATGGCGCGACAGTACTCTGGCGGTGGCGCGGCAGTACTCCGGCGGTGGAGCGGCAACACTCCGGCTTCCCTTGGTGGCCCGGCGGTGGTGCGATAGAACTACGGTGGTGGTGCAGTAGTACTCTGGTGTTGGTGCGGCAGCACTCCGGCGTCCCTTGGTGGTCCGACGGGGGTGCTAGAACTCTTGAAGAGTTCTCTCTAATCTCTAGCCAAAAGTCCCCTTCATGTAGAGAGTGGAGGTCTATTTATTGGTTTTCATGAGTGGCACACCCCGTAAATATAGAGAAGATCCGGGGTAGGTTTGGAGTGCTCCATCGGATGACTCGTATTGATTTCTTTGATCATAGAGCATTTATCGGACATTTGAGTGTTTTAATGATATCAGAATTTGATGATCTTAGGCTCGTTGGATTTGTCTCGTCGAGCCGCTCGATTCGACTATAAGCATGCCACGTTTGGAAGCTGTTTGATAATCCAAATTGTAGTTTGAACCTTCCAAAAGCGCTTCGGGTCCTTGATTTGGACTCATTTGGGCTCGGATTGAGTCGATTTTGATGTCGTTGAGTTCGTGCTTCCGATACGCTCAGTTTGACTGTAAGTTTGATGAAATCGGAGTTCGGATGATCCCAATTTTAATTTTGGAAGTTTCCAACTTGATTTTGCCTCGAGATTCGTGCTGGATCAAGACTATTTTTTAGTGACATATCATATCTAATGATTTAGGCTTCAATTGGGGCAGCTTTCTTACTATTTGTAAAGCAGTTTTTTTACCTGAAAATTTTCTTCAACTAAAAATTTTGTGCTAAAAAATAGTTTTAAAAAATTGGGCCTTAAACTATATTATTAATTTGTGCTTGATTAGATTGATTGAAGAAAAAATAATTATAATTTATTTTTCTCTTTATATATCTTTCTTGTAAAATTTAAATAATTGAAACTAATAAATTAGAGCTACATGCAAAAAATTACTATGATTATTAAAAACCATTACAGGAAACGAACTCTTGCAATCAACATGACACCTTCATACAGACCATCAGATTATAACAAACCTCCCTAATCACATACATATACGTGTAAAGCACACAACACATAACTAATATAAAACTACAGCATCAGTACAGTGATATAGCATGTAACAATGAAAATAGCAACATAAGCTTTTCCTTCCTCCTCTTAACTAATATGAAAATTATATTGTATTTGGGAATTAAGTTGTATTATAAATAAGACTCAATACGGTATGCCATAGACACATATTGTGCTTTGATACACATTGGGAATGGATGCTATTTTCTAGTTCAACTCCTTAGTTTCGTGACGAGTCTTCTTGTGCTGGGTGTTCACAGGTGAGTGGTAGAGGCGAGTCCACTAATGGGTTGGACAAAAATGACTATTGTTGAGGAAGTCCCTTGGCGGCACTAATGACATTTGGATGGAGTCCCTAAACTGTCTCGATGTTGGGGGTGAGTCTAATTGAGTTTGTGGGGGTAGTGGACCGTGGGGCAAGCTAAGTGTGAGGCAATGGCTTAAGTCTTCTTAGGATGATCCTTCCTCATAGCTAAGTAGAAGGATTCCTTATAATACTCCCTGTCTGGGATGACGATGAGTTATTTTAAATGTGTATCCTCCCAGGAGGGACGACGATGAGTTATTTTAAAAGTGTATCCTCCCAGGAGGGATGAGTCCTCCTAACTCACAAGATCCCTTGGGGAACCATCAAGCTTCCCTAAGAAGCGACTCTTGTCAAATAACTTTGACGAGTCGGAGATGTTGAGTTCACCAATCTAACCTATCAAACAAGATATTTGTTATATAAATACAAAAAAAAAAATTATTTATGATAGGTTGCATTGAAATGTTTTACCCAATTCATTTATATGATAAAATTTATTAAGTTTGATTTTTATGCTGAAAAGTATGTGTAAAAAGTTCAATCAGTCCCATCAATGGAACTAATCGAATCTACTTAGATAGAAGAGACCAGAAATTTTGAAGAACAGAATTTTTGATTCAATGTATTTTCGATTTCCGCGTGAAGTATAGCATCACAGCTGACATCAGTTGGACTTATTTTCAAATATTTGTAATCATTGACTGAATATTCATATTTATGTAATAAATTTATTTTGAATAAAATATGCTGAAAATTTGAAATATCTTTATCATTTTTAAATTTGATTTTTTCAAAAAAAAAAAATGAAAAGGAATTCTTTAGTTTTTATAAAAGTATCAACTTTTTTTTTTATATTTTTATATTTTATATATTTTGGGTTAAGTCAATGGTCAAACACTTATCAAGATTGGATAATGGACTTAGAATGGAATAAGTTTGTAATTTTTTTAAAAAAGAGAAAAGTTTGATAGGTTTTGTATTAAAAATATTATTTATATATGAATAAAATTAATTTAAATAATATTAATTATTGAAGTTTAAATTGGCTTATATTAAATAATATTAAATAATATGAATAATATTAGTTTTGTATGAAATAATATTAAATAATATGAATAATATTAATTTAAATATATTTTATATATTTTGGGCCACAACACTTTGGATTCAATAACGCTACAAGTTTGGCGCTGCAACGCTGCAAATCAGACTGTAGATTTTCTTTCTCATTTTTTTGAAGGCCTTCGTCCTTTGGGGTTATTTACTTGGCTTTCTCTTGTATTTATGTATTGGTAGATATAGAGAAAGGTGTATTTGAGACGAGAAGAAAAGTGTTATCCACATGTACACGTGGCCTTCTTAGATTGGCTTTATGATGTACCGTTAGTTGTAATTGTACTTTCTTTATTTCCCATTATATATTTATACATCGTGTACCTACTGGATAAATTAATGAAACATTTCAATTTTTTCCTCTGCTCCTCTCTGGCTGTTCCGAAAGCCTTCTCTTATCTTTCTACATGGTATCACGAGCCTCGGTTCTTCTCCTCCTCAAATGACGCAACCTCCTGCCATGGCTTCCACAACCACCACATATTCACCAAATCAGGCGGACAATTCCGCCTTTGACGGTGCTTTCTCTTTCCCTCAAATCCCCTCCTCCCTCAAGTTCTTGATGAGTAACGTCAAGAACATCATTGCCCAACCCCTCACGGCGGAAAGCCACTCGCTCAGGCGATCTCAAGTGCTCAAACTCTTTCGTGCAAATAGATTGAAGGTTTCTTGGATGGCTCCACCATCTGTTCGCCTCCCACTATCTCCACAGGTGCCGGACAACAAACAACAAATCCCTCATACACCATATGGATCTTGCTCGATCAAAACCTCGCCGAAACCCTCTACTCCATCATCTCTCCTGCAATCCTGCCATACATTCTCTCGGCCGACCACTGCACCGAAATCTGGAAAACTCTTGACAGCCGGCTACTACACCCTCAACGGTCTGCCAAACACATATCAAGCATTCAAGACCGTCATTCGCACAAACCTCCGATCGGTTAGCCTAGACGAGCTCTACACCCTTCTATGCAGCGAAGAGCTCAATCTCGCCCATGAAACAACAAAAGAACTCCAATCCCTCCACATCGCTGGCAACCAAACCGCCGTCACCGCTGATCGAGGAAGGGGTCGTGGACGGACGTTTCAATCCTGTGGTCTCACTAATGGCCTCCAGCTAAACAATGCAACCACAAATCGCGGAGGAAAAACAAATCGACCATCCATCACTTGCAAAATCTGCGGCCAGTTCGATCACTCAGCTATCAAGTGTTGGCATCGTCACGACGACCAGTACAACACCAAACCCACGGCTGCTTTATTCACCTCGCCGTCCCAATTCAACTCGCCTGAATGGTTCCTTGACAGTGGTGCATCAACACACCTAACTTATGATCCTAACCAATTACAACAATCCCAAATCTACAATGAATCCAGCCAAGTCGTTCTTGGAAATGGTCACCAACTTTTGATCCACACCACGGGTAAAGGGCTCCTTCCCACACCCATAGGTAGCCTCAAACTAACGAACCTAAATCTTGTCCCTAATATTTTGTTCAATCTATTATCTATGCACAACCTAACTTTCGATAACGACTGCGTGATTATCTTCTCCCCTCATGGTTACAAAATAAAGGATCGGAAGACCCACCACCTTCTTCTCACGGGTCCTTCTATTAATGGGCTGTATCCCTTTCATATCAAGCAACAAACGACCCTCAAACGGATCAGCTCGCTCTCCTATCAATTCAACAAGTTCCGGATATATGGCATCATCGTCTCAGTCACCCTTCCACTCAAACTCTCGCTACGGTCTCTAAAAATCATAGCAACATTCACACATCAACAAAACCGTTCATGTGTAATTCTTGTAAAATGGCCAAGAGCCATAGTCTACCCACAACAATGTCTCAAACAGTAACATCTTTTCCTTTTTATGTAGTTCATTCGGACCTTTGGGGTCCTTTGCCCGTTGTACCTTCTCTTTCTACACAAAGAGAGTGTGAGGGAGAGGTTTGATCTGTAATTATTTCTCCGCATTTTCATAGTGGATTTCATGGTGCTATGTGGCTCTATAGTTTTTTTTTTTGCCTATTTTGAGTTTTTCCACGTTATATCTTGGTGTCATTTATTTTTCCGTTGCTTTTATTTTCTTACATGTTCGATCATTGTGGTGTTTACTCTTCCTCATCGTCAAAAAGATCTACAAATGAATTAGGCCGAGTATTACATTATTTAAATTCATTTATTTATTTATTTTTATCGAGTTTGAGTCATAATTGAGATTTAATTAAGCCTATTTATTTATGTAATTGCTACTAATAATTTAAATATATATATCATAATTATAGAACATAATTAAAATTTAAAATTTTTAAAAGAAAGTTGACATAATCCATTATTAGTTATTTAAAATGTTTGCTGTTGATTGAATTATGATTAAAAATATTTAAATCTATCAATATAGCAATTTATTTGATATTTTCAATATACATCTATTTATAAAAGTCAACGGGTCAATCAGTCATGTTCAGGTCTGACAAAAAATTAATCTAATCAGAATCCAGTTAATCTGAACCTGACCAGTTTAATAAATGAGTCAACAAATCGAATCCGAACCCCACTCGCTAGCAATCTGAATCCGACCTGATAACCAATTTTAATTTTAAAATTTTTAGCTTATTAATCATATAATTAGATTAATTGACAAAAAAAAAAGATTAAATTAATAAATATAATAAATTAAGAAATCAATATTAAACAGATCAATTTTGAGTCAAATTTTGGTTGGCAAATCAACCCGAAGCTGACCCATTTAATAAACGGGACAGAATGATCGACCCGAATCCAATCCGTTTATAAAACTAGTCAACTTGAACCCAAATTATTTATATCGAGTTGATGGGTTGGGTCATTTAAACGTACACAGCCCTCTTTTGTGACCTAAATTGGTGTTTCTATAATACCTTTGTATATAACTTTTATAAGAATTTTCTGATATGTAATTTTTATAAATCTATGTGTATTAGGTAGATAAAATAAATTAAATAATCTCCATAAATTTAATATATATTTAATTTAATTTCCATCCTACTTTATGATTTCCATTTTTTCTGCCCCAAAGTCATAAATCTTATCCCGTTGTATAAGACCGAAGGAAGACCTGAGTAAACTCTTCGTCATTAACGAAGTTAATCAATTAAGTAAACCGAATATGATCATAATTAAGAAAAGATTATCCTTAATCTCGTAAATTTATCAGCAAATTCGTCTATTAATTAACTTGGTTTAAAGTAGACCAGAAACAGTTACATCGTCGGTTGTCTTTTTTTTTTTTTCTTTTTTTTTTAATTGGTGGGGCCATTTTAGTTAATTATAATTAATATTACATTGATTTTAAAAGACTATTTACAGGCTTTGAAATTCATCATTTTACACCACATTATCAAGAAAATTCAGTTCAAGCCAAGTTAACTCAGTCTAGACTTGACGATAAATTTACTTGTTTATGAGAGAATTTGTCTCAAGCAGGCGATTATGATTAAAAAATTAGTTGGCCTTGGTGATTGTTTAAAGAGGGATAACTTTTCAGCGCAAACAATTGATTGAATGCTTGGCTATTCGATTATCAAGACATGTCAAGTCGACGACTTCTTGAGATCTTGGAAAATAACGCTATTAAATTGGACCTTGTGACTATGCTTGATATATCATCAAAAATTTATCTTGATTGGGCACGAATCTCAAGGCAAATTTGAGCCGGAAATTTTTGAAATTAAATTTGGACCATTTGAACTCTGATTTCAACAAACTTATAGTTGAATGGAACACCCTGAAAAGACGAACTCAATGCTAGACCTGTCAATATTGGACCCGACCCGAAAACCCGATCCAAACCCGACTCATAATTTTCGGGTTTGGGTTGACCCCAACCCGAAGCGGGTCGGGTTCGGGTTCGGAAAACCGACCTGTTTACAAAAACGGGTCGGGTTCGGGTTGACCCGACAGGTTGCCGGGTCAACCCGAAAACCCGTTTAACTTAAAATTTTTTGATTCCCGCCTCTTTGCCCACTGTTCCCGCCTCTTTGCCCGCTGCTTCCGCTGTCCGAGTCGCGTCGACTCGTTCCAGGCGAGGAGCGGTCCGAGCGGAGCCGCGTCCGCAGGTGAGGTCTGCGAGCGGAGATGCGTCCCAGGTGAGCCGCCTTTTTCACGCCGCGTCCGCAGGCGAGGTCCGCGAGCGGTCGAGCCCGCCTGCCCAAGTCGCGACTCGCGACTGCCTCGAGCGGTCGAGCCGCCTGCGGCCTGCCCCGCCTGTACCGAGGGCCCGAGGCCATCAGGCCGTCTGGCCGTGTCACGCGACTTCCGCGTCCGGCGTCCAGCGGTTCCGCGTCCGGCGTCCAGCGGTTCTGCGACCGGCTTACACGGGTCGGGTCGGGTTGACCCGAAACCGAAGCGGGTCGGTTTCGGGTTTCGAAAACCGACCCGTTTATAAAACCGGGTCGGGTTGACCCGAACCCGAATAAATCCGGGTCACTTACGGGTCGGGTCGGGTTCGACCCGTAACCCGAAATTGACAGGTCTACTCAATGCCAATAAATTAGCCCCAATCCGAGTCTAAATTTGTCCAAAACAAAGACCTAAAGCACATTTGGATGATTCAAACCATAAATTGATTGACCAAACGATTTCCAAATATGACATACTTATAGTTGAATCGAGCGGCTCGTTGAGATGAATCCAACGATTCCAAAATCACCATATTCTGATATCATTAAGACATTCAAATATTTGATAAGCGGTCAACAATTAACTGAGTCAATATTAGCCGTCCATTCAAAACACTCCCAACATGCCCTTGATCTTCTCCATATTTACTGGTAATGACACTACAAAAAAATACGTAGACCCCTCTTTCTTCATTAAAGGAGGTCTTAAAAAGGAAGCGAATGAAGGAAAATAAATTTGAGTTCTCCTGCCACCAGACTTCTCCTAGACCACTGCCTGGCCACCGACAATCGCCAGACTTCTGCCTGACCATCGACTGTCGCCGAACTTCTGCCCGGCCACCGATTGTCACTGGAGTTAAGCCCGGCCACCAACCGACGTTGGAGTTACACCCAGCCACCGACCGTCGCCAGGCTTCTGTTTGATCCTTGTTCATTGTTAGATTTCAACCTAACACTTGAATATTATAACTTAATCGTCCTCAAATTCAAGAACGAATCAATCATTAGTAATATATTCAAACACTAATAGATTCATTTTAACTATGCGCAACCTCCAGTTTTTTCCCCACTAGGGTTTTCCACGTTAAAAATTCTGATATTTCTATTCTCTCTATTTATGAGTTGATACTCGTGCAACCTTAGACGTGAAATTTTGTTTTACTTTATAGCAGCTCAATATTCTAGCCCGCAACGAGGTTATACAATATATTATATTTTCACCTATCCTTTGAATAGTTATGTATGTAGCCAATTCTATAACACTGAAATCCTGATTGAATTTTATAAACAACATCCCTTAGTTTAACTCAATTTATGCATTTTTTTCTGTAACTGAACATATTGTATAGAAATCAAAAAGTTTTTTTTTTAAGTTTTTATACGTTACCAAAAATCATTTAGATTGGGCATGAATCTCGATCCAAATATGAATAAAAAACTTTCAAAATTATTTTCGGGTCCATCCAAACTCTGATTTCATCTAACTTATAATCAAACTGAATGTCTCGAAGAGACGAACCCAATGACACCAAAATCTATGCAATCCAAACCCAAATAGGTCCAAATCAATGGTTTGAAGGGCATTTAGAAGGTTTAAAGTGCATATTGGATGACCAAATGATATCCAAACACAGCATGCTTATAGTTGAATCAAGCCGTCCATTAAAATGCTCCAAACATGCCCTTTTTCTTCTCCTATTTACTAGACATGCCATTTACAAAAATTTTGAATAGACTTGTCATTCTTCACTAGGAGAAGGGGAAAAGAGAAAGAAGAGAAAGCTAAAGTGCTCTCTTGCACTCTTTATCATACGTTTCCATCACCGGAGTTCTTCCCGACCACTTATCATGATTACATTTTCGCATGTTCTTTGGCTATCACTGGAACTCTTTCTGAATGCTACCGATGCTAGATCTCCTCCCAAATACCATTGATTGCTAACTACAGTCCTTCCAACCAATGATGCCTGCTGATAACGATCCTTCAGACCACCGTTATCAGTCAACTACGGTCCTTTGGACAGCCGTTGCCCGTCAACTACGGTCCCTCTGACCACTGCCACCCATCGACTCCGGTCCTTTTAACCTAGCATCCCCTGCCGATCAACTACGGTTCTTCTAACCAGTATCGTCTGCTGACAACAGCTCTTTTGTCCATCGTTGCCCAACGATTATCGTCCTTCCAAGTTCCAACCACCGTCGCTTGCTAACAACGATCATTTCAATCATATCGCCATCAACTACAATCATTCTGACCACTGTCTCCCACCAACTTCATTCCTTCTGAACACTGTTGTCCGCTAACTATGTCTTACTAAAAAAATAAATATTCTAACATTATCTTCAAAATTACCATCATATAATGCACTTTATACAATGTGTTTTTGCTACATTGAACCACTAACCTCCTCCAAGTAGGAATATTATTTATAATCAACCATCAATACTAGTGAGATCATTTAAATTGGGCCAAACCTCAAGGTTTTGTCCGTTTTTCAAGATTTTTCACATAAAAATGTTGATGTCTCTTATGAATATTACACCCTACTATTTTATATTTTTGTGTGTCGGATCTTCGTATAAAGCTAGAAAGCTAAACTTTACATATCTCTATCACCATGAATATTCCAAGATGCAACAATTTGGTGTCGTATGTGAGAAATGATTTCATACTAGGGGCAACCACTACTGCAACTTTGAAAGTTCGTTAACGTCAATGACCTAAGCATGGGTAAAGCGGGGTATTCCCTTTAGCATTATATTCTATTATATTCAAATGAAGCCATTCAATATTGAGTACAATATCTATGTAATAAAAAAAATATGTATTGATTTATCTCTCCTCAGTTATCAATCATAGCGGCATCACATTTGAGGAAAATTGAATTGGGGAGCATCTTTGGCTTCAACATCAAAGGGAACTATGACCAAGAAAATTCCTCCAATATTTCAACTTCCAAAATAATATATTATGAAACTATTTTTTAAAGCTTCCAACAAATGCAAGGGTTCTTCCAATAAATTTTAAGCTCCATAGAGTTCGTAGATGGACTTCAACTTCTTGGGCAAGATCTTAACCTCGGCCTCAAAAAGTCAATAACAATCTAAAGACAAACTAATCTTCATCTTTAATTTAAGATACATGAGTCATTCATCCCTCCCAATCAAAGTATAATTGATCATAGGGGGTTTCAATTTGGCCTCTTTCACACATGTTAACATCATTAAGCAATGCTTTAATAAATAATCTCAAATAAGTCAAACATTTTTTATGGATTCCCTTAACCTGGCTGTCGACCGCTAGATTGCTGCCATCGAATTCCACCCACAATTGCCATTAGACTTCTGCCCGATCACCATTGGACTTACGCTCAACCAAAGTCAAAATTCTATATGTATGCTGATAATCATTAGATTTCCTCTAGGGTGCTACTATCTCTAAATCTTTTTAAACCATCCTCTCATGCAGGAGGTGATTGATATTTTTCTATCATAGGTAGTTTATGAAAAAAAAAAAACTCTCATTGGGACTTGTTTTACACAAAGAGGAACACTGAGGCTTGATAGGGGATGTCGTCTATCCAAGATAGTGAAATGCCTCCAATGTGGGAAGAAGTATAAAAAAGTAGGGGAAGAACGATAAGGGATACTACTTCTACACAAACAGAGGCATTAGAACTTGATAGGAGGTGTCGTCTATTCAAGACAGTGGAATGCCTCTATTATAAAAAGAATTGAGGAAGAAATAGAGAAAATATAAGAGGTGTTATCTTTCCCTATCTATAGATGGTATTTAAAGATGAAATGGGAGAAAAAAGAATATATAATGTGTATTTTCTATATTGAGCCGCCTTTGAGGGATATCATTTGTAATCGTCCATCAATACTAGTTGATTCATTCAAATTGTGTTAGACCCATGATTTTTTTCCCTTTTAAGGGGTTTATGTGTAAAAATTTTGGTGTTGCTTATGTATATTGCACCCTACTCTTTTATCTGTTTATGTGCTAGATCAAAACTACGACGCAAAACTTTACATATCTCTACCACTGTGAATATTTTAGGATGCCTAGTTTACTCTCTTTTTTTAGTATATGATGTGATTCACAAATAATTTTGATTTCATTTATCATTATCAAATTTTTGTTATGACATCTGCAAGCCAAAGTTTTTAAAAATTTTATGTCATAATATTCTTACCAGAGCTTCTTTAACATCTTGAAATTTTATCTTAAAAAAAATGAAATTCTAGGGTTAGATTAATTCATCTTTCTGATTAATTAAAATGAATGAAGATATTTATAATTGTTGCATATTGAATTATGTATGACTTTTAAAAATATTTTTCAAGAGTTTATAATAAAAATAAAGAAATTTTTATAAAATGATGAAAACTAACATATATAGCACGACATTAAAACTTTATAATAATTTATAACAAACTTTCCCAATGTATTTACTTTTGATGTTACCTTTGAAAAAGTTTCTTAAGTTTTATTCTCTTGATATTTTCGTTGCAACATATAATCGCTTGCAACTAACCCTTGATCCTCCACCTATTTACGGGCTATGTCATTCCCAAAATCTATAAATAGAGCCCCCTCTTCTCTTGAAAAGGGGATCCCCGGAGCTTAAGGAAAAAAAGAGAGAGATCGGAGATCGCTCTTACTTCTTAGCCTCCTCGACCACCGCCGGAGTTTCGCCGAACCACCGCCGGACCACCACCTAACGCCGTCACTCCGCCGGACCACCACCTGACGCCCTGTGCTCCACCGGACCACCGCTTAACGCCGTCACTCCGCCGGACCACCACCTGACGCCCTGTGCTCCACCGGACCACCGCTTAACGCCGTCACTCCGCCGGACCACCACCTGACGCCCCGTGCTCCACCGGACCACCTCCTAACGCCGTTACTCAGCCGAACCATCACCTGACGCCCTGTGCTCCACCGGACCATCACCTAACGCCGTCACTTCACCGGACCACTACCTGACGCCCTATGCTCCTCCGGATCATCAACTAACGCCGTCACTCCACCGGACCATCACCTGACGCTCTACGCTCAGTCAGTCTTTCACTTGAAGCTCTCATCTTTGTCAGGCCATCATTGAAGATTCTCACATTTGCTAAACCTTCATCTAAGGCCCGAAGTTTTTGCCTTATCATCACCTAAGGTCTGAAGTCCTGCCAGACCATTACTCGACACTCGGACTTCAATTATACAGTTGTTACCTGTAATCTGATCGTCCTTAGAGACGAATCAGCCCATTGTAACCAACTCAAGTTCTAGTGAAAACTTTTCAACTGGGCTAGGCCCCGTGGTTTTTCCCCTTTTAAGGGTTTTCCACGTAAAAAATCTTGTGTTCTCTGTGTGTGAACTGGATATCCGTATAACGCTAAGACGAACAATTAAAACTCTATCGCCGCGTATATTCTAGGATGCAACAGCTCCCATCAATGATTTTTTACTAGCGATACTTTTATCTGTTTTTGTTCCTCAGCTCGCACCGTTGATTGTCATTCCAATCAAAATTCTATTTTTGTTCCTCAACTCGTCCCGTTGATTGCGCATATGAGATAAAGTTAATGGAGTGATACATTAAATAAATAATAATTTTAAATATTAAATAATTTAAAGTATTAAGCAGATTTGAAATTTTTTATTTTTTGAAATATTTAGGCCATTTAAAACAAATTAACACACACAATACATACACAAAGACTCGAACCTAAATCCCCGTAGTTGGAAGCCTAGCTAAGTTCTCAGTCAACAAGGCCGAAGTGAGCTGGGTAAAATTTTTAATATGAAGTAAATACATTTAGTTATAGAATGATTGAGCAACTTCACTAGAAGGACCTCATTGACTACAAACCGTAATGAAAGACCACAGATCGCGACACCGATGACGATGTGTTATGACGACCGTCTGATGGTATCATCAATCATGCGTATTGCACCACGTCAGCAGGTCACTCTCATGGCGTCATTATAAATAAACTTTTTTTCTGTTGCATGTATTTCGAAGACCTGAAGGAGCTTTCTTCTGGTCTTTGTTAATCTAGAAAGCAATAATAGATTATAAAATCTAAATCAAAGGTCTATTATTCAATGTCACATTATTTTTATTATTTTTATTTTGTTTTATTTTTTTTTCCAATGGCCATAGCTTGTGAATTATTGAGGTCTGTCATGCCCTACTGACATATATTCAATTACCTGTCTATCAATGTTTTGATAATACTCTATTTGCGGATCGAGTTGCGGCTCGTTGGTTGACGGAATTTATTCATCACTGTGGATCCAAACTCGAATCCCATAACTGACAAAAAAAATAGTTTAATAGATTTTGTTTGGGAGATCTTTTTTTACTGTTATATGAAGCAATTTTTCGGAGCACAAATTTCAAATTCAAAAATTTTTGATGCTAAGAAAATTTTTCATAAAGTATTAAGAAAGGCTATTTCAAATAATGCTATAATCTTATTATTCTTATGTGCTCATATATAGATTTAGGCTTCATTTGAGATGGTTTTCTTCCTGCTTCATAAAGCGGCTTTCTAGTACAATTTATACTAGAAAGTCACTTTATGAAGTAAGGAAAAAGCCGTATCAAACGAAGTTTTAAGTTTCGTTTGGGATGAATTTCTTATTGCTTTTTAAAACAATATCTTTAGCTAAAAAATTAATTTATGTTAAAAAAAGCTGTTTTAATTAGTATAAAGAAAGCTGTTCTGAGGCACATCAAAGTTATTTAAAGACTTTGTTGCATAAATTTGTCGACTAAATTCATTGGAAAGGTCCCCTACAGATTTAATAAATATATTTGGTGATAGAATGAAGAAAGACTTTTCATTGACCTGAAGCCCAAAGCAGCCAGACGACAACTTAGACCAAAATAGGGACCACAGATTGTGACAACATGGATTATGCGCTGTGAGAACCGTCTGATGACTTCATCAATCATGTGCAATCCGCCACATCAGCTTGTGTCACTCATGGTTTTTTTATTTTATTTTATGTTATGAAATTATTTATCTTAGATAATTATTTCGCCAATTAAAAAAGTGGAGAGGGATCAAAAAAAAAAAAAAATGATCGGGGGATTTCTAACGCGGAAAAATTTTGTGCTATAAAACTGTTTTAAAAAGCGACAAAAGAGCTGTCCCAAACGAAGCAGAAATCTGACTGATCATCCAATATGGACAAAATGTTTGACTTAAAGAATTTGAAGTTGCATGGAGATAATGAGATGAAAATATCAAGAATTAGATTTCGTTTGAGACATCTATTTTTACTGTTTTATTTTTCAAATTGTGGTCATATTTTTTGTTCAGTTCTATTATTTTACTGCTTTCAAGAAATTTTTTATGCTAGGAAGATGCTTTCTACAATAGCTTCTAAAAAAGTTACTTTCTTCACAACACCTTTACAATCACCTTTATAAAAAGCTGCATCCGTTTCAGACTTTTTTTTTTCGATCTGATTTCAAATTGCACTCGAATTAGATCAAATAAATGAAGATCAATTTGAAATATAAATATTATATACATTTTTTCCAAATTTTGTATATCAGCATTTCTTTTTTGTGCTTCTTAATTGGTATTGAAAGAGTGCCATATTTTAAGGATAAAATATGAAAAAAAATTATGTGAAAATATATTGATAAAATATTTTATCAAAATGGGTTCTTAAAAAGTAGATCCAAGAATTTTTTTTTTAATTCCCATAAAATTCTTGGATCTACTTTTAGATTAGTGCAATACATCCTAATGATCTCATTATTATTTTTATCAAATTCTTGGTTTTTTTGAAAAATTTGTGAGCTACAATTAGGGAAAAATATCTTATTTAATTTTGTTTTCTAGACAAAAAATGAAAAATTAATATAATTTATATAAGGATGAATTAAAAAGATAAATTTAATAAAAACTCTTTATATTTAATAATTTTGATATAATTTGTATCAATATGAATACAAATTTTCATATTCATATTGATCCAAATTATATCAAAATATTTGACATAATTTTTTTCCACTAAAAGTTTTTGAGCTTGTCCCTGTCCTCTTCATTATTCATGCTTCATCTAGAAGAAAAGATGAAAGAAGATAAGGGCAACACATATTTAGTGGCTTGATACCATTAGATACCATTAGGTAAAATGTCAAAGGTAATATACTTGTACTCATTTTATTTTATTTTTGTAGAATAAATAAAATGATAAGCCACAATTTTCCCTTTATATGTAGAAAGTTTCATACTAAGGCTTCTTTTGAGACACTTTTCTTCTTGCTTTCTAAAGCAGTTTTTTTAGTATAAAAATTTTTTGAACTAAAATTTTTGTACTAAAAAGCTGTTTTAAAAAGCATTAAAAAGCTGTTTCAAAAGAAGCCCAAATCACATAATCTTATTTATCTATGCTTTTTTAGTATTTTTCGTTCTTGGTTAATGGTGGTCGGTGTGACTAGTATAGCAGATGCGGCTGACGAAAGTCAATGGTGGGCGTCGAAGGCAAAAACGTCTGTCATCCTTTTTATTCAAGCTATGAATTTAAAATTCTTAATTCCCATTCAAAATACTTTACATTTAAAACAATATAATTTAAAAAAAAAAACTTTATTTTTAAAATCTCTATATTTATTTTCACAATAAAAATATTGTTTACCAAATATTCTTTAAAAGAATTCCTTTCCATAATCTGTCTTATTGATAAACATGAAAGTTCCTTTTCTAATAATTCATTGGAAAGCTCCCCCAAAACTGTAACAAATATATGCAGTGGTAGAATGAGGAACTTCAATGGAAGACCCCTCATTGACCTCAACGCCGCAGCAGCAAGACGACGACGGCAGAGACCGAACAATGGGACTGCAGATCGCAACAGCAAGGATTTTGCGATATAAAATGGTCTGATGTGTATATATTTGTCCGGATTCGTCCGGAGACTAATAAAAATACACCACGTCACCTCCAAAAACATATCGTGCTTGGTACTGAGCGCGAAACCGAAAGATTCTCCTGTCCGATTTCCGCACAGAATCATCGATCAAATTAGAAAGCAATGAATCCAACAAAAATGCTTCCTTACCTTTCAAGTTAAGAGAAGGGCAAACAATTTGAAACAACTTCTCAGTGCAATTTTCTTTTTGAACAACGTGAAATAATAGTCAAATAAAACTGTGGTTGAAGTTAGAAAAACAAAATAATAAGAACGTTGTTTCGAACAAACTTTAAATGTCGGAAAGATGATAGCATATATGAGTTTCATACCTTCCAAGTTAAATATTTCTATACACAAATTTTTAATAATTTCGGATTTGTTGGGCTATCAAAGTTTCAATCATTTGATTTTCAAATAAGGCACGGATCGAATGGAGTTAGCACAAGATCAGTTAGAAATATAAAAAATAATATAATTTTTTTTAATATTTTATACTTACATATGGGTGCTTACATTTATATAAATATTATAAGTGTCTATTTGTGTATAAATAATGATTGAAAGAGAAAAATGTTATAAGTTCGGCTCAAGATAAGTTCAAGCAAGCCCAAATTCAAGCATTTGTAAGCACAATTAGCTCAAAATCAACTCGATTCACATCACGAGCTAATTTCGAATGAGCTTATATAGGTTCGACTTGCTATTGAACCCCATTCAAAATTAGGTTGATATGAATATTTTTTTTTTTGAAACATTTAGGCCAATTAAGACAGACACACACATAGGGGTGTCAATTTCGGGTCACGAGTCGGATTCGGGTCGAACCCGAAATTGACTCGAATTCAAACGGGTCGACCCTAATCCGACCCGGGTAGACAAACGGGTCGAAAATTCAAACCCGGACCCGACCCGGCTGGTTGCTGGGTTGACCCGACCCGGCTGGTTGTCGGGTTGACCCGACTCGACTCGGTTTTGGGTTCTGTCGGTGCCGGAACGTCAGAACTGCGGGCGACGGGCAAGGGGGCGGACGCGACACGCGAGGGCGGGGGCAGCATCGCGGGGCAGCGGGCGCGGGGCAGCGGGCGCAGGGCAGCGGGCACGGGGCAGCTGACGCGGGTGAGCGGGGCAGCGGGCGCAGGGCAGCAGCGCGGGGCGCAGGCGGAGGCAGCGGGATGCGGACGGGAATTCAAAAATTTTAAATTAAAAGGGTTTTAGGGTTTACCCGGCAACCCGCCGGGTCAACCCGAACCCTACCCATTTTGAAATCGGGTCGGATCTAACCCGGATTTTTCGGATCGGGTCCGGGTCGAATTTTTGTGTCGTGTCAAATATTGACACCCCTACACACACATTGCAAACACAACACTCGAACTTAAGACCTCTTGGTTGATAGTCTAAGCTCTCAACCAAAAAATCAATATGAACTTTGTATATTTTTTTTATTATATTTTAAACTGAGCCAACTCACAAATCAATGAATCAAATGAGACCACTTTGAGCCCATCATATTGGTTTGTTGTTCAAAAGTCTTATAACAAGACAAATTTGGGCTTGCAATATCAATAATATTTAAAGACTAGAGAAGTCTTTCTTGACAATAAAGGAAGAAAGAAGTTACAATTATATTTAAAGGAGACTTCAGACTTCTTTGAAGTCTAAAATAAATATATATTAATTCTACTCACTTTGTTTCCTTATCTTGTCGGTATCTAATGATGATTTTTTAATTATTTTATTGGCCACAAAATCCTGACCATTGATTCTTCTGAATCAAGATCTATATATATAGGAGATATGAACTTGTAGGGTTTGCTGGGATCAGATTAAATTTAGATTTAGGCTTTATTTGGAATAATTTTTTATCATTATTTTTTTGCTATTTGAAAATTTTTTGTATAAAAAACTGTTTTAGGAAACGGGAAGAAAACGGTCACAAATGAAGCCTTAAATCTTACTAATTATGTGATGGCAAATTAAGCAAATAAGACAAATAGATGAGAAACAAGCTATTATTGCTATTGAGAAAAAGTATAATATAAGATTTTATTAAAATTTTATTATTATACTCATCTTAAAATAAATCCAAATTGTTCTAAAATAATTTTATAGTAATTATTTATAGAAGCAAGATTGGTCAGAAGAGTGACAAAAAATATGTTAGTATTGCATATTATGCTTCATTTGGGATGCCTTTTTATTGCTTCTTAAAGCAGTTTTTTAGTAAAAAAATTAAAATTTTATATTATAAAGCTGCTTTAAAAAGCATTAAGAAAGCCATCCCAAACAAAATATTAATATCCCTTTTCAAAGAGTTACATATTCAAAAAGATATCATCGATGACATCTTTTCGGAAGTTTTTTTAATCGAATAACATGCAAAATATATTTAGTTAGGAAAAAATGAAGATGATCATAAATTTCTATATTGATATATTAATGGCTAAAAAATATAATTCACTCAAGAAAAATAATTCCTCGCGGCAGTGAAAATTACTTTTGAAAACACTAAAAACATTTAAAGATTATTTTGAATATTTTATTAAAATAACTTGCTTTTAAAAAAAAAATTAAAGTTAAAATAAGTGAAATAGTATACCAAACAAGAATGTTTTAAAAAAAATTGAAAGCAAGATAAAATAAAATAAAATCTAATTCATTTGACTTATATTTAAAATTTTTCTTAGCAATTACATAATGCTGAAATATCTAATGCAATATCTAAATGGAAATGTTAATATGTGAAATTTTAATGTTTTCAAAGGTCCCACCAAAACTTGATCCTTTTTAAGAGATTTAGAACTTTAGAAGAAGCCCAACAAGTTTGATCCTCTTTTAGTTTAATGGGCTTGGGCCAGCCCATGATCCCTTATTACCCCGACACGCGCCAACAAATTTATATTAAAATGACAGTAATTTTAGATACAATAATTTATGGGATTTCTTATCAATAAATTACCTAATAATTAACTGATTTCAAGATAAATATTATTATTGTAATGGGCCAAAAAGAGTATTAAATGGGAGCCCATAAAAGCCTGTAATAACAAAGTGGGGCTATGCCAAAATCTATGAAGCTTTTTGGTTTTGCTAAAGAAAAGGAATGCGAAGTGATTCATATAGAATGGATATAAATATTTTATTAATTTTTTTTATTGAAAAAGAAATGCTGAATAAATTTTTTTGCGAATTTATTTTCACTTTGTTGTTCATATTTTTAAGTATTCTAAACATATTTCTTTTAGGTCAAATTCTTTTTGCATCGTGAGTTAACTATGCAACCACAGTAAGATGCCTCTTCGTCACTACTAGTCATTGCCCTCCATCGCTGGTTGCCATCATCGCCGCTGTTCACAGCCTAGTGCCATTGTTGCCACCGACATCATTGGCTGTCACTCGTTACTGCAAACCTAACCACGTGCCTATTGGCCACCATCATTAGGCTTTACATTACACTCATTTTACTTCAACCTCCAAAGAAAAAATTAATCAATTGTAATATTTTAGATTATCCAAATAATTTAAAACATTTCAAATACACTGCATTCTTTTTACAATGTATTTCGTTTTAGGGGTTATTTGATTGTCTGAAAAAGTAATGAAGTATAAAAGGAATTAAAAAGTATAAAAAGAATGCAATGAAAAGGAATTCTTTGAAGATATTTGAATGAGTGTAAAAGGAATGCATGAAATTACTTTTTTTTTTTAATTTGATTTGAAGTTAAATAAATTCAATGTAGAAAGTGTGAAACAAATAGTGGTTGGTGATCGACATTAGCGAGTGGTGGATGACGGTAGTGGTTGTAGTAGGTGGCGACGGTCCACCGATGGAGGAGGTAGGTTGTGGCGGCCTGGCGGGTGACAGACGACAATAAGTGGAGGCCATTGGTTGTGGTCCTACGGTCCGGCAGTGGCAGTTGCAATGAATTTGTGATGTATTTGAAATTTACCCGAATCTGAAGAATTCCAAATACACCTAAAATGAACCATATGATGAATTCTAAATGCACTCAAATTTTAAACTGCATTTATTTTACTTCAAATAAAACATAAAATTTCAAAACATTGTATTTAAAATATTTTACACTACTTTTATAGACAACCAAACAATCCCTTACTCAACATTTATTTTTCATCAAACTAAATATCTCCTATATAAATGTTGAAATGCTGACTTAAACGAGCTTAAATGTTTACAACACACCTTCAACTTTTTAGAAACAAAAAAGTTAAAACAATTCGTTTAGCAATCATTACTCAACATTATGAATACTAATTGGTACAAAATATTTATAAATTATTTTAATTTAAAAATACTGTTATTGTGAAATATTTCTTGCATAAATATTAACCTTTTAGTGAAAATATAATAAACATAATGATATGGAAAATAGAAAATATCTAGAGTTTGGCGATAGCAGACAGACGGCTTAGTTATTTTACAAATACGAATGGAGATGAGATGATGAGGAAGATAACCAATCGACGTTTGTGTCTAGTGGATGCAATACGTCATTTATTCCTGAGCAACGAACAATGTGACTAAGGTTTTGTTTGGAACCGCTTTCTAGCTGCTTCTTAAACTATTTTTTTAGTGCAAAAATTAAATTTTTGTACTAAAAAACTACTTTAAGAAGCAGTAAAAAAATCATCTCAAACAAAACCAAAGTATAGATCTCCTTTATGTACTTTGCAATTAAGAGCTACACGACTTTTTCAAATTAATAATTAATTTAAGTTAGGGTTAGTGCTTCCATCATTACTTGACAAATGTCATGCATTTGGGTATTAATAAATCAATCCAAAGGGCATAACATATCTCATTCTAATATAATATTTGGTATTCATTTTTAGCCATACAATTAGGATAAGAAAATGCCCATAATTTTCAAAATTTGACTCTAAATATTAAGTTATTTGACATTTTCCACAAGAAGAAACAATAGGTGAGTTAATTATGTGGATAAAATAAGAAGAGGTTAAATTTGGGGAAGTCCATATGAAAGTGTAGAAAGAAATAACCAGACAGAACTTGTCCGTTGCACAGGGAGAAGAAGAAGTAAAGAGTAAAATATATTTCATATCTTGTTTACAGGATCCTATAGGACTATATATAGATATACCAGTAATGAAATGAAAGATGTAACAACCCTATAGGTTATAATAAAACTATGTGTAGTCTGGTATAAAATTATATCTTGTATTCTTAATATGCCCCCTCAAACTGAGGGATCTTCAATGATGGTCAGTTTGCTTCTGAGATAGTGAAATCTTGGAGTAGTTAGGTTCTTGGTGAAAATATCGGCAATCTGGACAACCGAGCTGATGGGTAGAAGACTAATGTAATTTTGCTGAATTTGATCACGTATAAACTGGTGATCGATCTCAATATGTTTTGTCCTTGCGTGGAATACCGAATTATTTGCAAGAGCTATTGCGGACGTGTTGTCGCAATAAAGATCAGAGGGAGAGGAGCTTGCTATATTGAAGTCAGAGAGAAGTCTTTTGATCCAGATGATGTCTGCAGTTGCCGCGGCTAGCGCTCTATACTCTGACTCGGTGGACGATCGAGCCACAATAGTTTTTTTTTACAGCCCATGAGATGAGAGTCTGGCCGAGAAATGTACAGCATTCGGTCGTAGATCTTCTGGAGGAGGGATATCCGGCCCAGCCGGCGTCGGAAAATGAACGAAGCTGAAGATCGGATTTGGAGATGGGAAGACCAAAATCCACGGTTCCTTTAATGTACCTGAGTATTCGTTTTAAAAGATAAGTATGATCAGGACCGGGATTATGCATGTGTTGTGAAACTATGTTAACAGCAAAAGAAATGTCAGGTCGCGTTAACGTGAGATATTGCAAAGCTCACGTTATGCGCCTGTATGTAACCGGGTCTGATAGATTTGGATCTATCGGAACGTTGAGCGGAAGCTTAGTTGTTGTCGGGTTGGCCAGATAGTTACAATCAGAGAGTCCTGATTGATGTAAGATTTTCATAGCATAGGCTTTTTGAGACAGGAAGTAAGCGTTCGGTTTGTTCTTAATGCAGATGCCGAGGAACTGATTTGAGAGGCCAAGCTGCTTCAAATTAAAGCGATCTTACAGTTGTTTTATAAGATCCTTGATAGCCGTTTGATTATTACCTGTAATCAAGAAATCATCAACATATACAAGAAGATAAATTTGAATAGAATTTTTCTTGTGAGTTAATAGCGAGGGATCGGCTTGACTGTGTTGAAACCCGAGAGAGAGGAGATAGTTCGTGAATGTATTGTACCACTGACGTGGTGCTTGTTTAAGACCATACAGAGCCTTGTGTAGAAGACACACGTGATTCGGGTTCGAGGTGTCTTCGAAACCCATTGGTTGACGCATATATACTATCTCCAAAAGTTGTCCATGTAGAAATGCATTTTCCACATCGAATTGTTGAATATCCCAGTCATGATGAAGAGCAATAGTTATTAGGATGCGAACCGTTGGGAGCTTTGCCACGGAACTAAATGTTTCCTGGTAGTCTATGCCGTATTCTTGGTGGTTGCCTTGTGCCACTAAGCGAGCCTTGAAACGGGCTATAGATCCATCATTGTTTCGTTTTGTGCGAAAAGTCCATATGCATCCGAGAATTGATGCCGTCGGAGGTGGAGGAACCAGTGTCCAGGTCCCCTGTTTATGTAATGCTAGAAATTCTGTAGCCATTGCGTGACTCCATTCAGCTGATTTCATTGCTTCTTGATAGGTAGAAGGTTCCGCCGTGTTGGACGAGGAGATTTGGTGAGCTAAATTCATGAAGGATCGAGGTTTAAGAGAACCGGTCTTCAACCTTGTTACCATATGATGAGACGGTGGTCTGTGTTGTGAAGATTGAGTAGTATACTCAGCGAGATCCGGAGGAGGTTGTGGCACAGAATTAGTCTCGGGTGTAGTCGATATGTCCTTTATCTAGGATTGATTTACCTGAGTGGGCTGACTGATGGCTTGCGGAATGTAGGATGTAGGTAGTAGCAGGGACGGATTGGGCACCGAATGTTGGACACTTTGCTGATCGGTGTTAGTTTTGAACGGGAATGAATTCTCAGAAAATGTGACGTGCCGAGAGATGGAGATTGAGTTAGAAGAGCGGTTGAGGCACTTGTAGCCTTTGTACTAGTCAGAGTAGCCAAGGAAGACGTGAGCATTGGATTTTGGCTGTGGCTTGTGCCGTAATTGAGTTGGAATGAGAGGATAACATTCACATCCAAACGTTTTGGAGTGGGAATACGACGGGGCTTCGTTGTAGAACAGCTGATACGGAGAGGCCGAGCCTGTCGTAGTGGAAGGTAATCTATTTATCAGATAGACCGCAGTGATGGCTGCGTCAGACCAGAATTGATGTGGAAGAGAGGCTTGATGAAGAAGGATTCTTGTTGTTTCAAGAACGTGTCTATGCTTGCGTTCGGCGACCTCGTTTTGCTCCGGGGTGTAAGGGCAAGACAGTTGATGTAGAATACCATTGGCTTGAAGAAAACTAGCGAGAGTATTGTTACAATACTCAGTTCCGCCATCTGTTCGAAGCGTTTTTATTTTGTAATTGGATTGATTTTCAATAAGCTTTTTAAAATTTATAAAAATATTTGGAACTTCAGATTTATATTTGAGAGGAAAAATCCAGGTAAACCGCGAGCTGTCGTCGATGAACGTGACGTAATATCTAAAACCTTGTGTGGAGGTCACGGGTGAGGGACCCCAAACGTCCGAATGCACAAGTTCAAGATCTTGCCGTGTCTGATACCATGTAGAAAGAAATAACCAAACAGAACTTGTCCGTTGCACAGGGAGAAGAAGAAGTAAATAGTAAAATATATTTCATATCTTGTTTACAGGATCCTATAGGACTATATATAGATATAGCAGTAATGAAATGACAGATGTAACAACCCTATAGGTTATAATAAAACTATGTGTAGTCTGGTACAAAATTATATCTTGTATTCTTAATAGAAAGCAATGATAAAAAAAAAGCATTCAATTAATAATAATAAATTTAATTAATCATCATAAATTTTATCTTTATTATTTTATGGGATCTATGGGCACGGGAGATGTTTATTTTGGTTAAGCTGGAGCTTTGGTAAGCTGTTTCGGATGCTATACTGGACGTTGACCTGTTCTGATTTGCTGTTGCTGCTACTGGATCAAGCTGCTTTTTGGATTACATGAATTGCTGCAGGTATTTTCACTGTGGCTGGAGTGTTCTTATTGGTTTCATTTTTGCTGCTGCTGGAGCTTTGGTATGCGGTTTCGGTTGCATTACTGGACGTTGTGCTGCTCTGCTTTGCTGTTGCTGCTACTGGATCTAGCTGGTATTTGGACTACATGAATTGCTGCAGATGTTGTCTCTGAGGCTGGAGTGTTCTTATAGGTTTCAATTTTGCTGCTGGAAGTCTTGCAGTGGGTCCCCTTGTTGGTTTTTTATTACCTTACTACCACTGTTTTTGGTTCTTTTTACAGATTTTATTAGTAGTCTTGGGTGGTATAGTTGGGGTTTTTTACATTTTGATCTACATAAGGTTTTGTTTTTGTGCTTATGTTGGATAGTTTTTACTTGTAATTTTCTTTACCTGTAATCTTTCATTTTCTTAATATATGGGCTTAGGCCCCAAATTTCCCCAAAAAAAAAATATATTGAGTGAAAATTTATATAAAAAACAGAGCAAAAATCTCGCGACATAATTTCAATACATTTATATAATTAATTATAATTAATGTCTTTAATTAATTAAGTGATTTGTAACACTCAATTAAATACCTTTCATAATTAAAGATATTGTGGCTAATCCCTAATTATTCAAATTATGCATAAATCAATTAGACACTAACTTTTTTGCTCAATTTCCTTAGTTTTATCATATGTATAATTACAAAATTTACACATATATGACTCAATATAATTAAGCATAAATAACTAAATTTAATTGCTTTTAGAATTTTTAACAATTATTGCAAATCTAAAATGGAAATTTTGCAAAATTTTCTTTTTGCAATTTATCAAAATTAGTGAAATTCATATCAATAGTAACAACGACAATTGCTAGTGAAAAATACCAACATCAGCAAGATAAATATTTAAATAATATATGGTTAAATCCAATTGCAACCAAACAACCTCTAAAATACCATAATATACTAAACAAATTTTTAATTTTAAATAATTAATATTTTATTGTAAAAATTCAATCTTGCAAAAAGATTAATAAATAGAATAAAATTGAAAATTTCATTCCAAAATATTTTATCATTTTATATTTTGTAAGAGAAATAAAATTATATTTATAATCACAATTCGAGTTTTAAATAAAGAAAATGATATAAATAAAATCTAAAAAATCTATAGCTTTAATTATGATAAAGGGTAATTAAATAAAATTAAACAAATTGAAACATTAAGGCAGAGGTTTTGAAATGGCTATGATATCAAATGCATGAAAACTTAATGTTGATTCTACAAAAGTTTTTTAAATCCAAGAACATTTATTTGATTCGAGATAAATTTATAAATTATAGAATCAACTAGGGCTGTCATAACTGGGTCACGGGTCGGGTTCGGGTCCAACTCGAAATTGACCCGACAATGTTCAACCCGACCCGTTTTTGCAAACAGGTCGGTTTTCCGAATCTGAACCCGACCCGCTTCTGGTCCTAGTCAACCCGAACCCGACCCGATTCGGTATATTTTATTAATTTTTTTATTTAATTCAATTTATTTAAATCTAAATCAAATTAAGGTAAGATTTACTTCAATTAATTTAAAATAAATTAAGATTAATTTAATTTGGGCAATAATGTTTATAATTTTTTGAAATATCATTTACTTATTTCATAAAAATCCATTAAAAACCCTCCTAAATTAATTAAAACGGGTAAAACAGGGTTGATTTCGGGTTTCCGGGTCAACCCGAACCCAACCCAGTTTTACAAACGGGTTGAAATTCCTAACCTGAACCCGACTCGGTTCGGGTTCAGGTTGACCCGAACCCAAAATTTTTAGGTCAAGTTTTCGGGTCTGGTCAAATATTGACACCCCTGGAATCAACTAAACAAAAGATGCGGAAGCTAATTCATAAACAAATTTTATAGAATGCTGACATAATCTAATTATTTCTCTCCATAAATAAATGTTAGAATGGCTTCCTCACTCGGGCTCTCAGGCTAAACAATGCCTTCAGAGTACGGCTTCATTTGTGGTAGCTTTTTTAAAGATTTTTAAAACAACTTTTTAGTACAAAAAATTATTTAATTAAAATTTTTTGTGCTAAACAGTTGTTTTAGGAAGCAATAAAAAATCTGTCCCAAACGAAGCCTACAATGTTCAAAATAATTAATCAATTATTAAGGCTTCGTTTAGACCGACTTTCTTATTGCTTTTTAAGTATACAAAATTTTTTGTACTAAAAATTTTTATACTAAAATACTGTTTTAAAAAAAAATTAAAAAAAAAATGTTCCAAACGAAGCCCAGATAATTAATCTTATCAAGTTACAGCATATATGGCTTCATGGATTCCACTCTGAGTTCTCTTTCAAGTGACTAAGCGCCTCAGAATATACAGTATTTCTTGCTGAAATCCTCTTGATTAAACTTGGTTAAATAAAAATATTTGTCTCATTAGAAGGAATAAAAAAACAAATTAAGTAAAACAGGCTGAACAGGAATAAATAAAACAAGTAGGGAAGTTTCAAGGAAAATACAATTTAGATAATGTTTCAGACAGCCCATTAGAATATATTAAAATTTCTAATCAAGAGCGGCAGATTAGTGCTAATAATGGCTTAATTAACAATTTTTAATCATCATTAGAATCCAAGAACAGCTTAGCTGAACTTCAATTATATAGAGATGATGTAAGCCTGAAATCACAATTACCCCTCAATGATTATAACTTTGTAGATCAATAAGTCTTTTCTCCCTTTTTAAATGAGGATTTTCAATGTTTTTCTGTTCATGGAATTGAAACTCACCTTAGTTAATTTCAGATATATGGAGAATATGTATGATTTTGATTTGGGATGCAAAGTAGCCCAGTCGGTTCAAACTCGACTAGTTAACCGGCTCGCGAGTCGAGCTTATCGTGTTTCGAGCTCGAGCAGAATTTCAAGCTTGAGCTCAAACAGAATTTAGAACTAGTTGGATTATCGAGCTCAAGATCTATCAAGATGATGCTCGACTCGATTACTTGTCGAGCGGCTTGAGTGCAGAAGAAGACATCAAAAGACGAAGGAGGAAGGCAAAATTGCAGGGGTGGGTTTGAATGCGGAAGATGGAACCATGAGAGCGGACTCGGAAGTAGAATCCCGGAAGGCTAAACCGAAGCACAGACATGAAATCGAAAGCAGGTCATGAACGCAACATCGGAAGAGGGCTCAGGCGTAGAAGCGGAAGGGTAGTCCGTTCTTCTTACGCCGCTCAAGCTGTTTTGTGAGCCCGCATCCACGATCACGAGTTGAGCTCGAGCTTGACTCCAGTTCAAGCTCGAGATTTGCCTCACGCAACGAGCTTAAGTTAGATATGACTTTATCTCCGCTCGGCTCGTTTGCACCTCTAATTCGGACAAACTTCAAATAAACCACACATTAGCAACCTCCTCCTCGCATGACGCACACCTCTTACATTTGCAAGCTCCCCAACAATACTTTGATGCACCTCCACTTATGGAACCTCCGCCGCCGCACACCTCACACCGACTCCACGAATGTCAATGCTTCTCACATGAACTCAGGCTGATATGTGCTCAAGCTCATGATAGCCATGATCTCCAAAAGCTCATGCACCATGCATGCCCTAACCAAAAATTTAATATAAAAAGTCTCTGCATTGATTTTCCTTCACAATCAACTAAAGATTAAAAACCATATTGAATGTATTTTACAAATGCATACAAATTACTAACTGTTATAAACTCTTTTTTTTGAAACGGGATATCCATCCGTTGCCACCTCATCTTGTGAGGCACTTGGAGGTGTGACTAATCATCAGCTGACTTGAAAGAGGCACACACCATAGAAACCTGCTGACCTGCACTTAATTGTGCCCCACTGAAGAGGCGTCGCGGCTATATCGGAATCGAAAATGGGTTGAGGAGTACCCAACCGCACTCGCCCACTAACCAAGCTAAATATAGGTGGGTTTATAAACTATTTTAAATCCATTGATTATATATATTCAGTGCATTATTTGAAAGTGATGGAAAGTGTGAGCTGTGGGGAGATGGGCGGTGACCACCTGACCTTGCAAGGTCCTTCTCATCATCATTAATATATTGAGGAAGACAAAACACACGGCAGAAGTTCATTTGATCAGCTGCTCAATGATGCACAAAGGCGTCACAGACAAGCTATTCCATGGATTGTGTCTTACCACCTATGGCTATCGTTGTCGCCAGACACCGAACGCGTCCAGAGACCAATAACAAAACGCCACGTCACTTAGGTGCTCGATATCGAGCACTCGGTGTTGCTCAGTATTTGTCCGGATTTCTGATTTTTTGTCCGGACGTAATAACTTTCCCCATATGTGGGTCGTCTCAGATATCTTGCTCGTCAAGTTGGTGGCAGACACAATGGTCTCTCTCAACCCAGAGGTGATTTGGGAGATGATAATTACCGCTATTATGGATTAATCTTAGGCTTAGTGTAGGACGACTTTCTTACTGTTTTCTAAAATAGTTTTTTAGTATCAAAATTTTTAATTCAAGAATTTTTTGTCCTAAAAAATTGCTTTAAAAAGTAGTTAAAAAATCATCCCAAACAAAATCTTAATGAAGTATATGTTAAGAGTTGGTTTAATCTTTGATCTGATTCAGAATTTAATTGTCTGTCTATGACTTGTGCAGATAAATAGAAGAGAGTTGAAAGAAAGATCAAAGTTTTTATGTGGAAAACTCAGAAGGGAAAATTATAGGATCTGGCCCAATTAAAATGATACTAGTAATCAAGTGACAATGGTCAGCATTCAAAGCTGAGCAATTTTGATCGAAAGAACGTAGTACAATGATTGTGATTGAGATACCATGTTGGGTGATGGTTGTTGTCAAACGTTGGTGCTCTAGAGACCATAGTTGAGAAATGGTGGATGGAGCATCGTAGCTGGGCCATTGTTGTTAGAGAATTATAGTTGAGCGACGATGATTGAAAGATCATAATCTGACGACAGTAGCTTAAGGAACAAAATCATATGAATGCTATTTGGAGGACCATTTTCAAGTGACTGTCATCAAAGGAATGTATCCAAGCTACAATGGTCTAAAGGTGAGTCTCGACGATGATGGGTGTTGATGGTCAAATGGCGATAGCTCGATTGCGGTTAGACAGAGCTCTAAGAAGCCTATGAGCTCTTCCCTTGTTCTCTCTAGTATATATCATAACTTCTCCCCTTCCTTCATATAATTAGTGGGGGTCTATTTATATATGTTAAAGAGTGGCATTTTGATAAATCTAATCAAAATTCAAAACACTCCATTGGATGACATGTATGACTCCCCTCAATCAAAGATCATTCTTTCCACATTTAATGATATTAGAATTAAATGATCTTATGTGTACGTGTTGGATTTATCTCATCAAGAAGCTTGATTTGACTACAAATATGTAAAATTTGGAGAACATTTGACTCTCCAATTAATGCCATGAAGTTTTCAACTATACTTAGGGGTGTCAATATTGGACCCGACCCGAACCTGCCCCGAAAATTTCGGGTTTGGGTTGACCCGAAAACCCGGGAATAACCCGGAAACCCAGCTGCCCCGCTTGCCCTGCCTACCCTGCGGCCCCACTGCCCCAGCGCCAATTGCCCTGCCTGCGGCCTGCCCTGCAGTTCGCCTGCCATCCTGCTCTGCTGCCCACCTGCCCGCCTGCCCCACATCGTGTCGTGTCGCGTCCCATCCGCTGCCCCGCCGGATGTCGGCACCGCTGCATTGTCCTTAAACCCTAAACGGGTCGGTTCGAGTCCGGAAAATTGACCCGTTTAAAAAAAATGGGTCGGGTTGACCTAAACCGGAATAGTGCCAGGTCAGTTCCGAGTTCGACCCAAACCCGACCTATGACCCAAAATTGACACCCCTAACTATACTCCAATTACTTGATATGAACTTATTCGGACTCGAATCAAAATGCTTTTGGTGCATTTAAGTTTGTCTTTTCTAGACGTTCAAAACGGAAGTTTGTTAAAATCAAAGTGTAGATGACCTTGATTTAAATTCTAAGAGTTCCAAATTAAAGACTGAATCGAGATGCATGTGTTCGATTGGATTAATTTTATAATGATGTATTAGAAGTGATGTGAGCATATTTGTACATTTGTCAAATCAAATGTTTAGGCTATTCTTAGATTGCTTTGAGATGTAATTTTAGGAGTTCCTTCCCCAAATGCCTAGCGAACTTAACATTTAATTCATGAATACTTGCACCCAGAAGAAATAATGTGTTAGAAAAATTATGATAGAAAAAGATTGGAAGTTATGCTTTAATTTTTATGAAGATCTTGCATACACACAAATGAAAAGAAAAAAAAAAAAAACATTTGAAGTACTATAAGGAAAATTTTTACAGCGAAACTAAGAGAGAGAAAGACCAGTAGCTCACTACTAAAAATTTGACTTTTGCAGTACTTTTTATGATCTATTGTAGGGCTTTTTATGTGCTAATTCACCTCCATGAGAACAAACAAATAATACATATAGTTCATGAATTTTACAATCATACCAACTAAGATAAATTTGAAAAATTTTAGAGACCAAATATATGTTCGACAAAAATAGTTTTGCAAAATGTAATCATTCCTTAGAGCAATCTCAATTAAAATGAATATTCAATAATTCCTTTTTTTAAGACTTAATTATCCCTAATAAGCATCCATTAAAAGTTAATACATGAATTTGTATAGTTAATATTGTTAATTATTTTTCAAATAAATTATATAATTTAATAATTACTCAATTCAATCCTTATCACGGTTTAATATTTTTTATAAGAATGAGTAAGAGTAGATAATAATCTATATAATACTTTATCCAACACTTATCCGTGTTTTTTGGCTGACATAAAAAATAATCGGAGATGACATTACTTCATACAAAATTTGAAAATACATTTCTTTATAATTCAGGATATTATTATTTAATTTATTAGGCCATATCGATATCTTTTAGAGATATCACAAAAAATCCACATTCATTAAAAAATAATTCTCAAGAGGAGAAATTAAAATTTTTGTTTGGGACAATTTCTTTCTCTAAAGTATTTTTTTAGTAAAAAAATTCAAAGATTTGTTTTAATTAAAAATTGATCTTAAAAGTAATAAAAATTATCCTAAATGAAGCTTTTAAATAGCTCCATGACATATTTAGGCATCATTTGTGATGTCTTTTTTAATGCTTCTTAAAGTAATTTTATGATATAAAAATTTTATTTTTTTGTACTGTAAAGTTTTTTTTGGACATTTAGGCCATTTAAGATAACCTCACACACACAAGGCATACATATAGACTCGAACCCTAGACCTCTTAGTTGGAAGCCTTAGCTATCAACCAATAGGCCAAGGAGAGTTGTGTTGATTTAAAAAGCATGAAAAAAGCTTTCCCAAGCAAACTCTTAGGCATCATTTGGGACGGCTTCTTTGTTGCTTTTTAAAGTGCCACAAATTTTATACTAAAAAATTGTTTTTAAAAGCAATATGATAGCCGCCCCAAACAAGTCTTTAAGCTTCATCTATGACTGCTTTTTCATTGCTTTATGAAACATCTTATTTATATAAAAATTTCAACTAAAAAAATTATAAAAAAACTTTTTCATAAAATAATAAAAAAATTATCCCAAATAAAATCTTAATTAAATGCTTAGGTTATCTCGAGAGAGGTAGATGAAAAAATTCAACTTGATTTTTATCACGTGGTTTTAAATTTTTCCAAAAAATAAAAAACTAAAAAATAAAATATTGTTTTTTTTTTCATCAGAATGTTCTGCCGATTTCTGAGCCAAGAGTTTTGTGTGGCTTTAAAATAGCGGCCTTGCGCTTCTCTGACTTCGCTTCTTCAGTCGAGCCGCCATGTGACACGCTGTTTGCTGTAGAGGATGGCGAGGTGACAATAACCGGTAGTTTTCTCACCTCCATGTGAAACGGCCAGAGATCTCTATTTTAATCAATGTTAAGGAAAAAAATTTAAATAAAAATAAGGGAATACTAAGTAATTTAATTTTTTTCATTTATTTTAATTAAATTGAAAGTAATAAATGTTGCAACTCGGGCTCTCGATTTTGTGATTTTGATGATAACAAATATTATTGATTACCTCTTTATTTTTCTTATTATTTGAATTTAAAATACAACTAATCGTATAGTACGAATAATTTTAAAATATAACTAATCGTACAACACAAATACCACATCATACTGGAGATTTGTAATAATTAAAAATCATGCGGTTAATTAAATTAGACAAAAATTTGAACATGAAAAATTGTTCTATTAGTACTATATGAATCTAATCGCATTGTACGATGTTTAAAATATTGCCTAATTTAATCTTATGATTGATTAATTAGATTTGCTTAATTTTGATATTTTGTCCTACTATATGAACTTGATCGTATTGTACGATCAACATAGACGATATATAGTCGTCCCCTGATTCGTCCTAGACGAACTACATTTCGGTTGAACTAATCGTATTGTATGATCAATCATTCGTACTGATGATCATACAACAATAACATGCAAATTTGAACTGTTCGTACTATACTAACTAGAGATCATATAATACTGACAGGTCAAATTCTGCACATTGTACTAGATGTTCATGCGATCATACTATATGATCTTTGACGGGTGAATTGAATTTGTAGGGTTTTTTTAAGCTCTCTATTTAAGCTTTCTCATAGGACTTTGTAATAATCTTTTAAGCATTCATTGAGTTGTTGTTTTTTTTTGGAGAAAGCTTGAAGAGAGAGCTTTGGGCTAGGGAGAGAAAGAGTGGAGTTTGTAAGAGGGGGAGAAGATCATTGTGGGCTTCAAGAGAGTGTGAGAGGGGGTTTTCATACGGTTGCTCTGACGAACTTGCACCTAAGTTCCTCCAAGAGTCCATGCTTGACTTGAGGGAAGCTTTGGGAAGAATATATCTTTGGTGTCAAAAGACTCAGCCACTTAACCGCATCGGGAAAGGTGAAAGTGATAAGGAGTCTAAGATTCTCTGCCTCGCAATGAGTGTGAAAATGAGTCAAGGTTATTTGACTCACCAGGAGGGTGAAAAGGAGTCAAGGTTCTCTGCCTCACCAGGAGGGTGAAATTGAGTCAAGGTACTCTGCCTGTGAAAGGAGTACGGTCCTCTGCCGCATTGGATTGGTGGAAGAAGGTTTGTAAGTGCTTGTCCGACTAGCTGTGAGGACTAAAGGAGAGACACTATAATGATAGTGCAATACTATGAGAGGACTCCGGGGAATGAACGTAGGTTATGGTTTGATCGAACCACTATAAAAATCTCCGGTGTGTTTTTTTCTTTTTCAGCATTTTACTTTTCGAAATTAATTTTTTGTTATAACTATTTGGTGAAAATCGTAAATTAATATCCTGCTATGCAATTTAGAATTTCATCACCATTGTTTTCAAATCGTGATTAATTTGTTAGTTTCCAGATTGTGAAATTAAATTGCTAATTTCAAAAGTCTGAAAAATCCACAAAAAGTTATTACTCATGTTTAGAATTATTTTTTAAAGTACCAATTCATCCACCCCCCTCTTAGCGCATCTCAAACTCACAGAATTAAATGCACTTAGCTCTTCAATAAAATGTGAATTGTATATATATAAAAACTTATGGTAGGATATTCTCATATATATCAATATGGGCTATTTTTATATTATATATTTTTTATTTTGCCTAATTATCTATAGTTTGATATAACTAAATTATTAAATAATATAATTATATTTTTGAATGACTGATAATTCAGTTATATTTATTAAATAATTTAATCATATTATTTATATTATTTAATAGTTAAGCAGTATTGAGGAATAACACATGAAACATGAATTTCAAGACGTGTGTTATAAAAATAACCTCATTTAGATGTTAAATATTTCATGATATTTTCTTGGAAACAACATATTAGATATACTTACAGAGGTTTCTTCAAATAATTATTGGTGGTATGTCTGATCATTCTCTTCACAGAAAGGAAAATGACATGCATTAGCTTTATTGATGATGATTTATGTTGATGGTATTGTCGATTGAGGGTAACTAAGTTGGTGAGGTGTTAGCATTAGTATTGATGACATGCCTCAATATTGTTGGTAAGAATAACTGGTGAAGTTGGCGAATGTTAGCATTAATGTCAGATCGTGGATCAACCCAATTAATGATGGCATGCATCGATATATTGACAAATGTGGGCGACAAAATCAAATGGCATATGTGTTGGTATTGATGGATTGCATTGATCTTATTGTCAATTACGTGCATAGACGTTTTTAGCAATGATGGATATCATATAGCTATCAACAATATGTATCAATCTTATTAGTGATAGTATGCATTTATATTTTTGGAAATAAGATGATGATTGTTAGAAGATATTAATCATGTGATAATGACTGGACAATGTTGATAGTGGACATAGTCGTTGATTGTGATCATCAACATAAAAACCTCTACAAATCTTTAAAACTTTAATCTCTCATTCATTTTAGGTGATGGCCCCCTTCATGTGAATGATGATTTATTTATAATTTTTTTAAAGTGACACCTTGATGATTTTAGTTAAAAATCACTATACACTTTATTTAATGAACCTGTTAATTCACTCGATCAAAAGTCATATAATTCATTTTAAAATTTTAAAATTAAAAACAAAATGTCTAGGTCAATTAATATCACAAAAGTAATATATTATGTAAAGTTAAACAAACTCGATAACACCTTCAAGATAAACTCTTGATAAATAAATGATGCTCATGTTCTAGTGTGACTATGCGAACATCAAGGAGTACACTAACTCAAAACCACCATTATAAAAGGATAGCTTGTATTTTAAGATGAGTTAATCTATAAGGTAGAGCGTGAATCACCATAATAAATCAAGATGATTATCTCTCCACATAAAATATCTTATGTGACAAGGATCATTAAATCACCAAGAGCCTCACAGTTTTATCATGTAAGTGTAACTTCGTAGAAGGTTACCCCTCCTATGATTTTTCTAGGATGAGCATGCTAAACAATGGAGTTTCTTAATAAAATTTTAACAATTACATCAAAAGACGTCTCAATATTTAAAAGTTTGGCTTCTTCCACTTAAGGAGTTTCACAACTTGTCACCATCTAATTATAGTAGAGATAAACTAAATCATTGATATTGGAATAAATACAGATTGTAACAGTGAATTAAGCTGAATTAATGAAAATACATTCTTTTTATTCTTTATGAAATATTTTTATGTCATTGTTTATTATTTCAGGTAACATTCTTCCTTCACCATTCCTATTCTCATGCCTTCAATATGAAATTGCGTTCTTAAACATCTAATGACATACTAATCATTTTTTTTTTTTGGCCTTTAGTTTTTATAACCTACTTAAATTACACCTTGACATTAAGCTCCCTATTCATTTTATTGATAATATGGATATAATCAAATGTCTTAGTTCTCTAAAGAAAATACTTTGATGAAGTATTCTAGTGATTAAATATTTTAATAATTGTTTAAAAGAAAATTTATGAATATACTACAGTATTGCTTAATCATTATTAAAAAAAATTTGTGATCTACACGCATAATTAACATTCAAAATCATCCTATGTACATATTTAATATCTAAAACTTATACTCTATTAATTTCTTCGCATATAGGTTGCTCCAAAAACCCTTAACAACCACGAAGAGATGAAAGTCACAATGGGATCTCACGATAAAGGACATTGATGGGACCAGCAACATGTGAAGGATAAAGAATAGGTGAGTAAGTTACGATTGTCTTATTGAGAAAGAGCATCCACATGATCTTCAGATGTACCAAGAACAAAGAGGTGGAGATTTTTGACAAAACGAGCAGCACATAAAAGACAAAGATGAGTTCGATCAAAGAAATTTATGATTTTTCTAGGATGAGCATGCTAAACAATGGAGTTTCTTAATAAAATTTTAATCATTACATCAAAAGACGTCTCAATATTTAAAAGTTTAGCTTCTTCTACTTAAGGAGTTTCACAACTTGTCACCATCTAATTATAGTAGAGATAAACTAAATCATTGATATTGGAATAAATACAAATTGTAACAGTGAATTAAGCTGAATTAATGAAAATACATTCTTTTTATTCTTCATGAAATATTTTTATGTCATTGTTTATTATTTCAAGTAACATTCTTCCTTCACCATTCCTATTCTCATGCCTTCAATATGAAATTGCGTTCTTAAACATCTAATGACATACTAATCATTTTTTTTTTTGGCCTTTAGTTTTTATAACCTACTTAAATTACACCTTGACATTAAGCTCCCTATTCATTTTATTGATAATATGGATATAATCAAATGTCTTAGTTCTCTAAAGATAATACTTTGATGAAGTATTCTAGTGATTAAATATTTTAATAATTGTTTAAAAGAAAATTTATGAATATACTATAGTATTGCTTAATCATTATTAAAAAAAATTTGTGATCTACATGCATAATTAACATTCAAAATCATCCTATGTACATATTTAATATCTAAAACTTATACTCTATTAATTTCTTCGCATATAGGTTGCTCCAAAAACCCTTAACAACCACGAAGAGATGAAAGTCACAATGGGATCTCACGATAAAGGACATTGATGGGACCAGCAACATGTGAAGGATAAAGAATAGGTGAGTAAGTTACGATTGTCTTATTGAGAAAGAGCATCCACATGATCTTCAGATGTACCAAGAACAAAGAGGTGGAGATTTTTGACAAAACGAGCAGCACATAAAAGACAAAGATGAGTTCGATCAAAGAAATTTATGATTTTTCTAGGATGAGCATGCTAAACAATGGAGTTTCTTAATAAAATTTTAATCATTACATCAAAAGACGTCTCAATATTTAAAAGTTTAGCTTCTTCTACTTAAGGAGTTTCACAACTTGTCACCATCTAATTATAGTAGAGATAAACTAAATCATTGATATTGGAATAAATACAAATTGTAACAGTGAATTAAGCTGAATTAATGAAAATACATTCTTTTTATTCTTCGTGAAATATTTTTATGTCATTGTTTATTATTTCAAGTAACATTCTTCCTTCACCATTCCTATTCTCATGCCTTCAATATGAAATTGCGTTCTTAAACATCTAATGACATACTAATCATATTTTTTTTGGCCTTTAGTTTTTATAACCTACTTAAATTACACCTTGACATTAAGCTCCCTATTCATTTTATTGATAATATGGATATAATCAAATGTCTTAGTTCTCTAAAGATAATACTTTGATGAAGTATTCTAGTGATTAAATATTTTAATAATTGTTTAAAAGAAAATTTATGAATATACTATAGTATTGCTTAATCATTATTAAAAAAAATTTGTGATCTACACGCATAATTAACATTCAAAATCATCCTATGTACATATTTAATATCTAAAACTTATACTCTATTAATTTCTTCGCATATAGGTTGCTCCAAAAACCCTTAACAACCACGAAGAGATGAAAGTCACAATGGGATCTCACGATAAAGGACATTGATAGGACCAGCAACATGTGAAGGATAAAGAATAGGTGAGTAAGTTACGATTGTCTTATTGAGAAAGAGCATCCACATGATCTTCAGATGTACCAAGAACAAAGAGGTGGAGATTTTTGACAAAACGAGCAGCACATAAAAGACAAAGATGAGTTCGATCAAAGAAATTTATGATTTTTCTAGGATGAGCATGCTAAACAATGGAGTTTCTTAATAAAATTTTAATCATTACATCAAAAGACGTCTCAATATTTAAAAGTTTAGCTTCTTCTACTTAAGGAGTTTCACAACTTGTCACCATCTAATTATAGTAGAGATAACTAAATCATTGATATTGGAATAAATACAAATTGTAACAGTGAATTAAGCTGAATTAATGAAAATACATTCTTTTTATTCTTCATGAAATATTTTTATGTCATTGTTTATTATTTCAAGTAACATTCTTCCTTCACCATTCCTATTCTCATGCCTTCAATATGAAATTGCGTTCTTAAACATCTAATGACATACTAATCATTTTTTTTTTGGCCTTTAGTTTTTATAACCTACTTAAATTACACCTTGACATTAAGCTCCCTATTCATTTTATTGATAATATGGATATAATCAAATGTCTTAGTTCTCTAAAGAAAATACTTTGATGAAGTATTCTAGTGATTAAATATTTTAATAATTGTTTAAAAGAAAATTTATGAATATCCTATAGTATTGCTTAATCATTATTAAAAAAAATTTGTGATCTACACGCATAATTAACATTCAAAATCATCCTATGTACATGTTTAATATCTAAAACTTATACTCTATTAATTTCTTCGCATATAGGTTGCTCCAAAAACCCTTAACAACCACGAAGAGATGAAAGTCACAATGGGATCTCACGATAAAGGACATTGATAGGACCAGCAACATGTGAAGGATAAAGAATAGGTGAGTAAGTTACGATTGTCTTATTGAGAAAGAGCATCCACATGATCTTCAGATGTACCAAGAACAAAGAGGTGGAGATTTTTGACAAAACGAGCAGCACATAAAAGACAAAGATGAGTTCGATCAAAGAAATTAAAAAGACAGGATGAGAGGGTTTTCTTTATTATTAACAAAAAAATTTGAATCTTATGCGAGTAAATAATAAATCTTAGACGCTAAATATGCTAATATGATTACTCTAATCGTCATGTAAATCCAACAAAAAATTAAATTAAATTGTTTTTCTACTACTTTGCTTGCTAGATAGATTGTATGTAAATCAACAACTGTTTCAATAAATGATTTGATGGATTAACTGTTTACTTACTGCTTCGCTTGCTCGATTCAAATCCACACTAATTTAAGGACCATCCAAGCTGATCCCGCCAAAAGATCACCGAACTTTCAAACTCAGCAACAGCCAACAGCCGATCCAACCAACAAATCTTTTGGGTTTCCCTGTCGAATCAACAGCGCATTTTTACTTCTTCGCTCTAGGGCATCAGGCTCCGGCAGAACTCGGGCGTGGATGGCAATCAGCTAGGTATCTATCTGGGAGAGGCATCGGAGATGGCGACGGGAACTCAAAGGCCAACAGGACATCAAGAATAGAAAGATCTGAAACCGTGGCTAAATATCGGGAATCGGCGCGGTGGGAGGACGAAAGCGCGGTTGCGGGTCCCGTTGCGGTGAGATCTGAGATCTGGAGTCGGCCTGGCTTGATCTGGGCACGAAGCTGGAAGATGTGAGAATTTCGCGTGAAGATTTGGACGGATATGGGGACGGTGATATCTGGGAGCGATGAGAATGCGACGTTTTAAACTGGACGGATCTGAGATTGCGATGTTTGTTGAGCTTGACGGCGGCGAAACGGAAGAAGACGCACGCACAGTGAGGGAGAAGAGAAAGATGAGCAATTTCGTGATGCCTGCTATTCATAAATTAAAATATTAATAAATTTGAGGTGAAATAAACATTAAAAAATAGACATAATATTTCAGAATATTAAATATTTATATAATTATAATTTTTTTATAAAATATTTTCTACTTATTAATTGCAAACAAAACACAAAAAAATAATTGCAATTATTAAAATTAATATTAACCGCATGAATCAATAAATGCCCCCTAAAATTTTATAATTCTTTTTAAAGAAAATTGATATTATTTATTAAAATAGAAGAAAAATTAATCCACTTTATTCTTTTTTCATCTCATAGTAATTCTTCCTCTTATATAGAATTAAATTATGTTATAATATTATTATAAAACTTTATAATGATATTTAATAGCAGTTTTATGTAGAAAATAGTTTCAACTAATATAGATCACCTATTTGAGGTTTTTCATATTAAAAATATGTATGAGTTTGTATTTAAATTTGCTCAATATATTAAGAAATAAAGAAATTTTATAATTTTTTTTGGTAGAAATCCGACAAGTAAATTCATTAGCATTATTTATTATGTAATTTTTATATTGTGGTTGTTTAAAACTTATTATCATCAACAAAAACTATGAGTAATAAATGTACATTTTTTTATCATTATGAAATTCTTATTAGCTTTATATCTGATATGTCTTTAAAAATCAACTTGATCGAGTGTGAATCTTGATGCACATTTGAAGTATACTTCTAAAAATTACTAAATTTATGATCATCTGAACTCCAATTTCAACAAATTTATTGTTGAACTATTTAACGAGTTGAACCTAATGAAACCATGAACTCAAATCAAACACTTGAAGCACAATAGAAAACTTTGGATCATTAATTTCATGACCATAAAATCTTAAAATAGTGCATGCTTATAGGTAGATTGAGCGCCTTGCCGAGAAGAATCCAATAAGCCCAATATTGCTTAATTCTGACATTCTCGAGGCACTTAAATTATAAAGGAATAATTTATGATAGTAGCAATCAGTACGAGCCATCAAATGGAGTATTTTAACTTTTGACTATATTTATAATATATGTCACTAAAAAAACTATAAAGAGTCACCTAATCTCTATATGATTGGGGAGAAATTTGGATTTAGATTCAAGTGAACTCATAAGCTCTAAGTGTAATAAGCCAAACTCTAACTATCGAGATATTGTCCGCTTTGGCTTAAGAGCTTTACAATTTTGTCATGTTGGTGTAACTTTTCAATAGGTCACATATCCCAGCATTGCTCCGGGATGAGCACGCTTAACTGGAAAGTTTATTACGGAAATTCCAACCATTACACCAAAAGGCGCCTCGATATTTAAGAGTTAGCTTTCTTTTATTTAAGATGTTTCACAATCTCCCATACTTAAGTAATTGACGTCCTAGTCAGTATTTGTATCCCATAATCATCTACCAAGTATATAGGACTCTAGAGATGGTGCCTACAAGTTTAAATGGTGGCTCCCTTCATGTAGCATTTTGTCTCATATAGGGTTCAAGAGGTGGCTCCCATGGCGTAGCACTTTGTCTTGTATGGCACTTAGCTTCCATCTTTCGGCTGGTGTATTGCTCTAATACCATTTATAATAGACCAAACTATTAACTATCGAGATATTGTCCGCTTTGACCTAAGAGCCTCACGGTTTTGTCATGTTGGTGTAACTTCCAAATATGTCACCCATCCCAGAATTGCTCTGGATGGGCATGCTTAACTACAAAGTTTCTTTTAAAAATTCCAACCATTACACCAAAAGGAGCCTTGATGTTTAAGAGTTGTCTTTCTTTTATTTAAGGGGTTTCACACTAATAATCTTGAAGCTATACTTAATCTTGCCTTTGAACTACTATGCAATTGCCTCCTTCAGAAGATCATCAGATTATTGCACTTCGTTGTCAAAGCATTACCCAACCAACATATTTGGGCCCATGTTGCCTAAATACTATTCTCCAACCACCATTGCCCCACTCTAATCCTTCAACTCTTATCATCCAATTATGGTCTTGCAATCATCGCCGCTTGATTATGATCCTTTAATAACATTCACCAACGATGGTCCTTCGAACTTTGTCGCCCGATTATGATCCACTGACCAACATCACCCTACTTTTGTCTTATGACCATCATCACCCAACTTCGATCCTCTAACCATCATCATCTGACTATGATCATTTAACATCTCTTTTTATGATTAGGCCATCCAATCACTTTTTCCTAACTTTGGTCTTCCAACTATTATCACCCTCCTATAGTCCTCAGGCCAACATCACTTGACTATGGTTCTCCTAACATCATGCATCACCCGACTATTGTTGTTCAACCACCATCGCTTGACTACGATCCTTCAACTTATAATCATCTGACCATTATCACCTTGCTACAGTAATGCTTGTTAACTTTGTCTCCTATTGTCATCAACATTATCAATTAATGTTGTTACCTATGACGTCGATGCATCTTTAATACACCAATTCTAACTCCCACCAATTCTCCATCTCTGATCTCCCCATTTCAAAGAAAATGATTAAATAAATAATAAATGAGTCTTTAATATAATTCTCACGCCACAACATTCTTACAACTTTCACCAGTAATATATTTCGTACAATTTGCATTTGCTATGTTGTATCAAGTATCAACACTTTTTCCCAATTTTGGGAAATGTCATCATTTATTCGATGTTTAACACTAATGAAATCATTTCAGCTAGGCCATTTTCATTATTTTTTTCTTTAAAGAGTTTTTCATACAAAAAATTTGGCATATTTTATAACTCTTCTTTAATATATATATGTGTGATTGTTTGCAGAATTTGTGTGCAATATTAAGACAATAACACTCTTAACACTCTCTGGCTCTATGTTGTGAAAGTTTCAGGAGTGTAAACGAGTTGAGTTGAATCGAGTAGTTGAGTTGAGTCGAGTAATGACCTTATTGAGCTTGACTCGTTAGTTAGAAAGTAAGCTCGAACTCAAGCTTGTCTCACTGTAAATGAGCTCGAGCTGGCTTGCGAGTCTTAGCAGGATTTTTAAACTTTAAGCGGGATTTAAAATCTTTAAATTTAATAAATATGTTTACCATTTGTTATTACTTTTTCTAAAATATTTAAAATTAATAAATAAAATAAAAATTATTTAAAAATATTAATAATTATTCTAGCCGGCTCGCAAGCTCATCAAACTAGAATAATTAGGTGGCCTAATAATGTCCAAAGAAATTTCAATTCGTTTATTTGAGATTTTAAAAAAATAAAACAAAATTTAAGAAATACTACGAGTATATTCATTAGCATCATTTATTATATATATTTTTATATTGTGTTCGTTTATAATTTTTCAAAATTAACAAACATGATTAATAAATATAAATTTGAATAAAAATAAATAATTAAAATTTTTATTAAAAGTTTTATATAATATTTCCGTCCAATCTCCACCGAATTCCTCCGTAATTATCTCAAAGTCGTGTAATCAAATCCTAATCTCAGATAAAACCGTAATTAATATCAGTAAACTGCCCACTCGCACTATAAATATTCTGCCGAGCCACTGCGTTCTTGTTCGCAGCCTCCTCAGCCGTCTCTTACCCTCTCACAGGCGGCTAGAAACTAGCCTATACCTCTCCACCTTCTCCACCTGTTCTCCTTTACCGTCAGACGCCAGGGAATGCATCGCGATGGGGAGATCTAACCGCGACATCGCCGGTAGACGAAAGCAGCACGACGGCCGGTCTTGCCACCGGAAGCACGTCGAGGACGGGTAGAACCTACCGCATCTTCTCCGCCGCCGTTCCCACTCTCTAATTCACTTTCTTCACCAATCAATTTCCTTCGGAGTTTACCCATAAAAATGGAGGAACTAGATCTGACCTCGCCGACGGCCGAGGGGCGGAGCGTTCTCCATGGCCGATACGAACTGGGCCGCGTCCTAGGCCAAGGCACCTTTGCCAAGGTCTACGTCGCCCGCAACTTACGCACCGGAAAGAACGTCGCCATGAAAGTCGTCGACAAGGAGAAGGTTATCAAGGTGGGAATGACCGAACAAGTAAAGCGGGAGATATCCGTGATGAAGAGGGTCACACACCCAAACATCGTCGAGCTCCACGAGGTAATGGCTACCAAATCCAAGATCTATTTCTCCATGGAGCTCGTTCGCGGCGGCGAGCTCTTTTCTAAGATCGCCCAATCTGGCCGTCTCAGAGAGGATGCTGCACGCTCCTACTTCCGGCAACTCATATCCGCTGTGGATTTTTGCCACTCGCGCGGCGTCTTCCACAGGGATCTCAAGCCGGAGAATCTCCTCCTCGACGACGCAGGTAACCTGAAGGTCGCCGACTTTGGTCTCTCGGCCTTCGCCGATCATGTCCGCGCTGACGGCTTACTTCACACCACTTGCGGCACGCCGGCCTACGTTGCGCCGGAGGTCATTGGAAAGAAGGGCTACGACGGGGCTAAGGCAGATCTATGGTCCTGTGGCGTTATCCTTTACGTCCTGCTCGCCGGATCCCTTCCCTTCCAAGACGATAACATCGTTACGATGTACAGGAAGATCCACCGTGGCGATTTTCGATGTCCCCCCTGGTTCTCCACTGACGCTCGCCGCCTCGTTACAAAGCTTCTCGATCCCAATCCCAGCACCCGCATCACCGTCGCTAACCTAATCGAAACCCCCTGGTTCAAGAAAAACCCCATTCCCAAACCGATCCTTTCCGAGCCACCATCGTCGCAAACCAAGAAAGAGGGGGAGGAGCCAGAACGAATGAATGCGTTCCATTTGATTTCTCTTTCAGAGGGGTTTGATTTGTCTCCGCTATTCGCGAGCGGGGAAACCCTAAGAGAGGAAGGGATTAGGTTTGCGACCAAGGGGCCAGCCAGTGAAATTGTATCAAGATTAGAGGAGCTTGCTGCGAGAGCCCCGGGGAAGCTCCGAGTGACGAAGAGCTCGGCGGCGGGGGTGCGTTTAGAAGGAGAGGAGCGTGGCCGGAAAGGGCGACTTGCAGTGGCCGCAGAGATCTTCGCGGTTGCGCCATCTGTGCTTGTGGTGGACGTGAAGAAGGACGGCGGCGACACGCTCGAGTATTTACGCTTCTGCTGCAACGACCTCCGGCCTGCGCTTAAGGACATACTGTGACAATCATCGGAAGCTCAGAGTACCTCCGCCGCCTGAGCCGTCGGCGTCGGTTTCTCCGTCCAGCCTTGTGGTGTACAGTGAGTATTTGGTGGAATAAAAGGCTTGGCTGGGAACAATCTCTGCAATTTTTGAGCTCCTCCATGTTTGTTCTGTTTGGTTTGATTCTGGTTGTAATTGTGTGGAATTGCTAAATTTCGTGTGATTTATTGTCCAAGTTCTGTAATTTGAATTTGGATGTAATTCTAATATTCATATTAAGAAAATCGAATCATTTTTTTTTAATTTATCTGTTTTTTTGAACTACTAGTTCTTAGGGGCTGTGTGGTAGCAGGATTTAGCCAAACGCGGCAAATGGAAAATTCGCCTTTTCGTGCTAAATTCTTGATTTTCGAATTCCTATTTTTTGTTGTTAGCTATTCAGCTGTTCTATAGCCAAATAGTCACATGAGATGTAACATGATTTATCATGAATATTATCAAATCGGGATTTCCGAAATCCAAATTTAAAAAATTTATGAAATCCTACTTAAATCAAATCTTGGATGCTAAAACAGCCCCTTAAGAGAACTTTTATTTGGTCAAGTGACCTGACGTAGCTCTACATTTGGACGCCAGTAAAATAATGCCACGTGTTCTTACTCTTTACGGCATGGCTCGATAACCAGAGCCGGAATAGCCCAACAACCAGAGCCGGAGCGGTCATGGGATTGCTATGTTCGCGTACTGCTAGGTATTGCTCGGTATTGCTAGGTATTGGTCGATTTTGTGATAGCATTATTATTGTTTTATTTTTAAGATCAAAATCCCAATTACGTTTAAAAATTTGTTAATTTTTTTTTGAAGCACATTTATAAAACAGTAAAAGAAGTATCCTAAAAAAATAGTGACATGCTTTTTTCTTCCGGAAAACAAAACAATTTACCTCTTAATTCAATAATTTCTCTTTAAGTAGACCCTAAACTTGCCTATATTTGGTTGGTTCTTGCTTCTCTAAATATTCTTAGACAATTGTGTATAATTTAGGGTTTTGGTCACCATCAAGCCATGGCAAATTTTTGAAATTCTCATATTAAACAATATCTTCCAGACATGATTAGGTATATTAATGGCTCAGCTGAAAATTTAAAAAATTGTTACCGTTTAATTATTGTTCCTCTTCATTTCTGCTTAACCCCTCAATGATTGAATGGAAAAGACAAAAGACAGCAGGCTGCGGTCACCTTACCAGATCTGAACCTCTTTGTCGTTATACTAAATAGGGGACATCGGTAGCTCTTGAAGCATAAAATTTTATCCTAGGACACTTTGATTTGCTGGGTGGCTAGGCTAATTTTAGCTTAAATTTGATTCCTTCACTTAAATCATGGAGAAAAATATGCAAGTCCTCTTAAAAAAGAAGAAATTATTATGCGCGCACACTAGACAGTCCGGAAATAAATCAGAACGAGCCACATCATCCGGTAAACAACGCTATCGAGCAAAAAAGTGACATGACGCATTCTGGTTGGTGTCCCGATGTCGTCCGATGTTCGAACATAATAATTTTTCTCATAAAAGAATTGCAACCTCCTTAAAAATATGTTAGTGCTCTATTAAGGAGATTAAAGTAGATTTAAAAGTAAATAAGATCTTACTGACGACGCTCTTAGTTGTCTTCTCCGATACCTGCACACAGAAGAAGAAGCAGACAAGTAGAGAAGTATTGTAAGGGTAAAGCGTACCTCCTCCGGTACAGCTCATGTATTATATAATGTGATCAAGCATATACAATCTATGGTCCTGATGGAATGGCAGACCATCAATGCCTTATAAGAGAGACGTACACTTTGTTAGTTAAATTCAGGAGGAGTGGAGCAGAGAGCTAATGCGGTAGGCTAATACCCCCCCGTCAAGGTGACGATGGTGAGTGAATTGTCAACTTGGAATGAAGACACTGAAACCTTGTGTGGGACATGGGTTTAGTAAAGATAACAGCTGGCTGCTCTGTTGTAGAGATATGATGAACGGTAGTGTGTTGAGCCTGGATACAATCCCGGATGAAGTGGTAATCTACTTCAATATGCTTTGTACGAGCATGAAAAATAGGGTTATTTGCCAATGCTAAAGCTGATACATTATCATAATGTATAGGGGTTGGGGAAGAATATGAGATATGAAAGTCTGCGAGTAACCGCCGAAGCCAGAGTACATCCGCAGCTGTAGCCGCAAGGGAGCCGTATTCCGCTTCTGTGGAGGATCGAGTAACCGTTGGTTGCTTTTTAACTCACCAGGAGAGTAAATTGGAACCAAGAAATACACAGAATCCCGAAATGGATATGTGGTCAGAGGGATTGGCTGCCCAATCCGAATCAGCAAAGGCTTGAATAATAATCAATGGTGCCACTAAGATACAACATAACTCTTTTGAGGTATTGATAGTGTATTTGGAACGGTTTGTGCATATGCTGGCAAAGATAATTCACTGCAAATGCTACGTTGAGACGAGTAATGGTAATGTACTGAAGGGAGCCCACAAGTTGTTTATACAGCTCGGCATGAGGAAAGAGAGGAGAGGTATCACCCGGAGATTGTAGTTTGGTTGGTAGAGGACTTAAAGCAGGCTTACAGTGAAGCATACTTCCTTATTTAGAACTTCAGCAATGTAGCGAGATTGGCAGAGGTGAAGAGACTGTTTTTGATGAGAAATTTGGATGTCGTACTGATCCGAGGTTTCTCATGCGAAAACTGGAATGAAGTTGTAGCAATAAATTGTCAATAGCTTCTGGATTGTTTCCAGTGATTAACACATCATCCACATAAACTAACAGATAGATATAATTAGCTTGTTGGTGAAACAGTAATAAGGAAGGATCATTTTTACTCGGTATGAAGCCATATTTGATAAGCTGTGAGGAAAAGTAGTAAACCAGCACCTTGGAGATTGCTTAAGGCCATAAATTGCTTTTCGCAGTTGACAAACATATGTGGGATGTTGTGGATCTTGAAATCCTTGTGGCTGTTTCATGAACACTTGCTTGTTTAAGATCCCATGAAGGAAAGCATTTGAGACATCTAGGTGATAGGTATTAGATCAATAAACTAAATATATAAAATTACTATATATGTGTCCAGATATGTAGCTCTTTATGTAACAGCTTTTGTAACTCTCTATATATACTTGGCTTGTACTGTTCCGGGAGATAATAATAATATAATGTTTCTTCTTCTAAGTATCATCCCTGTCATCTGTTCCTGAGCCTTACTCTTCTTGATTCACTGAATCTTGAAGTTCTACATGGTATCAGACAGATCTTGAAGATCTCTGGGAGCCATGGCGTCAACGACTACATCTCCGCCTGGCGAACAATCCAAAATCTCTGCATCCGCTACTCCGGTTCTATCTTCTTCTCTCAAATTTGTTCTATCTAATCTCAAGAATACTGTGCAAAATCCGTTATCTCCGGATAATTATCCGCTCTGGAGCTCACAGATTCTAAAAATATGCCGGGCGAATGGACTAGAGTCTCTTCTTGATCCACTGTCTCCGGTACCAAACAAACTCCATCATCGAACAAACGGATCGACGGCTCCAAATCCTGAATATGCGCAATGGGTCTTGAATGATCAAAATCTAGCGGCGTCCCTATACTCCACTATATCTGCTTCGATCTTACCCTATGTCCTCAATCTTGAATCAACTTCGGCTATATGGACCACTCTTCAAACGCGCTTCCAATCTACGAACCGATCGAGAGTCATTCAGCTAAAGAATGCTCTTCACAATGTTGCTCTCAAGAACCTGACTATGGTTCAATATCTCAATGAAGTTAAAACATTGGTAGATCAAATTTCCGCAGCTGGTGGTCACATTGAAGAAGAAGATATCATCCTTTACATTCTCCATGGCCTACCTCCTCACTATCAGTCTTTCAAGACATCGATCAGGACAATAACTCAGCCGCTCAATCTTGATTAGCTGTATTCATTCCTCATCACCGAAGAGATTCACATGACGACAGATCTTGCACATCTTGCGGTAACTGATTCTTCCAATACTGTTTTGTTCTCTAGCCGTGGACGTGGTAGAAGGAACAGAGGTCGGTCGTATGGCTCTACACATTCCGTAAAAGAGTCCTCAACACCGGCCCCAACGTGTCAAATTTGTCTCAAGAAGGGGCACACGGCGAATGATTGCTGACACCGGATGAATGCTCAATTCATTCCCAAACAGCAACAATCGAACAAAGCTCTGATGGCCGAACCATCCTCTGATTGCACAGATTGGTATCTTGATTCGGGCGCGTCTTCGCACTTGACAAAATCTTTGAACAACTTATCCATCTTAAGTCCATACAATGGAACTGACGGTATCACTATCGGTGACGGGAGCTCGATAAGCATAGCGAATTCTGGCAAAGGCTTGCTACCAACTCCCTCTCGTAAGCTCAACTTATCTAAAATTTTTCATTCTCCTTCAATTCATTACAATTTACTTTCTATTTTGCAATTAACGAAGGACAATAATATAACTATTATATTTAATCCGTCTGGGTTTGTGTTTAAGGACCTGACGACGCATCAAGTCATTTTTCAAGGGCCTTGCCGTGAAGGGTTATACCCAATTCGGACTCCGGCAACTGTCAAGAATCACGCTCTTACTACAATCCGTAATGTATCTAGTGTTTGGCATAACAGGATGGGCCATCCCAGCAAGCAAACTCTTCATCTCATTGCTTCTTCTCAACCCCACTTGCATATAGATTCAAATTTACCTAACTGTCATTCTTGTAATAATGCTAAGAATCATAAATTGGTGTTTGAATCTTCAAAGAATAGATCTACTTTACCTCTTGAATTGCTTCATTCTGACGTGTGGGGTCCTGCACCAGTAATATCTAATTCTGGTTATTGTTACTATGTTTTGTTTATTGACGACTGTACGCGTTTTACCTGGCTGTTTCCCATGAAGCACAAGTCAGAAGTGCCTTACATTTTCAGCACATTCAAATTATACATAGAAAATTAGACGTCTCATAAAATTAAATGTATTCGAATAGATGGAGGTGGCGAATACCTCAGCCACAACTTCACTCAGTTGCTTCAAAACCATGGGATCTCTCATCAGATCTCTTGCCCATACATGCCTGAACAAAATGGCGTGGCGGAACGCAAGCATAGGCACCTTATAGAGACAACTAGAACGCTTCTATACACTGCATCTGTCCCAATGTCCTATTGGCCTGATGCTATTTTAACGGCTACGTATCTTGTGAATAGAATGTCGTCTCCAAATACACATAACGTATCTCCATATGAACTTCTTCATCACATGACTCTTGAATACGATCATCTCCGAACGTTCGGCTGCGCCTGTTTCCCTCTCACACCCGCTCCCCTTCGTCATAAACTTCAGCCGAAATCGCGGCTGTGTGTGTTCTTGGGATACTCAGATCAATACAAAGGCTATAAGTGCTTAGACACAGTTACTCACAAAATAATCTTATCTAGACATGTTAAATTTGATGAAACTTAGTTTCCTTTTCTCCATACCAAGATAGATCAGACGCCAGAACTACCTGCACAACTATCATCAAAATTCTTGACACCAACGTCTGTGGTCCAGCATACTAATGCCTCCACTCATACAATGTCTGGATCGAATACAACTCCAAATTCGAAAGTACCAGCACTTCCTCCGTCAGATCAACCTCCCATGGCTAACTCTCAGTCTTCGCCCAACCCTTCCGAATCTTCTCAGGCTCAGCACACAAATCATCCTATGTTAACCAGATATAAGACGGGATCTCTTAAGCCTACAACCCGCCTTAACCTACTACATCAAAAGACTACTCCAGAGTGCCCTTCGGTTCCATCCACTTACACCGAAGCCAGCAAATACTTGGAATGGAGCAAAGCAATGGCAACTGAATTTCTTGCACTTCAGCTCCAAGGTACCTGGAGTCTTGTTTCGAGACCATCAAATTCATCAATCCTGGGTTGTAAGTGGACATACCGCACCAAACTTCACTCCGATGGATCCATAGACAAATACAAAGCTCGGCTAGTTGCTCAAGGTAATCATCAGGAGTATGGACTGGACTACACAGAGACGTTCAGTCCAGTTGCAAAACTACCTATGATCAGAATTCTTCTAGCGGTAGCGCTGCAAAACAGTTGGCCAGTTCAACAGATGGACGTCGCCAATGCATTTCTACATGGCTTACTCTCGGAAACGGTATATATGCTACAACCACAAGGATTTGAGGATACCAACAATCCCGACCACGTATGTCTTCTCAACAAAGCCATGTATGGTCTCAAACAAGCCCCAAGACAACGGTATAACACGTTCACTTCGTTTCTTGTCTCCATTGGGTTTGTTCATAGTAATTCTGATCCATCTTTACTAATATTTCGAAAATCACACATTACTATATTTTTACTTGTGTATGTGGATGACATTCTTATCACTGGTAACAGCACTGATGAAATTAGAAAAATCATTGATAAGCTCAATGGGAAATTTGCTATGAAACAGTTAGGTGAAGCAAATTCCTTTCTAGGAATTCAAATCACCAAAACAGCCAATGCATATTTTCTATCTCAAGCCGTGTATGCAAATTCCATTTTGCAGATTGCTCAGCTATCCAAGTGTAATCCCGTGGCAAATCTGACATGCACCAAGTTACCGCACGACATTACTCCGGATAAAATTCTCAACGATCCGACTACATATCGGAAGATAACAGGTTCCCTTCAGTACCTGTGTCTAACACGTCCGGACATCACATATAGCGTTAATCTCCTCTCTCAACACATGCATCAACCGCTGTCAGAGCATGCCTATCTCTTAAAACGATTGCTATGCTACATCAAAGGTACAACTGCCTATGGTATTCCTATAACAAAATCTAACTTATCGCTTATGTCTTTTTCAGATGCCGATTGGGCAAGTGATCCCATCTCAAGGAAATCAACATCTGGCTTCTGCTCGTTCTTAGGAGATACATTAATCTCATGGACGGTCAAAAAGCAAACAATTGTCGCTCGATCTTCTACTGAATCGGAGTACCGGTCGCTTGCTGCACTCACGGCGGACATCGTGTGGCTTCATCGTCTTCTCGTAGATTTTGGCATCCAACAAGACACGCCAACCGACATTTTTTGTGACAACACTTCAGCTATAGCCCTGGCTAACAATCCCGTGTTTCACGCTAGAGCAAAACACATAGAAATAGATCACCGGTTTGTCAGGGATCATATTCAGCAACATCACATTCGGATTCTCCCCATTAGCACTATTGATCAGACCGCAGACATTCTAACCAAATCATTATCCACCCCGCGGTTCCAACTACTTCGCAACAAACTGACTGTCTCCAAAGTACCTTCAGTTTGCGGGGGAGTATTATATCAATAAACTAAATATATAAAATTACTATATATGTGTCCAGATATGTAGCTCTTTGTGTAACAGCTTTTGTAACTCTCTATATATACTTGGCTTGTACTGTTCCGGGAGATAATAATAATATACTGTTTCTTCTTCTAAGTATCATCCCTGTCATCTGTTCCTGAGCCTTACTCTACTTGATTCACTGAATCTTGAAGTTCTACAATAGGTAGGCCAGCCATGGGTGGTAGCAGTGATAAGCAGTAGTCTGATAGTGGGAAATTTAGCCACTGGACTAAATGTATTAGTGTAATCTGACAACGCTCTAGTAGAAATTGAGCCTTCTGTGCTCTGATACCATGATGACGCTCTTAGTTGTCTTCTCTGATACCTACACACGGAAGAAAAAATAGACAAGTAGAGAAGTATTGTAAGGGTAAAGCGTACCTTCTCCAGCACAGCTCATGTATTATATAATGTTATCAAGCATATACAATCTACGGTCCTGATGGAATGGCAGACCATCAATGGCTTATAAGAGAGCCATACACTTTAGTTAAATTCAGGAAGAGTGGAGCAGAGAGCTAATGCAGTGGGCTAATACATACATTGTCATAAGAAATTATTAGGTGTGATTTGTGTGCTATTAGTTTTAAGTATATGTGATCACATAATTATGCATTCAATTGTGTATTCCACTTGATTAAGTACATAATTTTGTACTTCTACTCAAAGTTGGAGTGCACATATGTGAACTATATATGATTAGAATATAGTTATGTACTTGGACCAAATTGATATGTAGTTTGCACCTAATTATTTCTCTCATATGAGTTAGGATTAGCCATATGAGTCTCGAATTGAGATGCAAATATATGAAGCAAAGAAATTGATGTTTCATTTTCGAGGACTGAGAGTCTCACATTTGATTATTAAAACAATATGGATTTTTTCTTCTTCATTTGTTTCTTCTACTATTTCTCCTTCATTATCTTATTTATGCTCCACTACAGTCTCAATCTTATTAGCTTTATTTGCATGGTGCTGATCTATTTAGTTCAAAATGCAATATTGAAGTGAGCCATTAATGTTTGAGCTATTTGAGCTAATGAGCCAAAAACGAGTGTTAGTTGATGCACCTTAGAGTGCCTATGGACCATTAATTTATTTTAAAAATATGCTAAAAGCCGATTTGTGTTATTAGAAGACCGAAAAATAACTTTTGAAATCCATCTTAAAGGTTCTTATTTCTCTAAAAAATATCATAATATAGGTCGATATGCTTACCTATGCAGTGCCCTTTAAGTTCATACCTCATCTAATAGCATGAGTCGAAGGCTTCGTTTGAGACGACTTGTGCAGCTTTCTAAAACAACTTTTTAGTAAAAAAATTTTTAAACTAAAAAATAAAAAATTTTGTACTAAAAAACCACTTCATAAATAAGTAAGAAAGCTTTCCCAGGATAACTTTCTTACTATTTTTTAAAATATTTTTCTAGTACAAAAATTTTTTAAACTAAAAGTTTTTGTAATAAATCTACTTTAGAAATAGTAAAAAGGCTATTTTCCTTAATGTTTTTTAAATCAACTTTCAAGTATAAAAAATTTTAGTTTAATAATTTTTTGTACTAAAAAATTGATTTACAAAGTGATAAAAAAGTTGTTCAAAAATTTTTTTGTAATAAAAAAATATTTTAGAAAACAATAAAAAAGTCATTTCAAACGAAGCCTAAATTTATATAAGCTAAGCTTGTGTTACATTACCTATATATTTTGATGATTTTACTTCTCGTACAATTTCTCATGTTTATTTGAATAAATTAAAATATATATATATATAGATCAATAGTTCAATAATTTATATATATATATATATAATTTTTTAATATGTTCTTCTTTAAAAGCCTTATATTGGATGATGTTAGCAAGCATAAAAATGCTAATGAGTGATATATTTTCTTTCAATCCAAACAAAATTATTATGACTTCGTTTGGTACAACTTTCTTATTATTTTATAAAGTATTTTTTAATACAATTTTTTTAAAAAATTAAGAAAAAAATAATTACAAAAAACTATCCCAAACAAAGCCTACGTTTTTTCTTTATTTGCTTTGGACCAATTAGAAAGACATAAAAATGGAACATCAAAGTTCATGAAAGGCCAAATTTGGGATCAAATTAATTCAAAAATTGCTTTGGTTGTTTCCGTAAATTAATAATTACAATAAATTTATTTTATTTTACACATTGGAATATATTCTTGAAAAAATTCTGCCTATAAGTTCATAAGACTTGTGCATTCACAGCTTTAATTTGCTGAAAAAATTTAGTAAAAAATATTGAAAAACTTAATTTGCACATCACACCCTGTACAGACTACTTGAGACCATTTGAGAAATTACAAATAAATACTTTTATTGCACTTTTCTATGTGGCCTTTTTGTAAGATAGTGGGCCGCCCAATCCATAACTTGTTGGTCCAACATGGGTCACAAAGTGCAAAGCCCACGCTATTTTTACCGAGCCTCAACTTATAGTTTTAGGCATTCAAATGGAGAGAGAGAGAGAGTGAGTGACCTATATAGAGGAGAGAGAGAGAGAGAGAGAGAGAGAGAGAGAGAGAGAGAGAGAGAGAGAGAGAGAATGATATAGTATAATAAACTAAACAACAACCTGAGTCTTACCCAATTATACCAAAAATATCAAGTAAAAAAAACAAGAAATTGAGAAATAGAGAGAGAAAGGAGAATTATTGAATGAAAAGATGAGAGATTTTGCAAAATAATTTGGACTACAAAAAATTACGTAATATGAGTTGACCGCTCGACCTTTTATATTTAGTTTTGAATTATGATTTTAGCAATATAGGATTGACTATATACATATCTTTATAAAAAAATAAGAAAAAAATATAATAGTTGTAGAATGTCTGACTTGTTAAAGTCGTTCGCCAAGCTCCTAAGAACTGACCAGCTTGCACTGTATTGATGATTGAATAGTTAAGTAGCCAATCCATAGTTTCTCTTAGAAAGTTGTCATTCATTTAGTAATTTTTTCTGGGTGATATTTAGGTCAATTAAGACAATCTCATACACGCATCACATACGTAAGACTCAAACTTAAGATTTCTTAGTTATCAGCAAAAAACTTCTAACCAACAGACCAAGATCAGATGCGTATCATTCCTTTATTGATAGTACTACTCATTAAGGCCAATTGATAGGCCATACTTACTAGACTAAGACGAGTTCGGAGATTGTAACCTTCTCTTAATTGGAGGCAAGTTTTCTTCTAGACTGACGAGTTTTTTTTCTTTTTTAACCGAGATTAAGTAAATCAAATTAGCTTAACTCGAGCCGAATTGACTTAACTTGAATCGAATTTTTACATATTTGGATATACATTAACTTTTTAAAAAATATTAGGTCAATTAAAAAAAATCAAGTAGGCTATAATGAATGAATTAATAATTCAATTGATGCATTTAAAGCAGGCACATGCTCTGCTAATTCTGCAGGATGGTCTTCATGCTATGTCAGCCAAAGGTATCCTTTAACAGTATGTTCACATATTTATCAAATAATAAGTTAGAGATCAATCATTATTATTTTAAGAGATGGTTTTATTCAATATTATCTATATACTCTGAAACATTAATGTCACACTGTTATTATTAAAACAATATTATCTATCAAATATGATTCATTTATTATGAAATTAATTTATTTTAAAATATAATATTATTTAAGGCTTATTTGAGTTCCTGATCTTTTAAAACTATTCAAAATTATTTCTATCCAAAAGCCTGTCATATGATTGCGGAAATGACTCTGTAATATTTACTGCTGAGAATGCATGTTCAGATGTAATTGTAATGATTGATGATATCAGAGCAAGCTTCATAAGTAAATACATTGAACATTATTATTTTCAATCTCCATTGATTTTTGTGCTATTATCCAACCTCTTTCAACTTTAAAAACAAATACGGCACTACTTTTATGTCAAGTTGATCGTAATATTTATAGTAGAGAATGACTGTTCAGTTGTTATTGTAATAATTGATAATATTAGAGTGAGTTGTATAAGTAAGTACACCTAAAGATTAATATTATTCCTTTAAATCTCCGCTAAGATTATGATGAATAATTCATGAAAAAAATATTGTAATCTACAAAAGAAATAGATCCAATCATTTCTTGAATTTAGGGTTATAAATTATATATGTGAGAAAATCCTTGACAAGAAGAAGATCAAAGAAAATGCATCTCAATTTTTGTCCAATTAATGACCATAAATCAATAATTAAAGATTGATATTTCAAATTACAAAATCATTCTTCTTATGTTTTTGGAATATTAGCAATTAATTCAAAATCTATAAATACTTATTATCAATATAATGGTAGGATCTTTTGAACTTTTATGATATTTTTTTATTATTTTTAGAGCTTTTTACCATTTTCATATCTTTATAAGGCTTTTGTGGTACTATACTACTATAGCTTCTATAAAACTTTATAGCAACAATACTATTATAATGGACTTAGGGTATTAGAATGAACAATTCTAAATATTATCTCTTGCTCCTTCTTTTTCTTTCTATTATTTATAGTCTATGACTTTGCCTCTTGATAAGTAGTCTCATTCATAATGTTTTCTTTTTTTTTTTTTTTGTTCAAAATTTTTGAAACTTTAGGTAAAACCAAACTTTCTTTTCTCAAACAAAATAAATATCTATTATCCTATGAACAATGATATATTGATATTCACACAACCTTGTGTACGTTATCTTGACTGCTTGATAGTTCTTCATTAGTTATCACTTTATCGCATCCATCTTGCTCAAAGTTGTATCGACCTACATGACTTTTGTCTCTTTTATGGATAGGGTGGTACGTTACTATTTTTATTATATGCTACGAATTATTATATTTTGCTTGTAGGTCAACAATTTGGTTATGTTCATATGGCACATGCTTCACTTTAAATAGTTTCAATAAATTCATCTCTATCTAAACTTTTGATAAGTATTTGGCTGATATATAGTCAATTGCTAAGTAGATTTCAATGATGTCTCACCATCAGTTATGAGTCACATGTAACACTAATTTTTTCACTATGATTCCTACAACTAACTTCAACTAAGCTAGCACTACTTCATGTTCTTCGTGATTTTTTGTGGCCTCAAAACCAACATGGATGGTGCATGTTATAGTCACACCATAAAGATTAGTCATGTCTCCACTTTTACTCTCCTATTAAGGCTATATTCACTACAGGAAAACAGCTAATTTCCGACGGAATTAATTTCGTCGGAAATTCCAGCGGATTTTCCTGCGGATTTCCGATGGAAAATTTTTTATGGAGATCCTTCGTTTTTTTCGATTTTCTTTTCGACGGAATTTCCAGCGAAATTTCCGGCGGATTTCCGACGAAAATTAAATATGTTTAAAAAATTGTTATAACAAATATTTATAATTATTTATTTTGTTAAATTAAGTTAAATAATTTAGTGACTTATTATCAAATTAAATTATTTAGAGTTTAGAAAAATAATATATTTTTAAAATTACGTTAGAATATAATAATATATATTTTTAGAATTACGTTAGAATATAATAATATATATTTTTAAAATTATGTTATAATTAATTAATTTTACTTATAATTATTTTTAATATAAATTAATCAGTTCTACCTTAAATATTAAAAAATTTGTTTCTTTGCAGCTTTTAATGTTTGGCCTAGTAGTTGGAGCGAATAAAACGTTGAGTGGCGGGGGTTCGAACCCCACTGCAGGCGCATATACGCGGGCCCAGTATGGTCCTCTAGAGATTGGTGGGCGGGCTGTTCGGGTTAGCCAGAGGGTGGGCGGGCTGAGAGGTTGGCTTGGGTGGGGGCGGGGGGCTTGCTCGGGTTAGATGGGAGTATTCTGCCAGCTGCTTGACATTTTTTTTTATATATTTTTTTCTTATTTTCCGACGCAAAAATAATCCGCCGGAAATATTACTCCGACGAATTTTTCGCCGGAAATCCGCCGGAAATATTTTCGACGAAATATTTAACGCCGAAAGGGCTTTTTCGACACGCGTTTTGCCGACGGAAAGTTTTCCGCTGGAAATCCGCCGAAAATTAGCATTTCCGGTGATTTTAGCCATTTTTCCGACGAAAGTGACCGCCGAAAATGACGTTTTTTCTTGTAGTGATTGGTGTAAAGTATCAAGTTTCATTCTATTTTCCCTTGTTGAACTTAATGATTCTCATCTTTAAGGATTGATTCTACAATAAAGTTTGACAAAACATGTGTATTGATTACAACCAAGTAATATATCTAATGTTATGTTCAATAAGCTCTACATACCACTTTATGAAATACACATATAGTTTTAATGTTTATTTTACTTGGAGAATTGGTTGATCGATTGCCACTTTAATGATATAGAATTGAAAGTAAAACCATATTCTCTAGGAAAATATAATACTGGAGACATTAATTTATCTATGGGTGAATATATCTGGTTGTGTCACTTAAGTTATAGCTCTTGTTTCCTACCTGAAATCTTACCCAATTGATCGCAATGAAATCACTCATTAGCATTCATGAATCTGGAAGCATACTCTAGCATCTCTTCCAGCATTATGGGTTACTTTTTTTTTTGCTTTAATGAATTGTAAAGGTCCAAGTTGAATGTTATCTCCATGATGCTCAACTAAGTGTTTGTAACCTCTCGAGATGCCAATGTGAATGATGAATGCCTATTCCATTTATTAGATCCATAGTTATTGGGGAATGCCTATTCCACTTATTAGATCCTCAATAGACTTAAGTAGGTTGTGTAGACTACATAGAAGCAAAAGATTTCTAAAGACCAAAGCCAAAGCCACTACAACAACAAAAATCCTTATATGCTTAATAAGGTCACTAGAACCCTTATTATTGTTAAGTGATGAAATCTTTGATTTCATTGAAGAATTATCTCTTAGAAGTTTTGATATGAACAAGTTGTATGCCTCATACTATATGACAAAGAAATGAATTATGAATATTCCATGGAGCCCTTTCCCCATTGATTCATTATATGAAAAGTTATGATAGTGGAAGAAAGTTATTCAACTAAAAAAAGAGTAAAAGCAAACTCAAGGATAACATTCTAATTATTAAAAAATGTATTAGCCAAATTTGTAAAAAAAAATATTTGAGATATTTCATAAAAAATTATTACGATTAATTAAGATAGATTTCAAAGTTATTAGATTTACACAAAAATTAGTATTATATATAGTATCATAAATTGTATTAATTTCAGTGCAAATGCAAGAACTTTGAAGCCCATACTGATGAGTTTTGTATCATAATATCTTGAGCATTTTTTTTCACATACATTAAGAGTTGTGTTATCAAAAGAAAATGTTTATTATTCATATTTTGCTAAATTAAAATTTCTTATTAGACTCAATTTTGCAAACTCATTTATTTATTATATGAATGAAGTAAGAGTTGTTGCATCCTGGAGTATTCGCGATGGTAAAAAAGTATAAAATTTAGCATCTTAGCATTGTACGAAGATCTAACACACAAGCAGATAAGAGAGAGGGTGTAGCGTTCATAAGATACACTAGAGTTTTTATGTGAAAACCCTAAAAAATGGGAAAAAATCACAGGGCCTGACCCAGTTTGAATGAATCCACTAGCATTTGTAGTCGATTACAAATGAGGCCCTTCTTTGGGAGAAGGCCTTGGCTTGATGTCACAAATATACGTCATACAGAACGCATTACATGGTGGGAGTTACAATAATCAACATAGACATGTTTGTTTGGTTGTAAGGGCCATAGTCAGCATGAGATAGGGGTTCGAAAGATCGTAGTTGGAAGGAGACCGGGATCAGAAAAAATTATTGTCTGACAATAGAGGCCGAAAGGATCGTAGTAGAAGATGGAGGATAAAAAGACCATAGTCGAGAGAAGACAGGGGTTCAAAAGACCATAGTTGGCATAAGACCAGGGTCAAAAAGACTAGTAGAAAAGCAGTACTCGGTAAAAGTTTGGGCATCAGGTGATGGTCCGACAGAAGTCTGTGCATCAGGTGTTGGTCCGACAGAAGTCTGGGCATTAGGTGGTGGTATGGTAGAAGTCTAGGAGATAGGTGACGGTCCAACAGAAGTCCGGGCCTCAGATGATGGTCCGACAGAAGTCTAAGCATCAGGTGATGGTTTGGCAGAAGTCTGGCCGTCAAGTGGTGGTCCGGTAGAAGTTAGAGCCTCAGGTGGTGGTCTAGCAGAAGTCCATGCATCAGGTGGTGGTCCAGCTGAAGTCTAGGCCTTAGGTGGTGGTTCTGTATAGTTCAGGCGTCAGGTGGTGGTTCGATAGAAGTCTGAGCCTCTGGTGGTGGTCCGACAGAAGTTTGAGCCTCTGGTGTTGGTCCGAAATAAGTTTAGGCATCAGATAGTTGGTGGTCTGGCAGAAGTCCTAGCCTCAGGTGGTGGTCCGATAGAAGTCCGAGCCTCAGGTGGTGGTCTGGAAGAAGTCCAGACATCAGGTGGTGGTCCAGCATAAGTCTAGGCCTTAGGTGGTGATTCGATAGAGTTTAGGCATCAGGTGGGGGTCTGATAGAAGTTTGGGCTTTAGGCGGGGGTCCAGTAGAAGTCCGGGCCTCAAGTGGTGGTCAGAAAGAAGTTCATGCATCAGGTGGTGGTTTGGTAAAAGTCCTAGCCTCAGGTGGTGGTTTGATAGAAGTCCGAGCATCAGTTGGTGGTCCGACAGAAGCCCAAGCATCACGTGGTGGTCCGATAGAAGTCAAGGAGCACTACAGGAAAAACGCTGAAAATCGGCGGTTAGTGTAGATTTACCGGCGGTTTTTAAAGTTACCGGCGGTCTAACGGCGGTTTGCGAACCGCCGGAAAAAACGGCGTAGGAAACCATTTCCGACGGCTTTTTACCGGTGGTTTATTTTTGCGGCGGTTTTCCGGCGGCCAATACCGCCGGTGACCACCGGAATTTTAACCGTCGGTCTGCCGGCGGTTAGGCCGCCGGTATTGTAACTGCCGAAAAACTGCCGGTCAAATTACTGGCGGGTTTCCGGCGGTTAAACCTGGCGTCGTCTGGTTCATTAGACCGCCGGACGGCGCCGTTAGACCGCCGGTAAAGTACCGGCGGTGGACGGCGGTTATAGCCGTCGGTCTTACCGACGGTTTAAATCGTCGGGCGTCCATCGTATAACCGCCGGCGGCCGTCGGTAAGCCGCCGGTACTTACCGGCGGTTTAATAATATAACCGGCGGCTTTATCTTGTCCGTCCGGTATCGTAGTTTCTGGCGGCTAAACCGCCGGTTAGCCGCCGGAAACCTGTAGCACCTGAAAAAAAATTGACAGCATCCCCTCTATTTGAGGGAGGTTCACCCTAAAGTCTAAACCTGCAGAAAAAACATATATATGTTGGGCAACACACCGCTATATTCATCACAACCAGAAAATACAAACAAAATCAAAAATTCATCACAACATTACAATCACAAATTCACAAGATAGTTCATGATAATGCTACAATCACAAGTTCAGAAGTTCACAAGTTCTAATTAATATATTCATCAAACATAATAAACATCTAATCATCATCGGTATCCTCACTGTCTGCAGATGGCTGCTCCTGTTGGTCCTTCTTCCTTTGTTTTCCAGCTCTGTAGGATTGCAACTCTGCTTGCATTTCATTCTGAGCCTTCCTCATTTCTTCAATCTCTCTAGCTTAAACTATTTTCATCTCTTCAATCTCTCTAGTAAGTGCTGCAACCCTCTCACTTACAGATTCTTCAGCTTCACTTAGATCATGAAATACAGAGGTGTATGAACTGCCCTCAATAGCAAAAGCTTGTGAACCCATGCCATATACCCTCCCCCTCTGTCTTCCACCAACAACTTCTGACCATGTCTGATACTCAGAAGTATGGGCCGATCCAGAAGATGATCCCTCGCCAGTGGACTGCCTACTTTCTCTAGCTCGTAAGAAATCATCCTGCGAGTTACAAATAGTTTTATTAAAATAAATTTTTATTCTAAAAATCCAAAAAAATTTACTCATATGAGCCTTCTTAGATTTCTCATCAACCCACTGCTGGTCAGCTTGATGTTGATGAGTTCTTATATGCAGCTCCAATGGTGTTGGCTCCCGACCCAGGTGCTCTTTCTGAAAATTTGATGCTTAGTTATACTAACATAAATATATGTAATAAACCAATTCAAAACACTTACCAGTCGCCACTTATGTTCTGTATGAGGTACAGATTCACCAGTATGAAGAGAGCTTCCTAAACCGCCGCAGTCAGAGGCTCTGTTCTGTTTATTCTGCTCTCTCATTTTTATAAACTCCGGGGTAGCCCAAGCACTACTCAAATCTGCCCAAACGCCCTCTCCAATCCAATTAGGCCTCTGCCCGGACTTTCTAATGTCCGTGAACATGTCTCTGAGACGGGTCGCTCCTCTCCTCTCAAAATTTGATCTGATCCTCGTGCTGTACTCAGGCAACCACCTAAATTCTTTCTGTAAAAATTTAGGCAATATCAAAAAGATTAGTACAAATTAAATCATATATTTGAAATCATACCAAAAAAAACATACCTGAAATTCTCCAAACCACATATCTCTAACTGGCTTTGGGATCTTCTTCCAGGATAAGTAAGGAGCATCATACTTATTCTTTATTATATCCCGGATCATATGTATAGGTGGACTTGAAGGATTGAAGCTGCAAGTGACTTTGTTTATCAATAACATGTAATATATCAAAATAAAAATAACTGAATAACTTAAATTGAACTTACTTATCGCCGTCAGGCTCGATGTATTGACGCTTATCTGTTGTTGTTGCAGGATCGGTAGCGCCAACCTCTGGTGGTCGTGATGGTCCACCCTGTTCATGCTGCACCGGATAGGGGTAGTAATATGGGTAAGGGTAAGGAGGGTGAGGACCAGTGGATGGACCAGCAGCCTGTGATGATGGTGGGGGGTAATATGGATAGAATGGAGAAGCATGTGTCTGATCTGGAGAGGGGAAGCGAGGACTCGTCGAGCTGGGAGGGAAGTGGCCAGGGAAGTATGGAGGTACAACAAGAGGTGGATCTAATTATCCCTGACCCTGCTCTGGTGAAGGCTGCTGGCTCCTGGCAGGTGGTGGCGGTGGTGGTGTAGATAGATCTGGTGAAACTGAAGGCCCCTCACCTACCTCAGTCTGTATGGGTCTGCTAGTCGTAATCTTCTTCCGGCGAAACTTTGAGGCAAATGATTTACGAGGAGGATTGTCGCCTGAAGCTATCTGCAATATTAAAAAATAATAATTGAGAAACAGTTAATAAAGCAGTTAATGAAGCAGTTAATGAAGCAGGTAATAAATTACGAGAAGCAGTTAATAAAACAGTTAATGAAGCAGTTAATAAAAGACAAGGTGGCAAAATACAATATCATTTCTAAGCAGTAAAAAAATTACAAAACATTTAAATTCTACAATTCTAAATTACAGAAACTAATCAGAATCATCAAAACTATTTTCATCACTCTTAAGAGTATCTTCACTTTCATCCTGGTTCTCTTCTTCGTCTGAACTAGTTTAACTATTGACATCTTCTAACTCCATTTCAATAGTAGAGGTTGTAGTTGGCATATCCTCAATTTCAACAGGCATATAACTTGACATCTCATCCTCTTGATGTGCAGTTGCTACAATGTATTATTGATCAATTATTCCCCGTGCTTTTATTTTTATGACAGCTAGCCAATCTTGTTTGTCTCTGCGACCACTGGGATATTTGCTGAAATAAACTTGAATAGCTTGGCTTGCTAACACAAATGGATCAAACTTTCCGTATCTTCTACTATGTTTAACATCTACTAAACCATACACAGGATGAACCCTTGTGCCTCTATTTTGTACTGGATCATACCACTGACAGTTAAATAAGCATACAAAGTTCTCATCTTCGCCTGAGTATTCCAAGTCAAGGACCTCATTCAAAATACCATAATAATCACACTCATCTTCTTCATGAGTGTTTCCTCTAACACATACTCCACAATTTTTAATTTTTCTTCCTTCACTCCACGATTTGGTATGAAATCTGAACCCATTTACTATATATATTGGCCAAGTTTTTACTTTTCGCATTGGACCCCATGCTAATGCTTGCAAACCTTTATCGAAACATTTGTTATCAGGATTTTGTACCTAAAAATATTTTTAAATTTTAGTATTTTTGATAATAAATAAGATTTAAATTTATAAAAAAAAATGTACTCACATATGATCTGAACCAAGTTGGAAATTCATTTGCAACAGCTTGCTCAATTTCCCTTGAATCTGTCAAAGGCAAATTGCTTACAAAATACCTGGTGACAAATAATACATAAGTATTTTAAATAAACATTACTAATTTATTATTAACATTATGTTAGAACTTACTCTAAGATTGGCTCAACTTCTTCACAGTTCAGTAGTACATACAAATTCGCTGTATTTATTTCTAAATCGTTGAGATATCTTTCAACACATTTGCCACTAGGCTTTCCTTGCCTTCTAAATACTGTTAGTGTAGCATGTGATTGTTCTTCTACATCGAAGTCCATGTTACGACCCATTTTTGTTCTTGTACTCCTTACATGTGGCTCGAAATAGTAGGAGCAAAAGTGAGTTGTTTCTTGAGATAAATATGCTTCACATATCGATCCTTCTGGTCGTGCTTTATTCTTAACATATTTCTTCAACTTGTTCAGATATCTATTAATCAAATAAAAATATGTTATCTTAACTGATTCAAAAATATTGAGTAATTAATAAAATTTTTAACACATTTACCTTTCGAAAGGATACATCCAACGATATTGTACAGGTCCACCAACTCTAGCTTCGTAAGGTAGATGGACTGGAAGATGTTCCATATAATCAAAAAAACCCGGGGGAAATATCTTCTCTAACTTGCATAAGATGATTGGTATGTTATCTTCGTATCTCCGTAAAGCATTTTCACTTAGTTTAGATGAACATAAATCTTTGAAGAAAATGCTAAGCTCAATCAACGGATTTGATGTAATATCAAGATCTGCTCCAGTATCGTCCAGGACGATCTGGGATCGTCCTGGGACGATCAGTGGAAATCAGTTCCAGATTTTGCCCAGTTTTGCTCCAGGTGATTTTCTGCAGGCATCGTCCAGGCCGATTGGAGACATCGGCCAGGCCGATCGGCACTGTAGAAAATATCGTCCAGACAATAGCCCTGAATGGAGACCAGGCCGATCCTTTTGGTCGGATCGTCCCGGGACGATGCTGCGATCGGCCGGGCCGATCTGTGTATTATAAAGCTGATTTCAGTCGTTTTGAAGAGAGAGAAAAATCAGAAAAATAAAAATAAATATCTGAGGAGAGAGAAAGTCGAGGGCATTTGTGGAAAAGTGGATTTTCGGACGACGCGGAGCCGTTTTCGTCCGAAGTGGCTGTTGAGGAAATTGCTGTGCACGAGGTAAGGCATATTCCGCCTTTCTCAATTTTCAGAACCGTCGTGTTTGGCGGTATATTCTGTCCGGATTTCGTTTTCGTTAATGATTTTTGTCCGTATCTGTTGATTGGCTCAGTTTTTACCGCGTAACTTTCTGTATATTGTTGACGTGCCGAGTGTGCACATTTTGGTTATTTTCTGAAGATTTTCGTCCGGGTATTTTTGATTCGACTGTGTTTTTAGTCGACCAGATTTTTCTGTGAAATTGGAATTTATCTGTGCAGTAGAATAAAGGTTCTGAAATGTGATTATCTGTATTCTGTGCGAATTCGGTAAATTTTCTTTGCAGGAAAAATTGTGTAAATTCCGTATACTGCCGTTGTGCTGCCCGATTTTTGAGTAATTCCTGATTTGTCCGGATTTTCTCTGAAATGAAATGCTATGTGTATAAGCTATAAAAAGGGAGTTATAAGGGGCCTGAATCCTATGAGATTCAGTTAGTGAAACGGGAAATCTGCAATGAGATCAAATCTGATATCTGTTCTGTTCCGGATCCGATGAATTCTGTTTTGGTGCTATAAGCACATCTGTTTTGGTGCCGTGAGCACAAAGGGAGACATAAGGGGCCTGGATCCTATGAGATTCAGTCAGTGTCTGGGAAGGGAGGCATAAGGGGCCGGAATCCGTAGAGATTCCGTCAGTGTCAGGGCCTTTAGCTATATGTATCTGTACTATTTTCTGTATCTGTTCTGTTCTGTACGAAATTGTGATTATGATATAATGTGATCCGTACGATTCTGATTTCTGATTCTGACTCTGTTGATTTGTTCTGTTCTGATACGATCTGTACGACTCCGATGTGATTTGATATCTGTCCGTAAGTTTTGATTTCAGATTCTGTTCCGATTTCTGATCTGATTTCTATCCGATGAATTTGGTTTTGTTTTCTGAGAATTTAGATTGGTGGTTTGTTGCTTTGCTGAGCTGTTGAGCTCACCCTTGCTTTCTGGTGGTTTTCAGGTTCTGGGAAGGGCAAGGAAGTTCAGGACTAGGTTTCAGAGTCTGATCAGATTAGGTACTTTTGTACTTTTGATTTTTGTACAGTCATGGCTTTCCTGTTCTGTCTTTCTTTCTGTTGAAAGCCTTGTACTGTTCTGTAGATGATTATTTTGAGGAAATGAAAAGATAGATGTTTTGTTCCGCTGCATTTGATGTTTTTAGTAGCTCTGTTGTTCTGTGTGCTTCTGTTGAGTTAAGAATTTGGAAGATCAGTTTAGTAACCTAATCCAAAGCCAGATCCTGGTTAAGAAAGGTCTCACGTCGCGATCCGGCTCGGGCGGGATCCGTCCCCGTCGGGTCGGGTCGTGACAAGCTTTTTGTGGTATCAGAGCACTGGTTTTGGAAACAGGTTGGATTGTAAAACAGAGCTCTAGGAAGTGATCAGTGAGTCTGTCTGGGAGGTAGTTTTGGGTCGTTTGGCTTTTTATTGTGTTATTTTGTGTTGTTTTGTGATAGTTTTCCGGATTTTCTGGATTTTTCTGTATGGATCAGCCAGACCCAGACATGACAGACGGTCAGAGTGACGATCAGGCAGCACCAGTGGGGAGTACAGCCCCAGTGGTCGGTGCTGATACGCTTTCACAGTTTGCTTCACTTGTTGCTCAGATGATGAGCGAGACTCAGAGCAGAGCTTCGACTGTTAGATCTGAGGACATTGATCGACACCTGCAGTTATTTTTGAGGTTGAAGCCTCCGAGGTTTGAGGGCGCTGTTGAGCCCAGAGCAGCCGAGGAGTGGCTGAGGAGATTGGAGAAGACTTTTGACGGGATGCAGTGTCCTGCAGACAGGAAAGTTCCGTTAGCTGTTTTTCTGTTAGACGGAGAGGCTGAGCACTGGTGGGATGGCCAGCAAGCCGCCAGATTTCAGGGCAGATTGAACTCTTTGATCACTTGGGAGGAGTTCACTGAAGTATTTCGAGACTGGTTTGTTCCCCCTTCTGCACGACAGCAGATGCAGGAGAGTTTTCTGAGACTTGTTCAGGGGAGCAAGACGGTGATGCAGTACGAGGCTGAGTTTACTGCATTAGCCAGGTACGCTCCGCAGCTGGTTAGCACGTCTACTGAGAGGTGCTACAGATTTCTGAGAGGCTTACGAGACACTTTGAGGCAGCCTCTGATACCGTTCCGGATCACCGATTTCTCTGAGCTTGTGGAGCGAGCTCGTCTGATTGAGAATGACATGACGGCTACTCAGCAGCGGTGGACTGCGAGTAGGAAGAGGTTTGGAGGAGAGACATCTGGCAGTGGTTCCTCTGGGAAGAGGAGATTTGTTCCTGGATCTGGATCTGGAGATTCCAGGAAGAGCGGAGGATCGTCTGGTACTGCTACCAGTACGACTAGTTCTGGATCTGTCAGTACGGCACCTGTGTGCCAGAGTTGTGGACGACGACACCATGGCCAGTGCTACAGGATAGCTGGTCTTTGTTTCAGATGTGGTCAGCCGGGACATAGGATTGCAGAATGTCCACAGATGGGATATGAGCAGCGATCTGAGGGCTTTGTCAGACCTGTTGGTTCAGCAGCAGGAAGACCGAGGACTGTTCCTCCACGCCCTGAGGGATTTGCTGGTAGAGGTGGTGGTTCTAGTTCTGCATCACGGAGACCACCTACGATTTAGAGGGAGCAGAGTAGTTCTGTTGCTTCAGCTCCTGCTCCAGTTCAGCCACGAGTTTACAGTCTGAGTCAGCAGGAGGCTCGTGATGCTCCGGATGTTGTGACAGGTACGGTTTACATTTCTGATCAGCCCTGTCGTGTTTTGTTTGACTCTGGAGCGAGTCATTCTTTTCTGTCCGAGCATTGTTTTGAGATTTTACATTTGGATTCGATGGTTTTACCGGTTTCTTTGTCTGTGATTTTACCGGCTGGGAATCCATTGATTGCTCGACAGTTTTGTTTGTGTGAGATCGAGATTTCTGGCAAGAAGTGAAAATCGAGTTTGATTCGATTGCCGATTTCGTCGTATGATGTGATTCTGGGCATGGATTGGCTGAGTCAGTATGAGGCTCAGATTGACTGTCTGAAGAAGCAAGTGAGTTTGCTTGTGGCTGGAGAGAGAGTTGTATTTCAGGGATTACGAGGTGTTCTCTCCAGTCTGGTTTCTGTGTTGGAGGTGAGCAGGATGTGGAAGAAGGGATGTCCGGTATTTTTGGCTTCGGTGCGGGATCTGAACCTGGAGGTTGGTTCTGTTTCTGAGATCCCAGTGGTACGGGAGTTTGCCGATGTTTTTCCTGAGGAGTTGGTTGGTTTACCTCCGGATAGAGATGTGGAGTTCTCTATCGATGTTTTTCCGGGTACCGCTCCGATATCGAAAGCTCCGTACAGGATGGCACCGAAAGAACTTTCTGAGTTGAAAGTTCAGCTTCAGGAGTTGGTTGACAGAGGTTTTGTACGTCCTAGTGTTTCGCCCTGGGGAGCACCTGTTCTGTTTGTGAAGAAGAAGGACGGTACACTCCGTATGTGTATTGATTACAGAGATTTGAACAAGGTCACGATCAAGAACAAGTATCCTTTGCCTCGGATAGACGACTTGTTTGATCAGCTTTCCGGATCTTCGGTATTTTGAAGATTGATTTGAGATCCGGATATTATCAGGTGAAGGTGAAGGAAGCTGATGTGGTGAAGACTGCTTTCAGTACTCGGTACGGGCACTACGAGTTTTTGGTTATGCCTTTTGGGGTAACCAATGCGCCTGCGATTTTTATGGATCTGATGAACCGAGTATTCAGGGAGTTTCTGGATCAGTTCGTGATCGTCTTCATTGACGATATTCTGGTATATTCTGCATCTGAGGATGAGCATGCCAGACATTTGAGGATTGTGTTGGAGACTTTGAGGAGGCATCAGCTGTATGCCAAGTTCTCCAAGTGTGAATTCTGGCTGAAGAGCATTTCATTTTTGGGACACGTGGTTAGCGGAGAAGGCATTTCTGTAGATCCCCAGAAGATTCAGGCTGTTGCTGATTGGCCAAGGCCGACTACGGTATTTGAGGTACGTAGTTTCTTGGGCATGGCCGGGTATTATAGGAAGTTTGTGAAAGGATTTTCACAGATTTCGACTCCTCTGACGAGACTGACTCAGAAGTCAGTACCTTTTGTTTGGACACCGGAGTGTGAAGCTAGTTTTCAGAGATTGAAGGAGTGTTTGACTTCAGCTCCAGTGTTGGCACTTCCGTCAGGTACGGAGGGTTTCCAGGTGTTCAGTGATGCTTCACTGAAAGGATTGGGTTGTGTTCTGATGCAGCATGGTCAGGTAATTGCTTATGCTTCGAGACAGTTGAAACCACATGAGAAGAATTACCCGACGCATGATCTGGAGTTAGCTGCAGTTGTTTTTGCTTTGAAGATTTGGCGTCATTACCTGTATGGCGTCAGATGTGAGATCTTTACTGATCATAAGAGCCTGAAGTATATTTTTACTCAGAAGGATCTGAATCTGAGACAGAGGAGGTGGCTCGAGTTGATCAAGGACTACGATTTGACTATTCAGTATCAGCCTGGGAAGGCGAATGTGGTAGCGGACGCTCTGAGCAGGAAGTCTTCTGGATTCTCAGGTATTCAGCTTACCTGTGATGACTTTCTGATTCGTGATTTGGAGAGATTGCAGTTGGAGGTGGTTTCCTCCAATGATTTGGAGTTGGCTCAGATGAGTATTCAGTCTTCTTTGGAAGCACGGATTCAGGAAGCCCAGAAGTCAGATTCTGATTATTTGAAGTTGATTGCGCAGATTGGATCTGGTAAGACTCCTGAACTTCGAATTTCTGATTCTGGTGTTATTTTCTGTAAGAATAGGTTATGGGTACCTGTGTTTGGAGACTTGAGGCAGGAGATTCTGTACGAATCTCATCATTCTGGCTACACTGTACATCCAGGCAGTGGTAAGATGTACGCTGATATGAAGCTTTTGTTTTGGTGGCCTGGGATGAAGAAGGATGTGGCAGAGTTTGTGTCGAGATGCGAAGCCTGTCAGTTGGTGAAGGCAGAGCATCAGCGACCAGGTGGGCTGTTGCAGTCGTTGCCTATCCCTGAGTGGAAATGGGAGGAGGTAACGATGGATTTTGCGATGGGTTTTCCTCGATCTAGACAAGGACATGATGCCATTTGGGTGGTTGTAGATCGATTGACGAAGTCAGCCCATTTTCTTCCGATCAGACAGACGGATTCAGTTGATCGCTTGGCACAGATTTATGTGAAGGAAATAGTCAGATTGCACGGTGTGCCTCGTGTGATCGTATCTGATCGAGATGGACGCTTTACTTCCAGACTTTGGAAAGGCATTCAGCAAGGCTTGGGTACGAAACTGCATTTCAGTACAGCCTTTCATCCTCAGACCGACGGACAGTCTGAGAGGACGATTCAGGTACTGGAAGATCTGTTGAGGCTTTGTGTTCTGGACTTTAGCGGAAGTTGGGAGGATCATATTCCGCTGATTGAGTTTGCCTATAACAACAGTTTTCAGTCCAGTATCGGTATGGCACCGTACGAGGCTCTGTATGGCAGGAAGTGTCGTACTCCTTTGACTCTGACGGAGGTCGGAGATAGACAGGCTTTGGGGGCCACTTTTGCTGATGAAACTGCTCAGAAGATCAATTTGATAAGAGAAAGATTGAAAGCCGCTCAAGATCGTCAGCAGAAGTATTACAATCAGAAGCACAGATTTGTTGAATTTCAGGTCGGTGACTTTGTGTATGTCAAAGTCAGCCCGATGAAAGGTGTGAGCAGATTTGGTCAGGTAAGCAAGCTTAGTCCAAGGTATGTTGGACCATTTGAGATTTTGGAAAGAATTGGAAAATCTGCTTATCGCCTATTGCTTTCTGATTCTATGCCGGATGTGCATAATGTGTTTCATGTATCCACTCTGAGGAAGTGGGTTTCAGACTCCGGGAAGAAGGTGTCTGCTGATGAGGTGGAGATTCAGGAGAATCTGGCGTACAAGGAAGAGCCAGAGCTTATTTTGGCGTACGACGTCCGAAAGTTAAGAAATAAAGAGATTCCGATGGTTAAAGTCCAGTGGAAGCACCGGACTGCACGGGAAGCAACTTGGGAGAAGGAGTCTGATATGAGACGGTCGTACCCGTACTTGTTTTGACTGAGTTTGGACTGGATAATGTCGAGGACGACATTTTTCTGAGTTGGGGAGATTGTAATATCAAGATCTGCTCCAGTATCGTCCAGGACGATCTGGGATCGTCCTGGACGATCAGTGGAAATCAGTTCCAGATTTTGCCCAGTTTTGCTCCAGGTGATTTTCTGCAGGCATCGTCCAGGCCGATTGGAGACATCGGCCAGGCCGATCGGCACTGTAGAAAATATCGTCTAGACAATAGCCCTGAATGGAGACCAGGCCGATCCTTTTGGTCGGATCGTCCCGGGACGATGCTGCGATCGGCCGGGCCGATCTGTGTATTATAAAGCTGATTTCAGTCGTTTTGAAGAGAGAGAAAAATCAGAAAAATAAAAATAAATATCTGAGGAGAGAGAAAGTCGAGGGCATTTGTGGAAAAGTGGATTTTCGGACGACGCGGAGCCGTTTTTGTCCGAAGTGGCTGTTGAGGAAATTGCTGTGCACGAGGTAAGGCATATTCCGCCTTTCTCAATTTTCAGAACCGTCGTGTTTGGCGGTATATTCTGTCCGGATTTCGTTTTCCTTAATGATTTTTGTCCGTATCTGTTGATTGGCTCAGTTTTTACCGCGTAACTTTCTGTATATTGTTGACGTGCCGAGTGTGCACATTTTGGTTATTTTCTGAAGATTTTCGTCCGGGTATTTTTGATTCGACTGTGTTTTTAGTCGACCGGATTTTTCTGTGAAATTGGAATTTATCTGTGCAGTAGAATAAAGGTTCTGAAATGTGATTATCTGTATTCTGTGCGAATTCGGTAAATTTTCTTTGCAGGAAAAATTGTGTAAATTCCGTATACTGCCGTTGTGCTGCCCGATTTTTGAGTAATTCCTGATTTGTCCGGATTTTCTCTGAAATGAAATGCTATGTGTATAAGCTATAAAAAGGGAGTTATAAGGGGCCTGAATCCTATGAGATTCAGTTAGTGAAACGGGAAATCTGCAATGAGATCAAATCTGATATCTGTTCTGTTCCGGATCCGATGAATTCTGTTTTGGTGCTATAAGCACATCTGTTTTGGTGCCGTGAGCACAAAGGGAGACATAAGGGGCCTGGATCCTATGAGATTCAGTCAGTGTCTGGGAAGGGAGGCATAAGGGGCCGGAATCCGTAGAGATTCCGTCAGTGTCAGGGCCTTTAGCTATATGTATCTGTACTATTTTCTGTATCTGTTCTGTTCTGTACGAAATTGTGATTATGATATAATGTGATCCGTACGATTCTGATTTCTGATTCTGACTCTGTTGATTTGTTCTGTTCTGATACGATCTGTACGACTCCGATGTGATTTGATATCTGTCCGTAAGTTTTGATTTCAGATTCTGTTCCGATTTCTGATCTGATTTCTATCCGATGAATTTGGTTTTGTTTTCTGAGAATTTAGATTGGTGGTTTGTTGCTTTGCTGAGCTGTTGAGCTCACCCTTGCTTTCTGGTGGTTTTCAGGTTCTGGGAAAGGCAAGGAAGTTCAGGACTAGGTTTCAGAGTCTGATCAGATTAGGTACTTTTGTACTTTTGATTTTTGTACAGTCATGGCTTTCCTGTTCTGTCTTTCTTTCTGTTGAAAGCCTTGTACTGTTCTGTAGATGATTATTTTGAGGAAATGAAAAGATAGATGTTTTGTTCCGCTGCATTTGATGTTTTTAGTAGCTCTGTTGTTCTGTGTGCTTCTGTTGAGTTAAGAATTTGGAAGATCAGTTCAGTAACCTAATCCAAAGCCAGATCCTGGTTAAGAAAGGTCTCACGTCGCGATCCGGCTCGGGCGGGATCCGTCCCCGTCGGGTCGGGTCGTGACAAGCTTTTTGTGGTATCAGAGCACTGGTTTTGGAAACAGGTTGGATTGTAAAACAGAGCTCTAGGAAGTGATCAGTGAGTCTGTCTGGGAGGTAGTTTTGGGTCGTTTGGCTTTTTATTGTGTTATTTTGTGTTGTTTTGTGATAGTTTTCCGGATTTTCTGGATTTTTCTGTATGGATCAGCCAGACCCAGACATGACAGACGGTCAGAGTGACGATCAGGCAGCACCAGTGGGGAGTACAGCCCCAGTGGTCGGTGCTGATACGCTTTCACAGTTTGCTTCACTTGTTGCTCAGATGATGAGCGAGACTCAGAGCAGAGCTTCGACTGTTAGATCTGAGGACATTGATCGACACCTGCAGTTATTTTTGAGGTTGAAGCCTCCGAGGTTTGAGGGTGCTGTTGAGCCCAGAGCAGCCGAGGAGTGGCTGAGGAGATTGGAGAAGACTTTTGACGGGATGCAGTGTCCTGCAGACAGGAAAGTTCCGTTAGCTGTTTTTCTGTTGGACGGAGAGGCTGAGCACTGGTGGGATGGCCAGCAAGCCGCCAGATTTCAGGGCAGATTGAACTCTTTGATCACTTGGGAGGAGTTCACTGAAGTATTTCGAGACTGGTTTGTTCCCCCTTCTGCACGACAGCAGATGCAGGAGAGTTTTCTGAGACTTGTTCAGGGGAGCAAGACGGTGATGCAGTACGAGGCTGAGTTTACTGCATTAGCCAGGTACGCTCCGCAGCTGGTTAGCACGTCTACTGAGAGGTGCTACAGATTTCTGAGAGGCTTACGAGACACTTTGAGGCAGCCTCTGATACCGTTCCGGATCACCGATTTCTCTGAGCTTGTGGAGCGAGCTCGTCTGATTGAGAATGACATGACGGCTACTCAGCAGCGGTGGACTGCGAGTAGGAAGAGGTTTGGAGGAGAGACATCTGGCAGTGGTTCCTCTGGGAAGAGGAGATTTGTTCCTGGATCTGGATCTGGAGATTCCAGGAAGAGCGGAGGATCGTCTGGTACTGCTACCAGTACGACTAGTTCTGGATCTGTCAGTACGGCACCTGTGTGCCAGAGTTGTGGACGACGACACCATGGCCAGTGCTACAGGATAGCTGGTCTTTGTTTCAGATGTGGTCAGCCGGGACATAGGATTGCAGAATGTCCACAGATGGGATATGAGCAGCGATCTGAGGGCTTTGTCAGACCTGTTGGTTCAGCAGCAGGAAGACCGAGGACTGTTCCTCCACGCCCTGAGGGATTTGCTGGTAGAGGTGGTGGTTCTAGTTCTGCACCACGGAGACCACCTACGATTTAGAGGGAGCAGAGTAGTTCTGTTGCTTCAGCTCCTGCTCCAGTTCAGCCACGAGTTTACAGTCTGAGTCAGCAGGAGGCTCGTGATGCTCCGGATGTTGTGACAGGTACGGTTTACATTTCTGATCAGCCCTGTCGTGTTTTGTTTGACTCTGGAGCGAGTCATTCTTTTCTGTCCGAGCATTGTTTTGAGATTTTACATTTGGATTCGATGGTTTTACCGGTTTCTTTGTCTGTGATTTTACCGGCTGGGAATCCATTGATTGCTCGACAGTTTTGTTTGTGTGAGATCGAGATTTCTGGCAAGAAGTGGAAATCGAGTTTGATTCGATTGCCGATTTCGTCGTATGATGTGATTCTGGGCATGGATTGGCTGAGTCAGTATGAGGCTCAGATTGACTGTCTGAAGAAGCAAGTGAGTTTGCTTGTGGCTGGAGAGAGAGTTGTATTTCAGGGATTACGAGGTGTTCTCTCCAGTCTGGTTTCTGTGTTGGAGGTGAGCAGGATGTGGAAGAAGGGATGTCCGGTATTTTTGGCTTCGGTGCGGGATCTGAACCTGGAGGTTGGTTCTGTTTCTGAGATCCCAGTGGTACGGGAGTTTGCCGATGTTTTTCCTGAGGAGTTGGTTGGTTTACCTCCGGATAGAGATGTGGAGTTCTCTATCGATGTTTTTCCGGGTACCGCTCCGATATCGAAAGCTCCGTACAGGATGGCACCGAAAGAACTTTCTGAGTTGAAAGTTCAGCTTCAGGAGTTGGTTGACAGAGGTTTTGTACGTCCTAGTGTTTCGCCCTGGGGAGCACCTGTTCTGTTTGTGAAGAAGAAGGACGGTACACTCCGTATGTGTATTGATTACAGAGATTTGAACAAGGTCACGATCAAGAACAAGTATCCTTTGCCTCGGATAGACGACTTGTTTGATCAGCTTTCCGGATCTTCGGTATTTTTGAAGATTGATTTGAGATCCGGATATTATCAGGTGAAGGTGAAGGAAGCTGATGTGGTGAAGACTGCTTTCAGTACTCGGTACGGGCACTACGAGTTTTTGGTTATGCCTTTTGGGGTAACCAATGCGCCTGCGATTTTTATGGATCTGATGAACCGAGTATTCAGGGAGTTTCTGGATCAGTTCGTGATCGTCTTCATTGACGATATTCTGGTATATTCTGCATCTGAGGATGAGCATGCCAGACATTTGAGGATTGTGTTGGAGACTTTGAGGAGGCATCAGCTGTATGCCAAGTTCTCCAAGTGTGAATTCTGGCTGAAGAGCATTTCATTTTTGGGACACGTGGTTAGCGGAGAAGGCATTTCTGTAGATCCCCAGAAGATTCAGGCTGTTGCTGATTGGCCAAAGCCGACTACGGTATTTGAGGTACGTAGTTTCTTGGGCATGGCCGGGTATTATAGGAAGTTTGTGAAAGGATTTTCACAGATTTCGACTCCTCTGACGAGACTGACTCAGAAGTCAGTACCTTTTGTTTGGACACCGGAGTGTGAAGCTAGTTTTCAGAGATTGAAGGAGTGTTTGACTTCAGCTCCAGTGTTGGCACTTCCGTCAGGTACGGAGGGTTTCCAGGTGTTCAGTGATGCTTCACTGAAAGGATTGGGTTGTGTTCTGATGCAGCATGGTCAGGTAATTGCTTATGCTTCGAGACAGTTGAAACCACATGAGAAGAATTACCCGACGCATGATCTGGAGTTAGCTGCAGTTGTTTTTGCTTTGAAGATTTGGCGTCATTACCTGTATGGCGTCAGATGTGAGATCTTTACTGATCATAAGAGCCTGAAGTATATTTTTACTCAGAAGGATCTGAATCTGAGACAGAGGAGGTGGCTCGAGTTGATCAAGGACTACGATTTGACTATTCAGTATCAGCCTGGGAAGGCGAATGTGGTAGCGGACGCTCTGAGCAGGAAGTCTTCTGGATTCTCAGGTATTCAGCTTACCTGTGATGACTTTCTGATTCGTGATTTGGAGAGATTGCAGTTGGAGGTGGTTTCCTCCAATGATTTGGAGTTGGCTCAGATGAGTATTCAGTCTTCTTTGGAAGCACGGATTCAGGAAGCCCAGAAGTCAGATTCTGATTATTTGAAGTTGATTGCGCAGATTGGATCTGGTAAGACTCCTGAACTTCGAATTTCTGATTCTGGTGTTATTTTCTGTAAGAATAGGTTATGGGTACCTGTGTTTGGAGACTTGAGGCAGGAGATTCTGTACGAATCTCATCATTCTGGCTACACTGTACATCCAGGCAGTGGTAAGATGTACGCTGATATGAAGCTTTTGTTTTGGTGGCCTGGGATGAAGAAGGATGTGGCAGAGTTTGTGTCGAGATGCGAAGCCTGTCAGTTGGTGAAGGCAGAGCATCAGCGACCAGGTGGGCTGTTGCAGTCGTTGCCTATCCCTGAGTGGAAATGGGAGGAGGTAACGATGGATTTTGCGATGGGTTTTCCTCGATCTAGACAAGGACATGATGCCATTTGGGTGGTTGTAGATCGATTGACGAAGTCAGCCCATTTTCTTCCGATCAGACAGACGGATTCAGTTGATCGCTTGGCACAGATTTATGTGAAGGAAATAGTCAGATTGCACGGTGTGCCTCGTGTGATCGTATCTGATCGAGATGGACGCTTTACTTCCAGACTTTGGAAAGGCATTCAGCAAGGCTTGGGTACGAAACTGCATTTCAGTACAGCCTTTCATCCTCAGACCGACGGACAGTCTGAGAGGACGATTCAGGTACTGGAAGATCTGTTGAGGCTTTGTGTTCTGGACTTTAGCGGAAGTTGGGAGGATCATATTCCGCTGATTGAGTTTGCCTATAACAACAGTTTTCAGTCCAGTATCGGTATGGCACCGTACGAGGCTCTGTATGGCAGGAAGTGTCGTACTCCTTTGACTCTGACGGAGGTCGGAGATAGACAGGCTTTGGGGGCCACTTTTGCTGATGAAACTGCTCAGAAGATCAATTTGATAAGAGAAAGATTGAAAGCCGCTCAAGATCGTCAGCAGAAGTATTACAATCAGAAGCACAGATTTGTTGAATTTCAGGTCGGTGACTTTGTGTATGTCAAAGTCAGCCCGATGAAAGGTGTGAGCAGATTTGGTCAGGTAAGCAAGCTTAGTCCAAGGTATGTTGGACCATTTGAGATTTTGGAAAGAATTGGAAAATCTGCTTATCGCCTATTGCTTTCTGATTCTATGCCGGATGTGCATAATGTGTTTCATGTATCCACTCTGAGGAAGTGGGTTTCAGACTCCGGGAAGAAGGTGTCTGCTGATGAGGTGGAGATTCAGGAGAATCTGGCGTACAAGGAAGAGCCAGAGCTTATTTTGGCGTACGACGTCCGAAAGTTAAGAAATAAAGAGATTCCGATGGTTAAAGTCCAGTGGAAGCACCGGACTGCACGGGAAGCAACTTGGGAGAAGGAGTCTGATATGAGACGGTCGTACCCGTACTTGTTTTGACTGAGTTTGGACTGGATAATGTCGAGGACGACATTTTTCTGAGTTGGGGAGATTGTAATATCAAGATCTGCTCCAGTATCGTCCAGGACGATCTGGGATCGTCCTGGGACGATCAGTGGAAATCAGTTCCAGATTTTGCCCAGTTTTGCTCCAGGTGATTTTCTGCAGGCATCGTCCAGGCCGATTGGAGACATCGGCCAGGCCGATCGGCACTGTAGAAAATATCGTCTAGACAATAGCCCTGAATGGAGACCAGGCCGATCCTTTTGGTCGGATCGTCCCGGGACGATGCTGCGATCGGCCGGGCCGATCTGTGTATTATAAAGCTGATTTCAGTCGTTTTGAAGAGAGAGAAAAATCAGAAAAATAAAAATAAATATCTGAGGAGAGAGAAAGTCGAGGGCATTTGTGGAAAAGTGGATTTTCGGACGACGCGGAGCCGTTTTTGTCCGAAGTGGCTGTTGAGGAAATTGCTGTGCACGAGGTAAGGCATATTCCGCCTTTCTCAATTTTCAGAACCGTCGTGTTTGGCGGTATATTCTGTCCGGATTTCGTTTTCCTTAATGATTTTTGTCCGTATCTGTTGATTGGCTCAGTTTTTACCGCGTAACTTTCTGTATATTGTTGACGTGCCGAGTGTGCACATTTTGGTTATTTTCTGAAGATTTTCGTCCGGGTATTTTTGATTCGACTGTGTTTTTAGTCGACCGGATTTTTCTGTGAAATTGGAATTTATCTGTGCAGTAGAATAAAGGTTCTGAAATGTGATTATCTGTATTCTGTGCGAATTCGGTAAATTTTCTTTGCAGGAAAAATTGTGTAAATTCCGTATACTGCCGTTGTGCTGCCCGATTTTTGAGTAATTCCTGATTTGTCCGGATTTTCTCTGAAATGAAATGCTATGTGTATAAGCTATAAAAAGGGAGTTATAAGGGGCCTGAATCCTATGAGATTCAGTTAGTGAAACGGGAAATCTGCAATGAGATCAAATCTGATATCTGTTCTGTTCCGGATCCGATGAATTCTGTTTTGGTGCTATAAGCACATCTGTTTTGGTGCCGTGAGCACAAAGGGAGACATAAGGGGCCTGGATCCTATGAGATTCAGTCAGTGTCTGGGAAGGGAGGCATAAGGGGCCGGAATCCGTAGAGATTCCGTCAGTGTCAGGGCCTTTAGCTATATGTATCTGTACTATTTTCTGTATCTGTTCTGTTCTGTACGAAATTGTGATTATGATATAATGTGATCCGTACGATTCTGATTTCTGATTCTGACTCTGTTGATTTGTTCTGTTCTGATACGATCTGTACGACTCCGATGTGATTTGATATCTGTCCGTAAGTTTTGATTTCAGATTCTGTTCCGATTTCTGATCTGATTTCTATCCGATGAATTTGGTTTTGTTTTCTGAGAATTTAGATTGGTGGTTTGTTGCTTTGCTGAGCTGTTGAGCTCACCCTTGCTTTCTGGTGGTTTTCAGGTTCTGGGAAAGGCAAGGAAGTTCAGGACTAGGTTTCAGAGTCTGATCAGATTAGGTACTTTTGTACTTTTGATTTTTGTACAGTCATGGCTTTCCTATTCTGTCTTTCTTTCTGTTGAAAGCCTTGTACTGTTCTGTAGATGATTATTTTGAGGAAATGAAAAGATAGATGTTTTGTTCCGCTGCATTTGATGTTTTTAGTAGCTCTGTTGTTCTGTGTGCTTCTGTTGAGTTAAGAATTTGGAAGATCAGTTCAGTAACCTAATCCAAAGCCAGATCCTGGTTAAGAAAGGTCTCACGTCGCGATCCGGCTCGGGCGGGATCCGTCCCCGTCGGGTCGGGTCGTGACAAGCTTTTTGTGGTATCAGAGCACTGGTTTTGGAAACAGGTTGGATTGTAAAACAGAGCTCTAGGAAGTGATCAGTGAGTCTGTCTGGGAGGTAGTTTTGGGTCGTTTGGCTTTTTATTGTGTTATTTTGTGTTGTTTTGTGATAGTTTTCCGGATTTTCTGGATTTTTCTGTATGGATCAGCCAGACCCAGACATGACAGACGGTCAGAGTGACGATCAGGCAGCACCAGTGGGGAGTACAGCCCCAGTGGTCGGTGCTGATACGCTTTCACAGTTTGCTTCACTTGTTGCTCAGATGATGAGCGAGACTCAGAGCAGAGCTTCGACTGTTAGATCTGAGGACATTGATCGACACCTGCAGTTATTTTTGAGGTTGAAGCCTCCGAGGTTTGAGGGCGCTGTTGAGCCCAGAGCAGCCGAGGAGTGGCTGAGGAGATTGGAGAAGACTTTTGACGGGATGCAGTGTCCTGCAGACAGGAAAGTTCCGTTAGCTGTTTTTCTGTTGGACGGAGAGGCTGAGCACTGGTGGGATGGCCAGCAAGCCGCCAGATTTCAGGGCAGATTGAACTCTTTGATCACTTGGGAGGAGTTCACTGAAGTATTTCGAGACTGGTTTGTTCCCCCTTCTGCACGACAGCAGATGCAGGAGAGTTTTCTGAGACTTGTTCAGGGGAGCAAGACGGTGATGCAGTACGAGGCTGAGTTTACTGCATTAGCCAGGTACGCTCCGCAGCTGGTTAGCACGTCTACTGAGAGGTGCTACAGATTTCTGAGAGGCTTACGAGACACTTTGAGGCAGCCTCTGATACCGTTCCGGATCACCGATTTCTCTGAGCTTGTGGAGCGAGCTCGTCTGATTGAGAATGACATGACGGCTACTCAGCAGCGGTGGACTGCGAGTAGGAAGAGGTTTGGAGGAGAGACATCTGGCAGTGGTTCCTCTGGGAAGAGGAGATTTGTTCCTGGATCTGGATCTGGAGATTCCAGGAAGAGCGGAGGATCGTCTGGTACTGCTACCAGTACGACTAGTTCTGGATCTGTCAGTACGGCACCTGTGTGCCAGAGTTGTGGACGACGACACCATGGCCAGTGCTACAGGATAGCTGGTCTTTGTTTCAGATGTGGTCAGCCGGGACATAGGATTGCAGAATGTCCACAGATGGGATATGAGCAGCGATCTGAGGGCTTTGTCAGACCTGTTGGTTCAGCAGCAGGAAGACCGAGGACTGTTCCTCCACGCCCTGAGGGATTTGCTGGTAGAGGTGGTGGTTCTAGTTCTGCACCACGGAGACCACCTACGATTTAGAGGGAGCAGAGTAGTTCTGTTGCTTCAGCTCCTGCTCCAGTTCAGCCACGAGTTTACAGTCTGAGTCAGCAGGAGGCTCGTGATGCTCCGGATGTTGTGACAGGTACGGTTTACATTTCTGATCAGCCCTGTCGTGTTTTGTTTGACTCTGGAGCGAGTCATTCTTTTCTGTCCGAGCATTGTTTTGAGATTTTACATTTGGATTCGATGGTTTTACCGGTTTCTTTGTCTGTGATTTTACCGGCTGGGAATCCATTGATTGCTCGACAGTTTTGTTTGTGTGAGATCGAGATTTCTGGCAAGAAGTGAAAATCGAGTTTGATTCGATTGCCGATTTCGTCGTATGATGTGATTCTGGGCATGGATTGGCTGAGTCAGTATGAGGCTCAGATTGACTGTCTGAAGAAGCAAGTGAGTTTGCTTGTGGCTGGAGAGAGAGTTGTATTTCAGGGATTACGAGGTGTTCTCTCCAGTCTGGTTTCTGTGTTGGAGGTGAGCAGGATGTGGAAGAAGGGATGTCCGGTATTTTTGGCTTCGGTGCGGGATCTGAACCTGGAGGTTGGTTCTGTTTCTGAGATCCCAGTGGTACGGGAGTTTGCCGATGTTTTTCCTGAGGAGTTGGTTGGTTTACCTCCGGATAGAGATGTGGAGTTCTCTATCGATGTTTTTCCGGGTACCGCTCCGATATCGAAAGCTCCGTACAGGATGGCACCGAAAGAACTTTCTGAGTTGAAAGTTCAGCTTCAGGAGTTGGTTGACAGAGGTTTTGTACGTCCTAGTGTTTCGCCCTGGGGAGCACCTGTTCTGTTTGTGAAGAAGAAGGACGGTACACTCCGTATGTGTATTGATTACAGAGATTTGAACAAGGTCACGATCAAGAACAAGTATCCTTTGCCTCGGATAGACGACTTGTTTGATCAGCTTTCCGGATCTTCGGTATTTTTGAAGATTGATTTGAGATCCGGATATTATCAGGTGAAGGTGAAGGAAGCTGATGTGGTGAAGACTGCTTTCAGTACTCGGTACGGGCACTACGAGTTTTTGGTTATGCCTTTTGGGGTAACCAATGCGCCTGCGATTTTTATGGATCTGATGAACCGAGTATTCAGGGAGTTTCTGGATCAGTTCGTGATCGTCTTCATTGACGATATTCTGGTATATTCTGCATCTGAGGATGAGCATGCCAGACATTTGAGGATTGTGTTGGAGACTTTGAGGAGGCATCAGCTGTATGCCAAGTTCTCCAAGTGTGAATTCTGGCTGAAGAGCATTTCATTTTTGGGACACGTGGTTAGCGGAGAAGGCATTTCTGTAGATCCCCAGAAGATTCAGGCTGTTGCTGATTGGCCAAGGCCGACTACGGTATTTGAGGTACGTAGTTTCTTGGGCATGGCCGGGTATTATAGGAAGTTTGTGAAAGGATTTTCACAGATTTCGACTCCTCTGACGAGACTGACTCAGAAGTCAGTACCTTTTGTTTGGACACCGGAGTGTGAAGCTAGTTTTCAGAGATTGAAGGAGTGTTTGACTTCAGCTCCAGTGTTGGCACTTCCGTCAGGTACGGAGGGTTTCCAGGTGTTCAGTGATGCTTCACTGAAAGGATTGGGTTGTGTTCTGATGCAGCATGGTCAGGTAATTGCTTATGCTTCGAGACAGTTGAAACCACATGAGAAGAATTACCCGACGCATGATCTGGAGTTAGCTGCAGTTGTTTTTGCTTTGAAGATTTGGCGTCATTACCTGTATGGCGTCAGATGTGAGATCTTTACTGATCATAAGAGCCTGAAGTATATTTTTACTCAGAAGGATCTGAATCTGAGACAGAGGAGGTGGCTCGAGTTGATCAAGGACTACGATTTGACTATTCAGTATCAGCCTGGGAAGGCGAATGTGGTAGCGGACGCTCTGAGCAGGAAGTCTTCTGGATTCTCAGGTATTCAGCTTACCTGTGATGACTTTCTGATTCGTGATTTGGAGAGATTGCAGTTGGAGGTGGTTTCCTCCAATGATTTGGAGTTGGCTCAGATGAGTATTCAGTCTTCTTTGGAAGCACGGATTCAGGAAGCCCAGAAGTCAGATTCTGATTATTTGAAGTTGATTGCGCAGATTGGATCTGGTAAGACTCCTGAACTTCGAATTTCTGATTCTGGTGTTATTTTCTGTAAGAATAGGTTATGGGTACCTGTGTTTGGAGACTTGAGGCAGGAGATTCTGTACGAATCTCATCATTCTGGCTACACTGTACATCCAGGCAGTGGTAAGATGTACGCTGATATGAAGCTTTTGTTTTGGTGGCCTGGGATGAAGAAGGATGTGGCAGAGTTTGTGTCGAGATGCGAAGCCTGTCAGTTGGTGAAGGCAGAGCATCAGCGACCAGGTGGGCTGTTGCAGTCGTTGCCTATCCCTGAGTGGAAATGGGAGGAGGTAACGATGGATTTTGCGATGGGTTTTCCTCGATCTAGACAAGGACATGATGCCATTTGGGTGGTTGTAGATCGATTGACGAAGTCAGCCCATTTTCTTCCGATCAGACAGACGGATTCAGTTGATCGCTTGGCACAGATTTATGTGAAGGAAATAGTCAGATTGCACGGTGTGCCTCGTGTGATCGTATCTGATCGAGATGGACGCTTTACTTCCAGACTTTGGAAAGGCATTCAGCAAGGCTTGGGTACGAAACTGCATTTCAGTACAGCCTTTCATCCTCAGACCGACGGACAGTCTGAGAGGACGATTCAGGTACTGGAAGATCTGTTGAGGCTTTGTGTTCTGGACTTTAGCGGAAGTTGGGAGGATCATATTCCGCTGATTGAGTTTGCCTATAACAACAGTTTTCAGTCCAGTATCGGTATGGCACCGTACGAGGCTCTGTATGGCAGGAAGTGTCGTACTCCTTTGACTCTGACGGAGGTCGGAGATAGACAGGCTTTGGGGGCCACTTTTGCTGATGAAACTGCTCAGAAGATCAATTTGATAAGAGAAAGATTGAAAGCCGCTCAAGATCGTCAGCAGAAGTATTACAATCAGAAGCACAGATTTGTTGAATTTCAGGTCGGTGACTTTGTGTATGTCAAAGTCAGCCCGATGAAAGGTGTGAGCAGATTTGGTCAGGTAAGCAAGCTTAGTCCAAGGTATGTTGGACCATTTGAGATTTTGGAAAGAATTGGAAAATCTGCTTATCGCCTATTGCTTTCTGATTCTATGCCGGATGTGCATAATGTGTTTCATGTATCCACTCTGAGGAAGTGGGTTTCAGACTCTGGGAAGAAGGTGTCTGCTGATGAGGTGGAGATTCAGGAGAATCTGGCGTACAAGGAAGAGCCAGAGCTTATTTTGGCGTACGACGTCCGAAAGTTAAGAAATAAAGAGATTCCGATGGTTAAAGTCCAGTGGAAGCACCGGACTGCACGGGAAGCAACTTGGGAGAAGGAGTCTGATATGAGACGGTCGTACCCGTACTTGTTTTGACTGAGTTTGGACTGGATAATGTCGAGGACAACATTTTTCTGAGTTGGGGAGATTGTAATATCAAGATCTGCTCCAGTATCGTCCAGGACGATCTGGGATCGTCCTGGGACGATCAGTGGAAATCAGTTCCAGATTTTGCCCAGTTTTGCTCCAGGTGATTTTCTGCAGGCATCGTCCAGGCCGATTGGAGACATCGACCAGGCCGATCGGCACTGTAGAAAATATCGTCCAGACAATAGCCCTGAATGGAGACCAGGCCGATCCTTTTGGTCGGATCGTCCCGGGACGATGCTGCGATCGGCCGGGCCGATCTGTGTATTATAAAGCTGATTTCAGTCGTTTTGAAGAGAGAGAAAAATCAGAAAAATAAAAATAAATATCTGAGGAGAGAGAAAGTCGAGGGCATTTGTGGAAAAGTGGATTTTCGGACGACGCGGAGCCGTTTTTGTCCGAAGTGGCTGTTGAGGAAATTGCTGTGCACGAGGTAAGGCATATTCCGCCTTTCTCAATTTTCAGAACCGTCGTGTTTGGCGGTATATTCTGTCTGGATTTCGTTTTCCTTAATGATTTTTGTCCGTATCTGTTGATTGGCTCAGTTTTTACCGCGTAACTTTCTGTATATTGTTGACGTGCCGAGTGTGCACATTTTGGTTATTTTCTGAAGATTTTCGTCCGGGTATTTTTGATTCGACTGTGTTTTTAGTCGACCGGATTTTTCTGTGAAATTGGAATTTATCTGTGCAGTAGAATAAAGGTTCTGAAATGTGATTATCTGTATTCTGTGCGAATTCGGTAAATTTTCTTTGCAGGAAAAATTGTGTAAATTCCGTATACTGCCGTTGTGCTGCCCGATTTTTGAGTAATTCCTGATTTGTCCGGATTTTCTCTGAAATGAAATGCTATGTGTATAAGCTATAAAAAGGGAGTTATAAGGGGCCTGAATCCTATGAGATTCAGTTAGTGAAACGGGAAATCTGCAATGAGATCAAATCTGATATCTGTTCTGTTCCGGATCCGATGAATTCTGTTTTGGTGCTATAAGCACATCTGTTTTGGTGCCGTGAGCACAAAGGGAGACATAAGGGGCCTGGATCCTATGAGATTCAGTCAGTGTCTGGGAAGGGAGGCATAAGGGGCCGGAATCCGTAGAGATTCCGTCAGTGTCAGGGCCTTTAGCTATATGTATCTGTACTATTTTCTGTATCTGTTCTGTTCTGTACGAAATTGTGATTATGATATAATGTGATCCGTACGATTCTGATTTCTGATTCTGACTCTGTTGATTTGTTCTGTTCTGATACGATCTGTACGACTCCGATGTGATTTGATATCTGTCCGTAAGTTTTGATTTCAGATTCTGTTCCGATTTCTGATCTGATTTCTATCCGATGAATTTGGTTTTGTTTTCTGAGAATTTAGATTGGTGGTTTGTTGCTTTGCTGAGCTGTTGAGCTCACCCTTGCTTTCTGGTGGTTTTCAGGTTCTGGGAAGGGCAAGGAAGTTCAGGACTAGGTTTCAGAGTCTGATCAGATTAGGTACTTTTATACTTTTGATTTTTGTACAGTCATGGCTTTCCTGTTCTGTCTTTCTTTCTGTTGAAAGCCTTGTACTGTTCTGTAGATGATTATTTTGAGGAAATGAAAAGATAGATGTTTTGTTCCGCTGCATTTGATGTTTTTAGTAGCTCTGTTGTTCTGTGTGCTTCTGTTGAGTTAAGAATTTGGAAGATCAGTTCAGTAACCTAATCCAAAGCCAGATCCTGGTTAAGAAAGGTCTCACGTCGCGATCCGGCTCGGGCGGGATCCGTCCCCGTCGGGTCGGGTCGTGACATTTGATATGTAATCGGGTAACATACTGACTATGATCGGAAGAAGAACCTCCATAATTATGTGATAATCATGACTTTTGAGTCCAAATAACCTTGCAGATTTCAAGTCAACACATCGGCTTATATTTGATCCATAACCATCCGGCATTTTTAAACCTTTAAACCACTGACATATCATTCTTTTTTGCTCTAACGTGAAAGAGTAAGGAGCTTTGGGCTTCATTAGTTTACCGTCAGTTGTTGTTACTAACTCCAAATTTTTTTGCCGACAGAACTCTTTAATGTTCATCCTTGCTTTGACATTATCTTTACTCTTGCCTTTAACATCCATAATTATATTAAAAATATTATCCAGAAAGTTCTTCTCAATGTGCATAACATCCAAGTTATGTCTTATCAAATTAGTTCTCCAATAAGGTAATGTCCAGAAAATACTTTTTTTAATCCAATTATGTTGAACACCATAACCCGGAAATTTAGATTCTGATAGCATTGGATAATCAATAATTGTTGGAATGTTGGAAAGTCTCTGTAGTATCTCATCACCACTTAATCTGGGTGGAGGAGGTGATCGCTCAATTCTGTTTTTAACAAATGCTTCTTTATTTCTTCGGAACTGATGATTAGCATTTAGAAACATACGATGACAATCAAACCAAGTATTTTTCCCTCCATGTTTTAATGTGAAAGCTTTACTGTTCTCCATGCAGTAAGGACATGCTAATTTCCCTGCTGTGCTCCAACCAGACAACATACCATAAGCTGGAAAATCACCGATAGTCCACAGCAAAGCAGCTCGAAGGAGAAAATTTCGTTTTATTGATATGTCATATGTGCATATGTGAGCACTCCTTTTTCCCATAATAATTTGAGGTCATCAATTAATGGTTGCAAATAGATATCAATCTTTGCCTTCGAATTATGTGGTCCAGGTATAATCAGAGTTAAGAACATGAACGGAGTAGTCATACACATCTCTGGTGGTAGGTTGTATGGTGTTAATATAACAGGCCAACAAGAATACGGTGTAGCTGTTTGACTATAAGGAGTAAAACCATCAGTACATAATGTCAATCTTATGTTGCGGGGTTCAGCAGCAAATGAAGGATGCACTCGATCAAAATGTTTCCACGCTTCAGCATCTGATGGATGAGAAAGAACATCACTTTTTGCTATTTTCTCCTTATGTCATCTCATAAGGCCTGCTGAACTCATTGATGCATAGAGCCGCTGAAGTCTTGGAATGATTGGTAAATAAAACAAACGGGAATATGACACATCTTTCTTTGGACGACGTTGTTTTCCCGAGTTCTGCTTAAAACGAGGAGCATTGCAGCTGCGACAAATAACTTCTGCTGCATCATCCTTATAGTATAACATACATCTATTGATACAACAATCAATCTTTGTAGCAGTGAGACCCAGCTTGGATACTAATTTCTTTGTTCGGTACAAGTCTGAGGGAATTATATTGTCAGCCGGATTAGTTTCCTTCATAAGACCAATAACGTCATTAAAACACTCACGAGAAATATTATACTCAGTTTTAATACTTAGCATCATCACTGCAATGGATAATTCTGAATGCGTACTGCAACCTTCCCAAATTGGCTTTTGAGCTAAATGTAATAACTCAAAGAATTTTTGTGTCTCTGCATTTGGTGGCTCTTCCACATTAGACCTTAAATTATGACCTGCTACATCAAAAATAAGGTCTTCATAGGATCTACTCATTTGATCTTCATCAAATATTTCATAAGCTATAGATGAACCAGCATAAGCATCTCTATGTGGCTCGTACTCGCCATGTGATGTCCAAATCCAATAGTTTGGAAGAAATCCCCTACGATATAAATCAAGCTTCACATCATCGGGCTTTAGGAATGCTAGATTTTTATGCTTCGAACACGGACATCTAAACATTTTATCAAACTGAAAGGAAGGCAGTTGAGATGCAACTTGAATGAAAGTTTCAACTCCCTCTATAAATTCAACTGTCAATCCTTTTCGACCCGGCAACAATCTGTTATACATCCAATATCTCTCTTCTTGGATAGTCATTTGCACGTTGAAGTAAACGTACCCTACATGTTGGAGGCATAAACAATCTGTTATACATCGAAATAAATTTTTATGCTTTGAAGGACTTAATCATGCTCTAAAAGAACAAAAGCTTATCCATATGTTGCATTTAAATAAAATAAACGCATAGATTTGATTTGGGGCCTAAAGGGGCAAGGTGGTCAACCCTGGTTGACTTGGTCAACCGGGTTGACCCAGGGTACAAGTCTAGGCCTAACAGACTTGACTCGACTCTCTCAACCCATTGGAGAGGGTCTTGGGGTTCGACTTGATCAATTTGACCAAGTCAACTCTTATTAATGTCTTGATCACCCAATGTCATAATCCCCTCACAAGGTCTATTACAACTAAAAGTACACATCATTTATTCAGTTATAGATCTATTGAAGCGAAAACCTTATAAACTTTATAGTTGACCTCCATAATTCATGTTTTCCTTCAACTCCCTTTCTAGTCTTATCAACATGAAGAATATCATCAGTAAAAAGCATACACCAAGGTACATCCTCTTACAAATGTATAGTGAGAACATCTATGAGTAAAGCAAAAAAGATATAGACTTCTTGCTGATCCTTGATATAATCCAACCGAAATAGGAAAATACTTGATCAAACCACCATGTATTTGAACACAAGTAATAGCTCATACATACATATCAATAATGATTTTAATATAAGCATTATTAACTCCTTTCTTCTTAAGAACCCTCCATAGCACTTCTCTTGGAATATTAAGATATATTTTCTCTAAATAGATAAATATCATATATAGATCCTCCTTATTCTCATTATATTTCTCCATCAAACCTCTCAAAAAATGTATGACTTCCATTGTAAACCTACCAAGCATTAATCCAAATTGATTTTGAGAAACATTAGTATCACACCTAAATCTATGCACCATAAATCTCTCCCACATTTTTAAAGTATAAAACATTAACTAAAAAGATAATATCATCAAATAATCAAAGAAAAACCATAAAAAATAACCTTAAAAGAGAAATCGGTTTGTTTGGGGTCGGAATCGGTGGGCGGTCGGGCGTCGGAGTAAACTCGTCGGCGGCGGTCGGACTGGGGACGGCGGCGGTCGGACTGGGGTCGGCGGCGGTCAGAATGGGGTCGGCGGTCGGAGTTCCTTCGTCGGGGGCTGATCGGACGAGCGGAGGAGACGATAGAGCGAGCGACCGAGAGAGAGAAGGAAAGAGTGAAAATGAAATGAGAGGAGCGAGGGGGCTCGTATTAGGGCTTTTACCGGCGGTTTTCCGGCGGTCTAGACCGCCGGAACAAAATCACTTATCACCGGCGGTGTAGACCGCCGGAAAACCGCCGGTTCACGTTGATATCCGGCGGTTTTCCGGCGGTCTGGACCGCCGGAACAAAACCACTTATCACCGGCGGTTTAGACCGCCGGATAACCGCCGGTTCATGTTGATATCCGGCGGTTTACCGGCGGTTTATAGACCGTCGGTAATACCGGCGGTGTATCGTAGCTAAGCCGCCGATTTGGCCGTCGTTAGAGTCCGACAGCTTAACCGCCGGCGGAGCCGTCGGTAATACCGACGGTCTATAAACCGCCGGTGAAAACCGTTGGTATTTGTCATTTTTCCTGTAGTGGAGTCAAATGGTGATCCGGTAAAAGTCTTAGCCTCAGGTGGTGGTTCGACAGAAGTCCAGGCCTCAGGTGGTGGTCCGATAGAAGTTCGGGCATCAGATGGTGGTCCGACGAAAGTCTAGTGCTCAGGTAGTGGTTCGGAAGAAGTCCGAGCCTCAAGTGGTGGTCCGGCAAAAGTCCGGGCCTCAGGTGGTGGTCCGACATAGGTCCCGGCCTCAGTGGTGGTCCGGTAAAAGTCTGGGCCTCAGATGGTGATCCGGTAGAAGTTAGGGGAGTTAGGTGGTGGACTGGCAAAATTATGGTGATCCGTTAGAAGTCTGGGGCGTCAGGTGGTGGTCCGGCATAAGTCTGGGCCTCAGGTGGTGGTCCGGCTGAAGTCTGGGTCTCAGGTGGTGATCCAACAGAAGTTCGGGGTGTCAGGTGGTGGTTCGGCAGAAGTCTGGGCCTCAAGTGGTGGTACGGCAGAAGTCCGGGCATCAAGTGGTTGTCTGGCAGAAGTCTGAGCCTTAGGTGGTGGAGCAACGGTGTCTATTGGTGGTCCGGCAGAGCAATGACTTTAGGCGGTGGTCGAGGAGGAGTGAGGAGGCAACAGCGATCTCTGTTCTCTCTCTTGCTCTCTTGCTTGGAGCCCCCCTTTTGAAGAGAAATGAGGGGCTATTTAAAGATTTTCTAGAGTGGCATGACCCATAAATAAGTGAGGGATCAAGGGTAAATGGGGAGCGGTTGGATGGACGTCTGATGTTGAATTCCTTAATGAAGGAATGTTTGAGGGACATTTGAATGCTTTAGTGATATCAGATTTTGGTGATCTTGGGCTCGTTGGATTCGTATCGTCGAACTGCTCGCTTCAACCATAAGCATGTTATGTTTGGAAAATGTTTGATAATCGAAATTGTGGTTCAAGATAATTTTTTGATGATGTATCAAGAGTAATATTCAATGACAATGCTAAGATAATAATTTGATTATGTTTTTATATGGACATAGATAAGTTTACACACACACATGATGATGATACATATATATTCTAGAATTTGTATTTAGCAATTACGTATATTTAAATTTCATCTAGGATAGCTTTCTTACTACTTTATAAAGTAACTTTTTAGTATACAAATTTTTTTGAACTAGAAATTTTATTATGAAAAAATGTTTTAAAAAGCTGTTTAAAACAAAGTCTTAATATTTCTAATAACTCATACTCAATAAGATAAATAATAAGATTAAAAAAAATTCAGCTTATTTACTTAATCAGATCAAACTAATAACACAAGCTTAACTCGTCTCACTTACCCCCCTAACAAGGAGCACAAATGAGCCAAGCTCAAGCTAGCTTGTTGTGAGTTTATATTTGACTCGTTCAAATTTTCATATATTCTCGCTCAGCTTGCATTTAAAATTATTCATAGATATTGTATTTGTATTCGAAACATTTGAATTCAAGCTAAAACAGCCAATTTTGAGCAAAATGAAAATAAAAAGAGCATAAAATAATAGAATAGTTTTAATTTACTAATAAATAAATATGAAAAATGTATAAAATTAATATTATTTATATATTTATTTCAAATAAATAATGAGTGGATATCTAATCAAATAAAGTTATTTTATGTTGGGCTTAATAAGAAAAAAGAGCACAAAACTATTCAATATCAGCCATTTATTTAACCACCAATTAATTACGAGCTTCTTAACTAATTAAACTTAAGCCATTTATGGTTAATGATTTTGGTAACAGTTTTAATCCTAACTAACACTAATTAAGAAAAATTAAAAAATTGAATTTATTTAAATATTTATATATTTCCAGATCTGGCATTGTTGACTAATTGAACAGATGAGGTGTACAAAACGCCGAGGATCGGACGGCCATTAACGAACCACCTCAAAATTGCACACAGTCCGATAAGATGGCGACAGGGGCATAACCGACAATTGGTGGGGTCCACCACGTCTAAATCAACGGTTATGATCCCCCTTATCGAAGGATCAGATGGCTACAAAGCCATTACGATTTCACCGTACGATTAGCTCATCATGGATCAGAGCCATTGGCTGACGAAGCACGGAAGAAATCTTTTCCCCCCAAAAAATAAAACAACGGGAAGAAATCGGCGGCGGCGGCAGGTAATATGTTATAGATATTATATACTAACACCTTAACTTTTATTATTTATAAAATGAACCCTTTTACATCAATTTTTACTTTTCAAGATTGCAAATTTATAACTTGTAAATATTTATGAAATAAATAAAAAATAAGATATATTATTTTTATAAGTAGACATATTTTAAATGTTGTATATGTAATTTTCTTATAAAAGAGGGAGCAAAAAGGAATTATGCTTAATTTCCTATATAAATTCACAATTAAAAGTATTTTTTTAATTTATTGTAAAATATGATATTTGGAAAATTTTCTCAATTCTTAAATTTTATCTATTTTAATATTATATTTAATTAAAATATATAGTATTATGCATTTTTTAGAGTAAAGCATTCTATTAAGTACAAATTGAAAGAGATAAAATAGTATGAATGTTATTAATTTTTTCTAATATATTTTCCTTCAAAGGGTCACCTTTGGTAAATGAATAAAATAAAAATATAAAAAATAATGGCATTACACTTGTTAAGAGACAATTAATAAAATTAAATTTGATGTAGAGCTTTTAAAAATAAATTTAAAAAATGCTGACTTATTAACAAATACTTAGGCAAAATTTCATGGTGATATAAAAAATTATTAAAATTAATTAATATTTTTTACTATTTCTATGATAAAATTTTTTAATTTATTATATCATTTCATTTATTTTATTAAATAAAAAAATTGTATATTTAAATTAAACTATTTTAAATTATTGAGTAGTTAAATATTATATTTATAATTTTAAAACTTAAATATGTTTTATATGAAAGTATTTCAAGTACATGTATGTACTGAGAATGATGTCATACAACCACTGGGCATTCAAATTTGTCCAACTGAAATGACATAATGTGAATTACAAAATTATCCTTATGAACAATTTCTTCATAAGAATATCATAAGGTTTTCATAAAAAATAGTATAGAACTCCCCCAACTAAAAAAAAGTTGTAATTTTTAATTGATTCATCAAAATAAAGTATAATTTAAGGGGGTTTCATGATGATGTGATGCAAGTTGGATGTGATGAGTTCAAAAAAATGATATTTTTAAAAGATAATTTTATCTTTTTTGCACTTTACTCCCTCTTTTGCGTAATTTTGCTTTACAGTCTCTCTGTTCCTGGATGGAGAGGGTGGAAGGGAGGAAGAGAGAGAGAGAGAGAATGGCTTCTCTTGATGCTTGGTATGATTGAGAACACGAGGGGGTTGGGACCATGGAGAGAGAAAGTGATGAGGAAGCATAAAGATGGCTCCTTTTATTATTTTTTTTTTCTCAAAGAAATATCCAAGAAGCTGTATTTGGCTAAGTTCAGGAAGACAATCTCATTCTACAAATAGCAGAAGAGAAAGCACTCCTGTAAGCTGTTTGATCGAAGAGAAAACGCTCTGAGTTGAGAAGGTTACATGAAGAGAGAAGAAGAAGAGAAGAGGATCAAATAGATCGCAGATCGGGATCTGATCTTTCTTCACAAACAATTTTCTTCCTATCTATCTCTCCCTTCTGTATTTATTATTATTGGATCGATGAGAGTGGGCTGACAGAAGAGAGTGAGCACACAGCGTTGAAGACTGCATCGACGAATGCCGTTCTTGTTGCGTGCTCACCTCTCTATCTGTCAGCCAGCCTTATTATTGGCCACTTTAATCGAACCCATAGCTCTTCTTTCCTCTTTAGGTTCTTTAGGTTTGCTTTTCCTTGCTTTTCTTCCTATCCATCCATCATATGCCACAAGGCGAAGACAAAACAGAAAGAAGTAGAGAGCTTCGGTGCAGAGCATTTGGTTGTGGCTCATCCAAATGGTAGATCAGATCTCCCATTCTTCTGACACGTCTCCTCGGGCTCGAATTCCCACAGACTTGCCTGTTTTCGAGGTGTTAATTTTATTGGTGTCTTCAAATTTGCTTTGGAATAGCGTGAATATATTTGGATAAAGTTGATATCTTGATTATTTTGTAGAAGCAAGAGGAAAAAATCTTGCCTTGATGATTTTGTAGATTCAAGAGGAAGCAAAGAACAGATCAGGCGGCGTGGGTTTTGAGATAAAGAGCGAGAGGACAAATGGTTTATTCCTCCTCCTCCAACCCAAAAGAAAAAAAAAACGAAATTTTTGGGCGCGGAGAGCGAGAAGATGAGATCGAGAAGCGTACGCCTCCTCTGCTCTTCCGTGCTATCTGGCTTAACGGACCCTACTGTTGACCGGTCCTTGCTCCCTCTTCCTCTTTTTTACTCTCTGCCTTCGCTGCCTCTTTTGCTTCTTTCGTCTTCCTTTTCTGTGTAGATTTCGTTTTTTATTTCAGAAGATCTGTTCAGTCGCTACCGGCTCTTGAAAGACAAGATCTTTGTCTTCGTGAATAAGGTTTGATGACAAAAAACCCTAATCTAAGCACTCAACTTTCTTCTCTCTCTCTCTCTCGCTCGCTCGCTCTTCGTCCTACTTTCTGTCTTTCTTTATTCTTCTTTTCATCCCAGCAATGGCTTTCTGATTGGAAGAGGAGGAAATGTCATCTCAATAGAGTTAAACAGGTTTGATCTTTACATAAATCTGGTTTGTCTTTACTTCTATGCTTCTCAGCTACAGTACAATATTCCATGGAGCTTGCAGTTTGTTATTTCATAGCAAAATGAGTTTTTTTTCTGCTTGTTCTTCTTTCTTCTTCACCAACCAAATCTAATAGTTTTCTACCCTTCACTAATGATATATTTGTGTAGATTATCATGCCTAAGGGAATTTCTTCAAAATTTTCATAATGTTTGACAGTCTAATGCAGTGAGATTTAGCAGTTAATTAGTCATGTGATTGTGCTTTATCCATTAGAAAGTTCATGGATTCCTTCGGAGTATGAATTATTTGGTTTTAATCTTAATTATTGATGTAATTAAGCAGTTTTAATGCTAACAAACTTTTGTTGAGCTAATTAAGTTTTATGTGGCTCTTTAATCTTCTTGATGGGGTATCATTGATTTTATATTAGTTTTTGACTATGACAAGTAATTAGGGAGATTTAAGACAAAAATGTCATCCTTATGAATAAGACTGCACTAATGCTGTTTCTTCTAAAGCAAATAAATGGGCCTATCTGCTATTGACTTCAACGAATCATTAATGTTGTTTAGGTGCAAATTATGTAGTTCTTGTCTTCATCATTAGTAGAATTTTGTGATATTTTCATAGTTAGTTGAAAAGTAAGACTAAGGTTTCATTTGGGACGGCTCTCTTATTGCTTCTTAAAGAAAGTCATCCTAAAAAAATCCTAAATATTTAAAAAAATTAGTTCTATTGATATTTAAAAAAAGCAATTGTTCAATGAGAAATAATATTTTGATCCAATTTTCTTACTTAATTATGATTAATAAAATAGAACTTATAGTTAAGATTTAATTACTTTACTTAAATATTTATTAGTACACCAACTTAAAGATGTTGAATTATTTTTTATTAGTTTGCTACTACGATTTCTAAATGTTTTTATTTTGTTAAAATGGTTTTAAAGTTGAAGAAGGTTGAAAAACTTAATTTGTTACTCCATGCTCAAGTCCAACACACTAAATGTTGAGAAGTTTAGATGCTTAAGATTTGTGTAAGCTCCCCTTCCCCCCGGCATGAATCTATAGTTTATTTGGAAGGTATGGTTAGCTAGAATGTCCTCATCATAAACATATTAGTTTTCACTCTTCCATTGACTTTCATAAGGCTTATAGTATTCAAAATGTGTGAAGTATGGCAATTAGGGTTTGAAATTTGTGGAACAAAGATGTACTAAATTTTTTTTTGAATGATATAAATTGAGATTTTTTTTCTTTTGTAACACTAGAATTATAATTTGGTTCTAGAAAGTCAAATCACCTCATGGAAGCCCTAGATTGTTGAAATAATATCATCAACACCTAAAAATTTTTTGTTTGATGATGAAGCAGGGATGGTGGGATGAGTATAAATTAGACTTTTTTTTTTAAAATTTTGAACTAATTTAATCGGAACCCACACACATGTATAAACTAGGCCGTGAACTCATGGCCTTGTGATTGGATTAGATTCGTCGAACCGATAGCTAGGTCAAAGTGGATTAAATTGTATGCATAATTTGTTACAACATGCACAAGTTAAAGCATCAATCTATGATCTATGAATATACACACTTTAAACATTCATTGCTTTAACTATTGGAACTTGATTCATAATCAAGATTCAGTTCCACTAAAAATTTGTATTCATTTGTTATGATTCATAGATTATTTGAAAAATATTGGTAGGAATTAGGTTTGCAAATGAACCAAGTAGCCTACTCGAGCTTTAGCACATTTACTAAAATCATGTTCCAACTTGAACTTGATTAAAGTACTTGTAGTATTGTAAAAGTTCAGCTTGTTTAAATTCATTGCTCTTTGAGCTCAGCTCTTTAGTTAACCAAACTAGCCCTATCAATCCTATATTAACGAGCAACAATATTAAATAGCTTGTTACTTAACAAAAAAAAGCCTTATTGAACTTTTTAATAACCTTCCTAATGAGCTTAAAATAATAATTTATTGATTGAATTGTTAAATAAATAAGTATTTTAATGAGCATAAACAAATAGCTTGTGTTCAGGTGCAAAAATAATCTTATATAGAAAAGAACAAGACTCTCACCTAATAACATATTAAATAAATTTATAATCAAGTCTTAAATAACTATATTATAGCCTTAATTGAGTTTGTTAACGAGCTTGTTTAAGAACTCTAAATGAAATTGTTTTTTAACATAATTAAATCAAACAAACTACAATTCTAGCTTGTTCATTTATAAATTGAGTATTAAAAAAATGTTCAAACTTAATTCTATTAATTAATTAAATGATTATGAATAAGCTCTAATTGAACTAAATCACAAGTAACTTGTCAAGCACAAACATCCTTAGCATAAATATATTACTTTTTGCTCTTCCTAGGCTACCATTAGATCTAATATTTTAAGATTCCTTTTATTGTGACCATAACCCTCATACAATAGTGAGATTTATGTAGCCAAGATGTATCAGTAATAATTTCTAAATCATAAGAATTTAGATTTTTTTTTTTAGCACTAAAATATTAAGTTGCTTATAGAAAGTCAAGCACTTCTTCGAAGACTGAGTAATTTTAAATAGTCACCAAATTTTAGGAGTATCTAAAGAAACCAACTTAAAACCTTATGTTCTATGGAGAATTAAAAATATGAAATAAGTAAATAAAAAAGTAGTTAAAGAAGCTTAAAATGTAGAGCCATCGGAACAAGATGGTAAGCTTTTGGATTGAAGAAAGATGGTTATGGTAGTAAGAAAAGTGATTAATGTGTACTAATAACTACAACATCCAAATTTGTTTTATCTTGATATTTTTGGATACTAAGGACAATGCAAGAACATCAAAGAGGGGGTTTGATATTGTTCGATTGAGGATATTAATAATTGTCTATTAATGGCAATTTGACATCATGTATGAGTCGTCACCACACTTCTTTATGATAATATTATTTTAATATTATTATTTTTTAAATTTATGGTGAAAATGAACTTTTCTTAATTGGATTTGCTATAATGTTGTATACATATTATCATTTAGTATTTAATACCTATAATTAGCTTCTCAAATTTCACAAATAATATTAATCTAAATGGGGAACTTATAAATTTCCAACTGTTCAGTGTTAGTCAATAACCTTTTTACTTTTTTTATCTTTAATTAAATTATCTGACAAAAATAATTTCCAATTTTAAAAAATCTAAGATAATGTCTTTAAATTGACTCTAAAATTGAAGATCACTGAAAAAGTAGATCAATTTTCAACTCGGATCGAGTTCACGTTGAAGTTAACAAGTTGACTAATGTTTTAAGACTGACTTAGATTGAATTTAAATTGAATAAGGCCTAAATAGGGTTAGCTAGTTCAAGATCAAATTATGAAGTATTTATTTGTGTATATGATTGCATGTATTTATATTTATGTATGCATTTATATTTAAATGAATGCATAAATGTATCTATACTTTTTAAATGAATAATAGTTTCTTTCACTAAAGTTGTTCTTTAATATAAGTCCAAAATCTTATTATAGACTTCCTAAGAAGGAAAGTGTGCTCAATACCATTCTAATATTGCATCGAGTACTGAGTAAAGAAGTTATATAGCCATGTTATCACTGTAAGAAATAGCTAAAACATTAAAAACATGTTAACTAATAAGGAAAGATTTTTAAAACCCATATTTTTCTTGCATCACCATGTGTTTCACATCTACAACAAATCTTTTGATATATCCCTTAATTTATCCTCTTCGTGTTTCTATTGCTTATTCTCTATTAAAGTGTTCAATTAATTTGAGATCAATGCATCTATTTGTTTGATCTCATATGCACTGCTTGAACTACTTTGCTCTAACTCTTGAACTCTGTGTGCTTAAGTTCTTTGCCATGTCCTTCATTTTTTCCAGTTTTTTCTTTCCTTCTTTTTAATTGGCTTTTTTATTCTATATTGTTTCTATTTTTTTTTTTTTAATTAAAACCCGCGGAGGGGCCTACGTGTTACTTCAAAAATCGGTTACAAAGTCCTTAAAAGGACCAACCAGCATACGACTGCTCTGAAGAGCTACAATTCAAAAACGAAAGAAAAAACCTAGAAGCCGGTCGGTCCTTATCCTATGATTACAAAATTGAAAACAAAAAATAATCGGGCTGTGATACGACAACACCCAAAAAAGGAAGATCCAATGAATAGCTTTTGGCACGAACTTCCTGCAAAAAAATTAAAAGGAAATAGAAATGGTAGAAAATGATAGGAAAAAGAAGAACCTTGCACACTTTAGAGCTTTCAAGACAGCAACTATTAATTTTCCTGCAAGTAACACTCCAAAAACAAACATTAGGATCACTCTTAATCGAAACAGTGATAATAGAATCCAGATTTTGAATCGCATCAGCATCCGATATAGGATTAAACAACTTGCAGAGAATGGAAGAAAAAAGCCCTCTTCCAATACTGAGCCTGGTATTCCTAGAGTGCCAGAATAATTCAGAGAAACTAAATAAGCGCCCAGGTCTCTCAGTTTCCAGATAGAACTTCAGAAAATTAATGATATTATAAAGAAAACAATGCAGATTACTAGAATTCTGGGACATAAAACCGAGAAGAAAATTAAAAATGATCTCCGCATTAACCATATTCTCCAGATTACCATCAACTTGTAAATGACAATCATCAACCACCAAAATAGGAGCCCAAACAACATGACAGCGACGAGCAGGGAAAATAAAACCAAACTCACTAACAATATCAGTTAACCACTGAAACAAAATATGGAAAGAAACAATGAAGTTTAAGTAAATATCAGTTAATCTGCAACGGTAGCTGCCACCAGAAATGACAACCGAGAAGATATATAAAATGGAATTTAGAAGCAGGTCATAATAGATCAAACCAGCCCCCACAATGCTAAAAAAGAAGAAACCCACAATCATGAGACACAACCATTTCTAACGTAAGGGAGGGAAGTTTTATCCAACATTATCCTGCCTTTCAAAACAGGATTTAAACTATAAATATTCAGATCTTGATAACTTTCAAGCTGACAACCAAAGTTAGCCAACCAGTCAGCACAAGCATTAGCTTCACGATAAATGTGAGAAATATAATAGTCAATAGTAGCAAGAGAATTTTTAATTTTCCTAATAAGATAGAAGTTTTGAGGATTACCCTGAACTTTATTGTTAATGATTTGAACCACAAGATCAGCATCCACCTCAATCCAAATATTATGAAACCCCAAAGTAATACACTTATCAATCCCCAATTGAAGACCGGAGAGTTCAGCAGTCAAAACAGAGCAAAATTGCAAGGGGGAAGCAAAAACAGATAGAACCTTACCAGCATGATCCCGAATGATGCCCCCGGTGCCAGCTAAATGATTCCTAACAGAACCATCAGTATTCAATTTGACATACGGAACATTCGGTTTTCTCCAAATGACCAACCTGCTAATACTTTTGGCAGCATTGATATTCATGTTAATACCGAAAAACTCAGCCAACTGTTTAGCATTTCTGCAATTTTTACTAGAGATTAAATTACAAGAAGAAAAGTGAATAATTTTATGGTTAATATTAGAAATGATAACAGAAGCTTCCATTTTAATACCAGCATGCTTGGATTCATTTCTAGATTTCCAAATGAACCATAAAATAAGAATTGGGATAAGGTTAAGAATATGGCCTTTAGAATTGTTCATCCAAAGATTTAACATAGGGGTAAGATCATTATAGATAGTCCCCTGATTAATATTAACCAAATTAGAATAGTAATCCCAAATCTTCCTCGCAATATGACCATTAAGAAAAATGTGGTTTATACTTTCAATATTCTCACAACATTGACATTTAGAAGGTAAGAGAAAGCCTTTTCTTTGAATAACAGTGTCCACAGGAATAAACCCCTTAATACATCTCCAAGCTAAAATAGAGTAAGAAATAGGTATACTATTATGCCATAAGGAAGAAAAAATAATAGACTTATCATACTTAATCCTAAAAGCTTCCCAAGCCTTTTTCATTTGGAACAAACCCGAAGAAGACAAGGAGAACAAAATTTTATCCTTACTATTCAAATCTAAAGGGATCATCCTAATAAAGTCAACAAAAAAAGAAGGTAGGATCTGTAACAGTTTAAAAACATTCCAAGATCCATTAATTAAGAAATCAACAACTTTGACATTCTCAACAGAACAAGTGTTAAAGTAATTATCAATAGAACAGGGACCCATCCAATTATCTTGCCAAAAGAAAACATTACCTTCACCAATACCCCATTGAATGTACTGTTCCGCATGCCACCTTATTTTGCAAAGCCTTTTCCAAGTAGGAGAATCAGAAGGTTTAAAAACATTAAGCAGAGGATGAGAATCTTTGCAATACTTAGTATTCATAAAACGAGCCCATAAACTCTCATTAGAACGAAAGGAAAACCAAAGTTTATGAGAGAAGGCTTTAGCCATATCAGTAACGTTTTTACAACCCAAGCCACCTTCATTGTAAGTGCCGCACATACTATTCCAAGAAGCCCAATGTATAGCATTACTATTATACTTAGAAGTCCAAAAGAATTTATTTATCATTCTTTCAATACGAAGGCAAATAGTCGCAGAAGGATTGAGAGAATGGAATAAGTAAATGGGTAAAGAGTTAAGAACATACTTAATAAGAATTAACCTACCCCCGTGAGATAAAAAGTTAGAAGACCAATTTTGCAATTTTTTTTGAATAGAAGTAAAAATATCTTCAAACAAATGATTTCTATTTTTACCTTTATAAATAGGAGTGTCCAAATACTTAATGGGAAAGTTTTTAGATTGAAAACCACAACGTCTTTGAATAGCAAGAACTCTATTTCTATTAATAGTTTTACTGGCAACAAAAGAACTTTTTTCCTTGTTAATAGCTAAACCAGAAACCGAATGAAATTCTAATAAAAATTTACTTAAAGTAGAGATATTATTGATAGAACCATTAGAGAACAAAATGAATCATCAGCAAAACTAAGATGAGAAACAGGCAAGCCTCTAACAGTTCTAAAGTAAAGATTAGGATTACGGATAAAAAGATCTTCAATACCCCTAGACAAATATTCCATAGCAATAATGAAAAGAGCCGGGTTCTATGTTCTATTCATGAACAAATTTCAAGAAATTGATCAAGTGGAATGAGTTGATAAATTTTTGCCATAGGTAATGTATGTAACTTTAGGATCCAATTTCTTAGATAAACACCTAGGATTTCCTTGTACATTTTCTCAATTCTTATAATTTATCAAGAGATGCACAATATTTATAGTTTTAATAAATTTAGCTTGCATATCAAACATATAATAATTAAGGTTCATGCAAAATAATTTATAATCATAAACTGATTTATTTATGTTACCATCATGAACCTCATTTGTGCCTTTATATGTATTTTTTAAACTTTTCACATTTTTTTCAATTGTTTTAAATAATAATATAGAATAATTTGATTTTATTGTGCAATAAAGAATGTTCAATTCCCTTGTTCGATCAAGCCTAGCTAAAATAAATTTCAGATTTTAAATTGCTTTTCAAGATGAACTTCGTACTTATACTTTTTAGTTATAATATGCCACATGCGTGGATCTTAACTTTTAAATAATTCACTTATGATACTCTTCTTATTATTAAAATAATTACATGTCCAAAATGTTAGTTTGTACATAGCTTAACCTTTTGATGTTGTATTAAGATAAAATTGTTTGTCATGTTGTTCAACACGCACTTCCTAGTTAAGTCAAATATCTAGTTGTTGCTCTTATACTTGATGATGGTTATAACACACTAAGAGGAAAATGTGGATTTAGCATGGGGACCCTGAGGGAACAAGCCCCCACTAGCCGCTAAACTAATGCCTAATTAAGGCTAATTATAGATTCCAAAAAAAGAAAAGCTAGTTATGTTAATCCATGATTAAGGAAAAAAGGCTATTTTTTCTTCCCCCCTTTCACGCTTCGTCTTCCATTCCGCGTCTCTCAAATTTGTGCTTCCTTCCACCCTTACGTTGCAAGTCACAATCCTCATGGAGAGCCCATCCTTGTGGAGAGTCTGGAGTCTAGAGTCACTACCATTTTTAATACAGTTATTAGTTTGATAAACATTATTGGCAGTTCATACAATGCTTATTGGCAAAAAATCATGTTCAAGTTACTTTATTTTTTAATACCATTATGATGTGAAACAACATAGGAATTACACGTAGAAATTTATAATGATTGAATTAGGCGTCGCAAATTTTTTTTTTTAGGAGAAACCCACCAAAGGGGCCTACGCGTTGATTAAAGGAAAAATTACATAGTCCTTAAAGGGGACGATCCACTCGCTAATGCTCGAAGAGCTACAAAGTCAAGCTTAGAAAAACCTGGATATGAATAAGCCCAAGGAAATGACAGTAGATCCCAGGTATCCCGCAGCTCTGCAAATAAGAAAAAGGAAACATCAGCAAAGAGAAACCAAAGACAGCTAACAAAGTCTCAGTAAGCAGTAGATGACTCCACCCGATTCTTTCCCAGTAGAGAATACCAGAAAAAAAACCAACCCAACAGTGAGAGAATAGCAGCAGCAAATAAAAAAGAACACCAAGGAACTAGAAGACATCACTACAGGAAAAATAGCCAATATCGGCGGTTTTTTCCGGTGGTTTATAAGGTAACACCTGCGGTTTTCAGTAATACCGGCGGCTTTTCGGCGATTCTTGAACCGCCGGAAAAAATGGCGTAGGAAAAAGATCACCAGCGGTTATTACCGGCAGCCTAATTTGCCAGCGGTTTTCAGGCGGCGTAGACCGCTGGTTAATACCCCTCGGTTTTCCGGTGTTTTCACCGCCGGTCATTTTACCAACGGATCACCAATGATCCATTCACCGACGGCTTGCCGGCGGTTACGGCAGCCGGCGAGCGTCAGATAAACCGCCGGCACGCGTCGCTACACCGCCGGTGCCATACCGGCGGTTTCCGGCGGTTGTAGCCGACGGTAGTACCGGCGGTCCAGACCTCCAGTTTTTCACCGGATTACCGCCGGGTGCCGTCGGTAGCCTCCGGTATTCTACCGAAGGTTTTACAAAGTTATCGGCGGTCATTTAAAACCGTCTGGTATCGTCGTTTTCGGCGGCTAAACCGCCGGTTAGCCGCCGGAAACCTGTAGCACCTGCAAAAAAAAAAAAAAATATCAGCATCCCCTCTATTTGAGGTTTACCCTAGATTCTAAACCTGCACATAAAGCAATATATATAACAACAAGTTTTGGGCAACACGCCGCTATATTCAATCAACTATCACAAATATAAACATAACCACAACCAAACAAAACATTAAATGTAGACAAAGTTAATATGTTCGGGTCACAATTAAGTTCACAAGTTCAGAAGTTCACAAATTAACAAGTTCACAATAAACATAAAATAGTTCTAATCATCAGCTGTATCATCGCTGTCTCGAGATATTCGTCGCTGCTCTTCCTCTTGCTTCCTCTGATTTTCAATTCTGTAGGATTGCAGCTCAGCTTGCATTTCATTTTGAACCCTTCTCATTTCTTCAATCTCTATAGTCAATGCTGCAACCCTCTAACTCACAATTTCTTTAGCTCCACTTGGATCATAAAATGCTGAGGTGGATGAACTGCTCTCATAAGCATAGCCCTGTGAACCCAAGCTATATATCCTCCCCCTCTGTCTTCCACCAAGACAACATCTGACCAAGTATGATACTCAGAAGTGTGGGCTGATCCTGAAGATGATCCCTCGCCAGCAATTTGATTGTGCAGCACTGATAATATCCCCTTCTTTATCAGCAATAAGTACTACGATCTTATTAATGATTTAATCGCCCCAAAGTCACAATCCCCTCACTATGTCTATTTACACTAAAATTACACTCCATATATTCAGTTTTAGATCTACTCAAATGAAAACCTTTTGACTCTAAAGTTAACCTTCCTTGACTCTAAAGTCTAAGGAAAGTACTTCGTACATCCTCTTGCAAATGTCTAGCGAGAACATTCATGACTAAAGCAAAAAATATATGGACTTAAGGAAAGTACTTCGTACATCCTCTTGCAAATGTCTCTCTATCTCTCTCTATCTCTTTTGCTTTCTCTATCTCCCTCTCTCACTGTCTTTTCTCTACCTCTCCCTCTCTTTTTTCTCTCTCTCTCAATCTCTCTCTTGCTATCTTGCTCTCAGCCAAAGTCACAATCAACCCATTAGATCTATTATTACTAAAATTACAGTTAAAAAATTCAATCAATTACAAAATTACCTATTATAAATGTCTAGATTACAACCTAAATCATACACTATATAATAAACTCTTGTAAATGTCTAGTGAGAATAAAAAATCACATGAAAAATTTCAAGTTTACCTTCAAATCCCAAATTTTCTTCAACTCCCATGAACCCTAGGGTGGGCGGTGTGAGATCAAAGGCCGCAAGCGTCGACGGCGACCGGTGTGGGGTCGGCGGCGGCCGGAGAGAAATCGTCGAGCTCGAGCGAAGAGGCGGGCGGAGGTGACGCGTAGAGCTCGTCCGAAGGGAAAATTAGAAATGAGATGGAAGCTCGGGTTTGTAAATTTTAGGGCTTGTACCAGTGGCTTTCCGGTGGTCTGGGCCGCCGGTATTGACTTTACTTAACAGCGACGGTCTACGCAGCCGGATAGCCACCGGTCCTTTTAATGACCGGCAGTTTTTCGGCAATTTAATGACCGCCGCTATTACCGGCGGTCTAAACCTGAAAAACCACCAGTTTAGCCGCCGGTTCATATCGGCGGCTATACCGCCTGGCAAACTGCCGGTATTACGGTGGCCATATAACCGCCGGTTAAGGCCGTCGGTATTCGCTATTTTTCCTGTAGTGCATCCAGAGGGACGAGAATATCCAGCAAAAAAACATTAAAATTAAGAAGCTCTAATATAAGGAAGACCAATTTTATCAAGTCTCGTTAACCCTCTCAACATCAGGGGAATATTATCCTCCTCAAACTCTTGTAAAGTAGGGACAATACACCCCATTTTGGCTAATCAATCCGTACAAGCATTACCTTCCCGATAAATATGGTTGATAGTATAATTCAAATTAGAAAGGAGCATTTTGATTTTCCTAATAATATAAAACAAATTAGGATGACCAATATTGTCCCTTTGAATAATATGAATAACCAGTAAAGCGTCAACCTCAATATGCACATTGTAAAAACCTTTTCGTTGGCAAATAGAAAGACCAATACAGAGACTCATCAACTCAGCACAAATCATAGAACAGTGGTTTAAAGGAGCAGCAAAAGCATTAAGAACATAGCCCTTATGATTGCGAATAATGCCCCCCATACTAGCTTTTTGAAGACCCACTGAACCATCCGTATTGAGTTTAACAAAGGGGCAAAAGGAACTAGCCACCTCACAATTTTATCCGAAACCAAAACATTGCCAGCCATTATAGAAATACCCAAATTGGAAGCCAAAGTGGCCGCAAGTTTAAAATGTTTCCTAGATAAAATATTAATCGAAAAAAGCTGAGAATTTTGTTCTTAACATTGGAAATGATCATATTGGCATCCATCCTAATAGCATTGTGTTTCGAATCATTTCTAGCTTTCCATAAAAACCATAAAATGAGGATAGGCAGGAGATTAAAGATATGGCCTTTATACATAGTAAACCAGGACTTGAGCATGTTGCTTAAATATAAATTCTGATCATCAAAATCTTTACCAACAATACTACAAAAATACATCCAAACTTTCTTTGAAATAACCCCATTTAGAAAAACATGATTGACGTCTTCACTGTTAAGGCAGCATTGGCATTTAGATGCTAAAGTAAAACCTTTCCATTTAAGCAAAATGTCAACAGGCAAAAAACCTTTAATGCATCTCCACGCCAAAATAGAGTAAGAAATAGGAATATTATTGTGCCATAAAGCAGAGTAAAGACTCGATTGCTCTTATTCAATTCTAAACTCATTCCAAACACATTTGAGATTGAAAGCACCAGAAGAAGCAATCTTAAATAAAATGCAGTCCTTGCTCTGTAAATTTAAGGGTAAATTCACAATAATATTCGATAAGTCCAAGGAATACAGTTTCTGATTTTATTAACATTCCAATCCCCATTCTCAAAAAACTCTTTCACTTTGACATTAAGTAAATTATGGGTGTTAAGAAAAGAGTCAATGGACCCATTCCCTAACCAGTTATCTTGCCAAAAAGAAATTTCACCCAAGCCTAATTAAGCCCCATTGAATATTCTTCTCCGCCTCCCATTTAATATTACAAAGTCTTTTATAAACTAAAGAGTCCTGATTCTTATAATAACAGGAAGTCGGATGCATACCTTTACAATATTTCACATTCATAAAATTAGCCCACAAACTCATCTTAGATCTAAAAGAAAACCATAATTTGTGAGAAAAGGCAATCACAATATCAGAAATAGATTTACACCCATGGCCACCTTCAGAGGTAACACCACAAATTTTATCCCAAGCAGCCTAATAGATGCAAGAATTACCATTCTTAGCTCCCCAAAAAAATTTATTAATAATTCTCTCAAGTCTACGACAAAAAGACATAGAAGGATTTAACGTATGGAAAATAAAAATAAGAATGGAATTTAAAACACTCTTAACAAGAACCAATCTGCCACCAAATGAAAGGAAATTAGAATGCCACGTAGCAATTTTTCTTTGAAACATAGAAAAAATTTCTTCAAAAATAAGTTTTTTCTTTCTACCTTTATAAATGGGAGTACCCAAATACTTGATAGGAAAATCCACACAGTTAAACCCACATTCACTTTTTAATGGCATTAATTCTAGCTTGATTAACAGACTTGGCGACAATGAAACTGCTTTTATGTTTACTAATAGCCAGCCCACTCATATTATGAAAATTAGACAAAAATTGCATTAAGACTTTAACATTCTTGATGGAGCTGTTAGCAAAAATAATAAAATCATCTGCAAAGCTGAGATGAGTAATAGGTAAACCCCCTTTAGTGCAATAAAGCATATTAGAATGTCTTTTATATAATTCCTCTAAACCTCTCGAAAGATAATCAACAACAATAATAAATAAAGCAGGAGACAAAGGATCACCTTGTCTCAGACCATGAGCTGATTTAAAATAGTCATGATTTCTTCCATTAATAATTATAGAAAAGAAGCAGTTCTCAATACTTGATGAGGACATCGTCAGCATTTTCGACGCCGGAGATCGAAGGCCACGAGCATGACTTGTATTTTATCATTTTATGTAGTAGCGTATTTTATTTTGATATTTTTCCGCTTTTGCCCTTATGGGCATTTAGTCGCTTATGTAACCCGGAAGGGCATTTGTGTCATTTCTTATTTTTTTCATTTTGGCCTATTTATATGAGGCCTCATGCATTGTAATTGGAGATTTTTTGAATGAATGAAAATTTTTCCATGCTTTGTTCTCTTTGTGAGTGCATGAAGTTCTCTTGGTGAGTGCTTCCCCTTGAGATCTCTTAGTGAGTTCTCTAGTTATCTATTTTTATTTGATTTGCTTTGCTTAATCTTCTTCCCACTAGAGAGTTCTTCCAAATTCCTCTTTCCCTTGCTACCGTTGCCGCCATCCCTAGGGCCACCCGTCGGCCACCATAGCCCCACCGGCCGGCCACCTTGCCGCCGGCCTCCTTCCCTCTCCACCACCTCCCCATATCTCCCTCCTCCACCTCACATTGAAATTTGAATTTCAAATTTTAATTTCTTTCTTAATTTGGAAATTCTATTTTTGAAAAGTTTTTGAATGAATCCAATTAATTAAATTTAATTTAGTTTGGATTTTATTTCAGAGTTTCCTAGTCATCATTTAATATTTGAAAACCCCTCCCTCCCTCTCCATAACTCTCTCCCCTTAGCCATGACGCCGGCCCCCCATCATGCTTCCCATTAATTACCCAATTAACTCCCTAATCCTATTTGAAATTCAAATTAGGATCAATTAATTTTCCCTCCCCTTGCATGAAAACTGAAATAATTTCAGTTTTAATTCCCCCCTTCTCCCTCTTCTCTCTACCGCCGGCTTCCCTTTCTCTCTCTCCCATTAATTTTTTTCATTAAGGCATTAATTGCCTTCAAATTGAAATTCAAATCCCTCCCTCCAAAACTCCCAAAATTGAAATTAATTTCAGTTTCTTCCTAAAACCTATCTCCCTCACCCTAGATCCACCACCGGCCCCTCCCTCCTCTCCAAACCGGCCCCTCTCTTCTCTCTTGGTTCTTGAGAGGATTGCTCGCCTTCAAGTTCATGGTGCATGGCCTATCCAAGAACGATGATCTAAGGCTCCTTCTTCTTCGGAGTGACCTCGGTTCTAATGTGGAGACGCTTCTTCCGTTAAAGCCTAGATTAGTTGAGCGTATGGGCTCCAAAGGTGAAAGTTCTCTTTATTAAATCATGGATCCTTGTGTAACGTCATAGCTTTTCAATTCTTCTTTGTGTTTCTTGAATTGTTTGGTGGATTGATCTTGCTCTACTTTGCCTAACCAAGTTTAAACCACGAATTTCGATGTTCAATCTTTTGCTATAAGTGATAATTTTACTTTGGGATTATTTATTTAAATTGCTCTCATTAATTTCTTAAAGTAACTCCATCGCATGTACGTTTCACATCAATACAATTTTTAACCAGCAGAAGAAAAGCATTATTAAAACCAAAAAGGGATAAAACCTTATATAAGAAGTTCCAATTCAAATTATCATACGCTTTAGTAATATCTAATTTGAAGATAATATTCCCACCTTTCGTCTTATGATTGATGTCATGAGTCATTTCTTGAGCCAAAAGAACATTATTAAAAATACTTCTCCCTTTCACAAAACCAGTTTGATTAGCAGAAATGATTTTAGGAAGAAGAAGACTTAATCTAGCAGCCAAGATTTTGGAAACAAGTTTATTAAAAAAGGAGCAAAGACTAATGGGCCTAAAATCAGTCCACATATTAGTAACATCTTTTTTAGGAATTAAAACCATAATAGTAGATGAGAAATATTTCAGGTATGGAGTACCTTTAAAGAAATCTTGAACAGCCTCAAGCAAATCAGCTTTGACAATATTCCAAGCTTTAACCAAAAAAAAAATAGTAGTGAAACCATCGGCTCCAGCAGCCGAATCAATGCTCATAGCCTTAACAGAATCCCAAACTTCCTCCTCATAAGGAGGAACCATAAGCAGGTTGTTATCAGCAACATCAATACAATGAGTTATAACATAAGGATTAACAATAGGGGAAACATTAACATCAGAATTAAAAATGTTTTTAAAGAAGTCAATACCAGAATTAATAATGTCCTCTTCCTTATCTAAAACCTCTCCATCACTATTCAGAATTTTGAAAATATAATTCCTCATTTTCTTTTTATTAGCCATGGCATGAAAATACTTAGTATTACGATCGCCATCTAATAACATTTTAGCGTTAGCTTTTTATTTCCAATAAATTTCTTCTTGATCATGTAAATTGCTAAGCTTAATCTTTAGCAACATTAAGAGCTGAAAGATTCTCAAAAATAGGAGTTTCCATATAAACCTTATCAAGCTCAATAACCTCCTTCTCAGCCTCTTTGATATTAGTGAACACATTTTTGAAGATATTCTTATTCCACCATCTAAGGACTTGTTTGAGCCTACTCATTTTAGCCCAAAGCCTAGCCATACCACGAATATTGTCATTAGGAGAAATAGGCGCACACCAGTTGTATTGAATCACATTAAGGAAGTCATGGTGAGAGAACAACATATTTTGAAATTTAAAATTCATAGGCGCAAAATTATTGAAAGAGTTAATAGACAACAGTAAAGGGGCATGATCAGAACCCGTTCTACTAAAATGTTCCACATGAGACATAGGAAAACAAGAAATCCAATCAAGATTAAACAGAATCCTATCTAGCCTTTGCCAAAGATTTCCTCTACTCCAAATGAAAGCACTACCAAAAAAGCCAATATCATGTAAGTCACAATTATTTATCATAGCATTAAAATCCTCCATAGAAAGAGCATTGGGAGGATTTCCACCCCTTCTCTCATTAGCATTAGAAATAATGTCACAAGCCACGAAAAATTATCATTAGTGTTAACAGCAAAATTATTCCCAAAGCCCTAAACGGCCCTAACCTTGTGCAAGCCGCATAAACAAAAGAAACATTACATTTAAAATTATAAAATGAAATTTGAGCATTGACAACTTGTTGTAGGTCATCAATAATATTTAAACTAATAGTACTATTCCACATGATCCAAATTTTATTCAAACAGTTGGCAAAATTGCTAAGAAAACCCAAACGTTTAGTAGTAGCATCGAGAAGATCAGCAGAAATAAAAGGCTCAATTAAAACAAGTAACTGAATATTATGAATCCTACATAAGTTTCTAACTCTAGTTTTCGAATCACTACCCTCAATACCCCTAACATTCCATAAAAGTGCTTTAACCATTACAACCTTTGGAAGAATTTTGAGCTCTAGTAGATCTAGTAGCGGACTGGGAAAATTTTTTCCCACTTTTACTATTATTTTTTTTTCTTATTGACCTTAATAAACTCCTCTTCCTCACTGCAAATGTTCTCGGTACCCTGTAAATTAGAAGATAAGGAATCCTCTTTTTCCTCATTAGTCAAAATCAAACCAGCTTTAGGAATAAACTCCCCTTCCTCACATTCTTCCATAATTTCCTTACCATTTTCAACAATTTATAAAGTATGCTCTTTATTGAGACAAATTTGATCCTCCTTAGAAAGATGAAGCATAGAATCTATAGAATCGTATATATTCGGTTCAGGATTTTCCACCTATTTTGTGGCCGGGGCAACAACCTTTCTCACATTTTCTTCAAAAGTTATGTCACAGTTTTCCATAGTAACAGTAGGGGTTTTATCTATAGTACCAGTTATAACAACATTAGAAATAGGAAGCATATTTTCTTCATCAATACTGCTATTTTTCTCAGTTTTTTTTTCTTTATCTAATGAAGCAGATGGTTGTTTTTTCAAATCAGGATGCAATTTAAAACATTCAGAGACGGCATGCCCATGCATTTTACAGTGATGACAGAAATACGAAATTTTTTCAAACTCCACTTTATGCAAATAACCATAAGCTTTTGAACCCAGCCAAATCTCCTTTGCATGCTTTTTGGATATATCAACTTCCACAAGCACCCTGGCCAACGACAGCCTGGTCCTTGTGGCCGTCACCTGGTCCGTTTTCAACGGACGGCCGAAGATGGCCCCAAGAGCATGAAGAACTTTAGGGTTAAAAAAATGCAAACGCAAATTCGAAAACGAAATCCAAATAGGAATGATCGGTGATTCTTCTTTGACATCAAAAAATGGTGTCCTTTTTTAGCACCCTCATTTGACAATTATTAATGAAATACGCTCTTCTCACAAAAATCTGACTATAATCTAAGTCGTTAGATAGTTGAATGACAACATGCCGAGAATCCAACAACCCTACCGAGAAGAAACCATATAATTTAAGATTATTGAAAAATAAGCGAATCGAATCAAGATTTGGCCTTCGTAGCCCAAATTTTCCAACCAACGTAAATTTGAACGGAGAAGCAAGTTTTAAAACATCTTCATCGGAAAGTAAAATTGCAGGAACCCCGTTAAAAGTCGATTGAGTAAGTTTAGGAATATTTTCAACTTCCATCGGGTTACCAGCTAAAACATCTTTGAATGATCTTGTAGGCGCCTTAGAAGTCTCACCTCCCTCGAGATTAAAAAAGCCCGGTGATTGCCATGCGTCGGGCTGGAAGCCTTACCCCAAGGGTTCGGGGGAGGATCTCCAGCCATGAAAACAGCCCAGAAAGGGCACCGAAAACATAGAGACACTCAAACTCTAAGAGCAAGGAAGCCCCTAGAGAAAAAAACAAGGAGATCGGTGGAGAAAAAAAGGCACGAAGGGGTAGGAAAGGTAAAAACCCTAAAATCACACAAGGCGGCTAGGACGAGTTGGGCATTGTAACTTAATCTTAATGTTTCACTTTGAAAAGATTTTACAAATTTAAAATTGTTTAAAATGAGATGGCAAGTAACCACACAATAGAAGACAAGATCTCAAAATAATATCAAAATTATAATGAAAACAAGTAGTGCAACAAACAAACAATCCACCGCGTAACGACAAGAGAATTCACCTCGAGTTTCCTTCACTCGTACTCTTTAAGGGTTAGTGGAAGAAGAATCACCACAATCCGAAAGATGCCACCACGAAGGAGAGGAAGCCGTGGTAGTGATCCAACGAAAGTTAGATGGAGGAGAAGCTATATGTAAATGACCAGTGATCCACCAACGTCCAGAAGGAAGATGCTTAGATTTCTTTTCTTGTAAGAAGGCTCATGGGATGAGAGGAATTCCAAGAAGGTGGGCAAGCAAGAGGGCCGACCAAGTGTGGAGGGAATTAGGGTTTGTGGGGTCTAAGTTTGGGGTTATGGAAAGAGCATTAAATCTTAAATTAATTTCAAATTTAATTAAAAGAGGAGGGAAAAGAATTTGAAATTCAAATTCAAATTCATATATGGGTTAGGGGAATTAAGGTTATTAAATCCTCTTTAAAATTAATTACCAAGGCAGGTAATCAATTAAGAGAATTAATTGAGGGTGGAGGGAAGGATTAAAATTCAAATTTTGAATTCAAAATTTGGGCATAAGGGGGGCCGGCAATATGGATGAGGGTGGGGGAAATTGGGAGGGGAATTAATGCTTCCTAATTCCTTGGTTCACTTTAGGAAACAGAATAAATAATTCAAATCTAATTTAATATCAAATTAGACTCCAATTAAAAACTTTCCTAATTTAAAAAAGGCTAATTTAGGAAAGTATTTGAAATCCATATTTGAATTTCAAATTGGATTAAATTATCTCCCGAAATAAGTGGGCTAATTAATATAATTGTTAATGATGATTAAAATAATCATCAAGAAGGCAATGGTGAGGTGGTCGACGGTGGAGTAAGGGGATGGGGTGATTGGTGGTGTGAAAGTTGATCAATTGGTGGGAGAGGGGCCGGCGGGCTAGAGGGTGGAGATGGGTGGCCGACGGGTGGTGGGTGGGGTGGAGATTGAATTAATTAAATCCACGATTTGAGAACTTTCCTAATATAAATTATGTTAATTTAGGAAATAATTCAAAATTTGAATTTGAAATCAGATTTTGAATGGGAGTTCCCTCCTAATCTTCATGCTCCACTTTTGGAAAGAGACAAGATAATCAATTTTGGATTCATGGGAGTGGAAGGCCGATGGAGGGAAGGTAGAGGAAGAGTAATCTGACAGTTTGGCTTGGAGAGGTTGGCCGATGGTGGAAGCCAAGGAATTAAGGAGGAAGAAGGAAATACTAAGAGTACTAACCGCGAGTCCCGGAATCCGGGGCGCGTGAGCACGCGACAGCGGGGCGCGTGTGTGGGATGCAGGCTGCGCCGATGCGGATGTGTGCGGGTTGCACGCGAACGCGGACTCGTGTGACGGGCGGCGGGCAGCAGTGGGGTGTGCGCACGAGCAGGTGGGGGCAGCTCGGGGAGCATGGTGGAAGCTGGCATGTTGGCAGACGAGGCAGCTGCCGGTAGTTCAATTTAGATGGATTTTCGGGTTGACCCGGCAACCTGTTGGGTCAACCCAAACCCGACTCCTTTTTCAAACGGGTCGAATCGGGGAACCCGAACCCGACCCATTTTGAAATCGATTAGGGTCCAACCAGAATTTTTTGGGTTGGGTTCTTCTCGGGTTTTCGTGTCGTGTCAAATATTGACACTCATATTAGCAACAATACCACCAACAAATCACCAATCTATTAATCGAGCACACCAGTGGCAAACTCCAATAACAATCGAAACTTGAAAATGAAATAGGAACAAACATCAGAGAAGTACAAATAGCATAAGGATTCAACCAAGCCAATAGAAAAAATAATTAAATTATAATATACAATAAGCAAAAAAATCATAACAAAAAAAATGCCACAAACCCAACTTACCACATCATCAAATCTATCAGGAATCAAACTCTATACCACAGATCAAACAGAGCTATCAAGGTGGGATACATAGCCAAACTAGTAAAATTGGGCACTAAACCCTTACAAATAGCCAAACACTAAACAACACTATAATTAAAAGTAAACAATTAAAATGTTTTAAGAAAAACTAACCCAAGAAATGCAAGCTAGAAGCATGGAGAGAGAGCTAGAGAATGATAACCACTAGCTCATGAAATGAAAGTGCAGTATAATGAATTTAACCATATTGAGAAGTTAATAAAAATAACCGTGCAACATGAGTTAATAGAATCTAACCAATCAAAATGAATCAACATAGAAAAGAATTCAGCAAACCTACCAATAATAATATGGACCAGCGCTACAACTCTTCAAAATGTATGCAATATATAAATGGAAATATAGAGCTTTTAAAGATCATTGATAAAGTGCTCCAAAATCCCACTGGCCATAAACCACTTCACATCAATAGACTAAATTAGCAATAAAAACCCAAAAAATGATCATCAATATTGGTAGTTGTAAAGTTAACTTCTTAACTATTATTAAAAAATTAAAATCATAGCCATTAAAAGTCTTCTCCAATCCCCCCAATAAAAGAAACTACAACCCAAGCAAGATAACTTTCGGCCAGACATAATACCATCAACACATTAGAGAGATATAAAGGAAGATCAAATATAAATAAATCAAAATCAATTAATCATGCAAGATATAAATTATACCCCACAAATAACACCAACCAGAAAAAACCAAGGAAAAAATCAACCGACTTATAAAAGTCAAAACCATATCAACACATAAGAATAATAGCAGTTTGGACCAAGTAATTCTGACATTAGATGGAGTGTTAATCAAGTTTTTCTATTTATTTATTTCTCCTTTTCTTACTAGAAGCAATAAAAAATCTTCTTTGGCGATTATATAACATTTAAATTGACATCATTATGTAACCACCTTTCATCTGCAAAATGAAGCTCTCCCTTTCCCCAAACAAGAATAGAATGACTAGAAAGGGAAAATCTAACATAGGGATCATCATGATACTCATCAGAAAGCATTGTCTCCTGATGGAAACCCTCCAAATTATCCTGAGACAAACCAGTAGGACAAATAGGAATAGAAATTATGAGAACTAAATTAGAAACATCAATACTACTAGAAGAATGATCATAAGTTACTAAAGTAATTATTTGATTACAAATTTGAGCTTCAGGGTCAGTAATAACATTCACATTGATAGAGTTTTGGACAACATCAACAAGGGATGAAGAAACAATAGATTTAATATTATTGATTTTAAATCACCTTCCCTAACAGAAGATTGAATTTTAAGAGTAGTTAAAGGAGAAGCTTCTAAATTTTAGATAATAGTAGTCGTTAAAACAAGTTCTTCAATATCTTCTAAGGGTTTAGGGTTATCATTTGGAATAACATCAGAAGTATTAATACATTCCTTATTAACGTCACGAATATCAACATCATCGCTATCAGCAAAAGGCACATTTAGAGGCATGTCATTACCAATATCTTTGGCTTTCTTTTTTCTCAAGTGGGGATGTAAAATAAAACATTTAATAGAAGCATGACCATGAATATTGCAATGATCACAAAAAAAGAAATTGAACATTTTCTACACTACTATAATTCAAGTCATTAGCAAGTTGAATAGCAAAATGTTTGGCATCTAAGAGATAAACATTGAACATTCCAGATAATTTAAGGCTTACAAAACACTCGCAAATAGCTTTTAGTTTGACTGATGCATATCTAATTTCTCAACCAAAGTAAATTCAAATGGAACTGCCCATTTTTTCAAAACATCTTCAAGAAAAATCACTGCAAGAACTCTCTTAAAAGAAGTTTGCGGAAGGAAAAATAAGGATATGAGGAAGAGCTCAGAAAAATCACCCATCTTTGAAAACATACGAGTTAGAAAAATTACTAGCACTAGAAACGCCAAATAGGCCCTGATTCTTAACTGTCAAGGATGGTTTCGATCAGACAAACCCCTTGGATTGGGAGGAGGCTTCTCCATCCAATCGATAAGGACCCTAGCACAAAGTTGGAACAATCATAAGTCGAGATGATGAATGCAAGAGATCGGGAGATTGGGAGATGTGCGACTCATGATGGCTTGGACTCGGTCGAACGAACGCCTTGTGATTGAGAGTATACTTAATCTTTATTATGCACTACCAATTTGACTAGTAAGACTGATAGCATAGATCTCTTAGATTTGGTTAGGAAGCGAGGGACGTGGGAGAATAATATTAATAGTAAAGTTATGGACATGGGTAAGATCATGAGCAAAATTTTGAAAATTAGTGTCAAAAGGTCCCAAAAGAGAAATTGAATCAATGCTAGCAATTAGGTTCATTTTTTCTTTGTTCAAAATTTGGTTTAAAACTTAGGAGGAAATTTGGATCATTCTTGTAATTTTGCTTTTCATCGATCATTAGGAGTTGTAGGCAAATTAAAAATCAACATGGAAGATGGTACATGTGCCTAGTATTGAATTAGACCTCGGTTATGGAGTCTATCTGAAGTGAGGAAGTTTTCATGAATAGTATTATTTGGTTGTTGAAGGTGAGAACTTGCCTTGTTCAAGCTTGTATCTCATGCCCAAATAAGAGATAATGAAAATGAATTTTTAACCTCCTCTCAAAAATCACTTTTTTGTAAAATACTTTGGTCTTGAGATTCTATCCAAATGACATGTATTAAGCTTTGATGACTATCATTTTTCACTAAGACTCTTATAATCAATGGGTTGGAATGAGAAGTAGTAAAAGAATACATAAAAAGAGCCCCAATATTACACAATAGATTTATCAAATGGGTAAACTCTTAAATATAGGAACATATTCCCAAAATGGATAATAGGTGATTCATTTGAACATTCAAAGTCAAATGACCATTTTGATAAACTTATTAAAGAATCTTCAACCAATATTGATGCCTTCATATAGATAACTGTGTTGTGCTTAATTCGCTAGAGTTTTCAAAGCAAATATTTATGTTTATGTAATGATACAATGAAGTACACACCTTGTAGCTTGAAATGATGAGTTAGTTGATTGAGGAGGTTTATCAACCATGGCCTTTCCCACCAAAGCCATTTTTAATGATGGATGTGATTGATTGGCTTACCTTAGTATAACAATGATGATAAAGTCTATTGATTGGTGGAAAAAGTAAGTTGACTCCATGAGTTCATTATTATTAGTTTTTAAAGACTCCTTCATTTAAGTTTTATTAGTTGATTTTTTAAAAGATATAGATCTATATTATATTTTTATCAGGTGGGCCCAAGATTAGAATAAATTTAATGGGACCTTAAGAGTCATTAAAGATGTAAGGTCATCCCAAGGCAAAATATATTTATTAAATCTACATAGAATATATAAAATTCTTCAAAGTTTGCATATGCTAGGATTGACACATGAAATCTCAAGGTTATAAATTAAGGAGTATATCACATAAACCAGTATTCTTTTGGCTAATTACTACTAGAGGCCTACATACAAACTACAAATAATGATTTAGCAACACCCTTTACGATCTCAATCAACTACCTATATTAATAAATCCACTCTAGAGGTTGCTAAATATAGTGGTACTTAATCAAACACATTATTTGATATATAACATAAATATATTTAAAAAGCTAAATTTTTTTCAAAAGCATGTAATTTTTATTCGATAAAATTGAAACTTATATAAAAGGCATATGTATATTAAATTAAATAGCCTCTTAATATCGATGTAAGATAACTAAAGTTGATGAGAAAAAAAGCTTCTTTTTGATTTGATTAATAAAGCAAAAAGTATTAGAATTTTTAGAATTTACCACATTAAAGTTATTGAGTTAATAGTCAATTGAAATATTATTATTTAAACTTTGGATAGACCTAAAAAGACTTGGTTAGAAAATATTAGAAATGAACATTCTTTATTAGATCTAAATGAGATTTTGACTCTTAATCAGACACAATTGAGAAAAAGGATTCATGTAGCTGACCCCATGTAATGGTTGTTGTATTAAATAGAAGAAATAGTATGAGAAATTCCTAAATTAATTGGAAAATGCAAGTTGCACCACAATCAACTAAAAATATCAACCAAGAATAACAAGTACCTACATACATTCAACAAAAAAAAAGATTTAGTAACACCTTTTATGATCAATCAACAACCACTACAGGAAAACAGCTCATTTCCGGCAGAATTTTCGGCGTAAATAAATTCGTCAAAAATTCTGATAGATTTTCCGACGAATTTTCGACGAAATATTTCAGGCGAATTTTCCGGCGTACTTCCGACGTAATTTTTTTGAAGTTATTTCCAGCGCATTTTCTATTGGCTTTTCCTGCGGATTTCCGACGAAATTAAATTTTTTTTTGAAAAATGACAATTAGAAATATTTAAAATTATTTATTTTTTTAAATTAAATTTAATATTGCTAAAATAAAATAATTAAAAAATTTAATAACTTTTTTCTAAACTAAATATAATAATTATTTTGATCTTAAAAAAAGCTTAACTTTTAAATATTGTAATTATTTTAAATATAAATTAAATTAAACCATTATAAATTAATTTAGTTATTTTGAATTTTACTAAGTTTATATTTTAAACTCACATTATAAATATTTTAAATAAATTATATTAAATATATTAATTTTAATCTTTTAATATGTTAACTATTTTAAATAGTACTTATTGTGTGCTTTAATATAAATAAACAATATCTCACATATTTTAAATGTTGTGCAAAGGTGGCCAAGTGGTTCGGTGGAGAGCATTCCTTCAGAAGGGCGGGGGTTCGATTCTCACGTTGTGCATGCGCTGCGGGTGGGGCGGGTCACGGGTTGAGCCAACGGATCGTGGCCGCGAGGTTGAGCTAACGGGTCGGGGGTTGAGCGGCGGGGTTGGGGGCTTCAGCTGGAACAAAAAAAAAATTTAAATTTCTGGAGCATTTTATTTTCGACGGAAATATTTCCGACGAATTTTTCACCGGAATTGCGCCGGAAATTTGTCCGACGGAAAGTTTTGCGCCGATAACGCTTTTATGACGCGGGTCAAACCGGCGTAAATATTTTCGTCGGAAATCCGCCGGAAATACTAAGTTCCTGAGGATTTTGTCTATTTTCCGACGAAAAATTGACACCGGAAATTGACGTTTTTCCTGTAGTGAACTTCTATTAATAAATCCACTCTAGCTGTTTCTTTTTTTTTTTTTTGGAGAAATTAAACCCCAAAGAGGGCCTACTCGTTAATATAGAAAAGTAATTACAGATGCACAAAAGAATTGAAATTTTTTCTTATTTAGATAATAAGTCAAAGTTAGTGCTCTTTTTAAATAGAAAATCTAAAAAAAAATTGACATGAATGGAGTAGAGAAGCATTATATGAACTAACACAAGTTCTTAATGCATAGTATAAATCATTACACATGATAGTTATTTTATCTAAAGAGTTCATGTTAATAGATAGTAATGTCCAATTGCTCAAACGTTTCAATATGGAAGGATGAAAAAATATTAGGTTGTGAATAGTGGATACAGGCACTGGCCTTATGGCTGAGTTGTGATTATTCTCACTGTTAGACTAGCCCTGAAGTACACACAGTTTTCTTTCAAAATTGTATATATGAATTAACATTAGAAAAAAAAAGCGAGGTGCATTAAAATAAATAAGTCTTATTTGAAATTAAGAAGAGAGCAGTTCTGAATTTCAACAAATCTAAAAGTACATCTTTCATTGTGGGCAAAGGCATGTCTTTTATTTGTTCGCTTTTTCTGTGAGTTTTTAGTGGCGGCTAGAGTTTGTGGGAGAGTTGATCTACCTCTCGAACAGTAAATGAATTGTATATTTCACAACTGTTGAAGAATAAATCAAAAATCAACCCCCAAATTAATTTGTATTCATGCATTTTTCTTATATTTTTCAATTTTTACTTCCATGATGCATCAAATTGATATTAGAGAGAGATCTTATTGAGATGATAACAAAGAAGGTGGATGCGTTGGAAGGCAATGTAGAGCATATGAAATCTCGGATGAAAGAGAAGTACATTTTCAACTATCGAAGGAAGGTTTTTATCCTTCGAGAGCCGATTTGGAAGATTAGAAAAGATGATGAGGAAGCTCATGGAGATGCAATCTAAAAATCTACCAGCAGTTCAGATTTCTAACCCTAACCAAGATTTAACTGGTATTCCGTTGATCAATTCTAAGAAAATGGAGATCGAATGTAAGGAGCTTGAAAAGAAGAGCTTCTATCATCAAGAGCTACCTCCTTTTTTATATATATCATGAGCCACCTAGGGCTCTGATATGGGGCATATTAGAGTTTTTGGATGAGGGGATGCTGAGGGAATTTTATGGTGGAGGTGGTGGGGTGGCTGACCACTATGAGAGAAATTTCGAGCAAGGGGATTGGGCGATTGGAGATGGAGAAGGTCGAGCTGAGCCATAGGGATCAAATCATAAAAAGAGGGTGGAAGAAAGGTGGAATTTTTTTACCCTTGATACATGGGGGAAACATGGAGGAATCATGATAATCGTTACACTAGAGGAGGAAGAAGCTATTGGGGTGCTGACGATTCTAAGGTAAGAAAGTTGAATATGTGAATGATTGAGGAGAAGAAGTGTGAGAGTTCAACAAGTGAGACAAAAGCTCGTTTTGAGGATAAAATGATGGAAAAGGAGAAATATACAAATAAAGAGGAAAAAGAAATAAACTTGCTAAGCGAAGGTGATGGTACTGATAAAAATCTAAATTACATGTAAAGTGATTTTATTGAGACATCCACATCCTAAGAACCTATGTTTTTATAATCCAAAAATGAAGATGGGAATGATACCAAAACTAATCTAACATCTTCGAATGAATGAAATCGAGTGGAAGCACCTTTGGTTTCTACTGGTATGGATATTTCTGAAGATGGAAATGTTGAGGTTGAGACACAAGATGTAGCTAATACAGAGTTCTCTTAGGACGAAGTTGAGATCGAATTAATTAAGCTAGAAGATTCAAAGGATGAAATTTAATTGGAGAATGGGAATGGAAGTATGTCACCTGGGCATCCCCATGATATACAAATTCCTCCCCAAGGCCTAAATGGAAACCATGCTGTTCAAATCCCTGAAAGATTGGTGCAGCCTCACAAAGTCCAATTGGGGATGCAAAAATGAGAGGTTTGTCACAGGCTTTTGTTTTGCTAGGAATTGATAAATTGGTAATGGATACTAAGATTAAGGAACTAGTGAATGTTACAATTAAACAAAATTTAAACATGCATTTGGAGAAGGCACTTCATCTTCTTCTATTTATATTAATCTCAAAGGAACTTTAGAACTTTTAGAACATATGCCAACATTGGAAGAGCTGAAAGAAACTAGTAGTAGAATAACAAAGATCTCGAAAAAATGATGTTGATTTATTTTTTTTTTTTTGAATGAGCACAAATTCTTAGTTTGGTTTGCCTACTGAAGAGCAGTGGCTACTACTAGGCCATAAGGAGATGCCATTTAACATCATCGAAGGACAATCTACAAGGTGTTGAAAACCTTGAAAATATTCCTTCTCTATTTGAAGGTACAAAATATTCTGGTGAAGATATCTCAAAATCATTGTCAACGCAACTAGAATCAAACTTTGATCCTAACCTATCACTTGATTCTATAAGAACAACAACACATGGGATGAAAAACTCAATTTTATTTCTCCTTGTATCTATTTCACTTCATAACCCATTCAGTAATGATTACAATCCATTTAGTGTACTTATAAACTTATCCAACTACTTTTTTAATTCTCCTTGTATCTACCTTGTCATATAATCTAGTAATTCATTAGCAACTAGCATTGTAGCCGCTTCTCTGCCACTTGCATTAGTTGTTTTGGAGCTCATTAGAGCATGCAGTGACCTATTGATTTGGATTACCAACTTCGCCAGTATTACACATAGCATTTCATGTCTCATAGCTGTGGTGTGCGATAGGAGATCATGCACCATCGTCACTACCCTTGACTTTGACAGAAGACATGGGGGAAGTAGAATGGTTATGCCAAGGCGAGATAGGAGCACAAGAGGTATTAATAAATTTGAAAGATTTTCCCTAGTATGAAGCCACATGGGAGCCATATGAGATGACCAGGACAAGTTTCCATCCTTCCACCTTGAGGACAATGTACATATTTGGGGGGAAGTATTAATGTGCCATAGGGGGTAGGGGGCACCAAGCTAAACCAACGATTTGGCTAGGTGGAATTAGGAGCAGCAAGAGGTGGAATTTTAGCCTCCTTTTAGGGCCCAGCGGATCTATTACTTATTATGTAAGGAGGAGGAAGTAAGGGGGAACTAATTATGAAAGGTTTATCTAAGGAAAGATGACTGATTGATTTGGAGAGAATTATGAAATATTTACTTAGGGAAATAGGGCTTATTTGATTAGGGAGGGAATTAGGAAATATTTATTTAGGTAAAGATGGATGATTTGTTTAAGATGGATTTATTTATTTAGGAAGATTTCCTAATTGTGCTTATGCTATTTAGGAAGGTTTTAGTGGTGTTTATTGTGTGTTAGAGCTATTTTAATTAAGGGGAAGTTTTGTCTAGGGTTGAGATATTATATATGTTGAGTTATATTTGTTATCTCTTAATGTGAGTTTCTAGAGGTGGCTAGGGTTTGTAGGAGAGTTGATCTACCTCTCGAATAGTAAATCAATTATATCTTTCATTAATGTTGAAGAAGAAGAAAAAATTAACCCCAAATTTATATTCTTGCATTTTTCTTCTATCTATTTTGTTGTTTTACTTTCAAGACACATCACAAACCTTCTCAACTATAATTATAGAACTTTCATTTATTTAATTAGCTTAAATTGTTAGTTAATCATTCAACTTGCAAGGCCTATGCAGTTTCAACTTTAATATTTGCTTTTCTTAGTCAATTATATGTATTAAAATCATAATTATTATTTAACTAAAGCTATTTTCTTTATTTCAAATTTAACTCTCTTTTTTAAAGATAAATTTTAAATTTTAGTGAGCGGTAAATATTTTATATTTAACCCCTTATAAAATGCCTAAAATTCTATAAAGCAAATGCTATACTTTCTAATTCCATATCATGTGTTGAATTATTTCCCCACAAGTTTACAACTACTTTGATGCATAACCAATTTCATTTTTATCATACTTAAAATGCTTCCCAATCTTTTTAATAATGCATCACTGTAACTTTGAGAACATTATTTTTCTAATGAAATATATAATACTTGTGCAATTCTAATATGCTTTTTTAATTCTAAAAAATTATTCACATTTTTATCAACCCTTTTAATTATAACATCCTCTCTCATGAGTTTAGATATTAACAAAGATATCTGCGACAACCCTTTGACAATACTCCATAGTATCTAGCTAAATTCAAAAAATTAATATATTTGTAACATTCTTTGGTATACTATTAAGGATCAACTAATATTATTTCACAACCCCATAAATGCAATACTTCTCAATCAAAAAAGTCTCATTTTGAAATTTTTTTATATAATATATTCTTCATCAACTGATCCAATGTTATTTTAACATGTTAAGCATGTCCCTTATCATGCATAAAAGTATATTAAAATATCATTAAACTCATTGAAACTATAATTCATTAAATTAATTAAAATTGTAGGAAAGTTTGATAAACTAAATGGTATCACTAAAACTTCGAAACAATCATACATAGTTTCAAAAGCAGCCTTTAGTATATGTTCTACCTTAACCGTGACATGATAATATCTTCATCTTAAATCAATTCTGAAGAGTACAACACTATCTTCAAACTGATCAAATAAATTAACAATCCTTGGTAATGTCTATTTAATCTTAATTGTTAATTTTTTAAATCTCTATAATCAATACATTTTTTCATATATTTATCTTCATTCTTAGCAAAAAATACAGGAGCACTTCAAGTAATAAAAGCATATTATCCTATATTTTTTATTGTACAGTGCTTCCCGCTATCTTTGAACTTCTGCTTGTAACACAAAAGTTGCAACTATGACTATTCTATCTTCAAGTTAAATCATATCTTCCAAAGTTCTTTCAAATTTTAACAACCAATCTTTCATAATGTGAAGAACACAAAATAAAACAGGAACACTAATTTCCTTTTAAAAATGAGATAAGATTCAAACAATCACACAAACTACTATCTTCAAACTGATCAAATAAATTAACAATCCTTGGCAATGTCTATTTGATCTTAATTGTTAATTTTTTAAATCTCTATAATCAATACATTTTTTCATATATTTATCTTCATTCTTAGCAAAAAATACAGGAGCACTTCAAGTAATAAAAGCATATTATCCTATATTTTTTATTGTACAGTGCAAGATTTTAAAAGGCGAAATCATGAATCGAGGCGAGGCGTAAGCCTCGAGGCGGATCGTGGCGTAAGTCTCAAAATGATTAAAATAAATTAATTTAAAATTATAAATAATGACAAAAAATAACAAAATATTATGTCAACTATGAATTTGAAGATTTATTTTAAGATAATATTACTGGAATACAAGATTTAAAATAAACTCACTTAAAAATAAAACATCCCCTTATGATCAAATCCAAAGCAGGCTCATCATCACTTTGATTGTCTTTAGAAGAATCTTCATAATTAATATCAAAGTTATCCTCAAACTCTTCTTCATTTATAATATTTTTTCCTTTATCTCCTATATCAGTTAATATTTCATTAGCTCTAAAATGAAACAATAGTAACATACAAAATAATTCATTATATTTAAGAATATCTTTCAATTTTTTTGAAGCTTTAATCTCACTTTGTTTCTTCCTTTTATATACTTGGGTAGTTGCTTCATTGTCTTCTTCATTGACATGAATTTTTTCTTCTGTTTCAACTTCAAAAACATCAGCATTCTTAGGAGTAACACATTCATCATCAGATTGTAACTCATCAACAAGTAAATGATCAATTTCATTCTCAATATTTCCTTGATTCTGCAATTTGAGATATCTATCATTTAATTTTTTGTTAAACATAACATAAACTAGTTTGTTCATTCGATATGTCACCAATCAATTTCTCCTCTTTATATGAATTTGATTGAAGATGCTCCAATTACGCTCGCATGCAGAAGCCGAACACGTTTTGATCCCACATTGACATGAGTACAAGCTAGATGATCCTTCAATCTCTTGACGCCACCAGTTATGCGTTTCTCATAGAAATTATATTTCATGTAAACATATCCTTTCTTTGCACCTTCGCCTGAAACTTCAACTTGAGTTCTATATTTTCATGCAGGATCTTTCCTTCTTGTGCCACTAGTCATGCTAACAATAGGATATATTTTAACAATTATTTGTACAAATACCAATAATAAAACAACATGAATACAAAAAATTATTAGTCTGCCGGGGGTCCAAGGGGGCCTGCCCCCTAGCGAGGTTCGACCTGCTTGTTGTATATGCTCAATACCGAGCGTATATATTGAGCATGTACCGCTCAGTATCGAGTGTGTATTGAGCATGTACTGGCTCGGTACCGAGCACTACTGGCTCTGTACCGAGCGGTATTGGCTCGGTACCGAGCGTGTACTTGCTCGGTACCGAGTGTGTACCGCTAAGTTCCGAGCATGTACTGAGCAGTATCGAGCATGTACTGAGCAGTACCGAGCATGTACAATCTGATGAAGCAAGACATGAAGCAAGTAACGGGAAGAAAGATCATTATATAGCCGTGAAAAAAGAACCTTCGATTACAGGAAGCTGGAGAAGAAGAAGCTAGACATGAAGCAAATGACGGGAAGAAAGAGAAGAAGAAATAAATCGTTACATTCGATCGCCTCCAGCTATGTTCGAATTCGACCGAACTGTGGTCGTCGAAGTTGACGGAGTTTGCCTTTCAGTTCAAACCCGAAGCAGAAGCAGGTATGTTACCCTAATACTCGACTCTTATACGACTCTCACCGCTCGGTCTATATACTTACAAATCGAAGCAGTGCCTCATTTCACTTCGAGGCATTACGAACCGAAGCCTATGCCCCATACGAAATAAGCGCACGCTCCGTCGAATCCAACAAGGCGTAAGCCTCAACGCGCAAATGCTTCGCCTCGCCTTGAGTCGCGTCTCAGTGCGTACGCCTCTTCCGCCTTTTTAATCGTTGGTATAGTGCTTGCCGCTATCTTTTAACTTCTGCTTGTAACAAAAAAGCTGCAACTATGACTATTCTATCTTCAAGTTAAATCATATGTTTCATAGTTCTTTCAAATTTTAACAACCAATCTTTCATAATGTGAAGAACATAAAATAAAACAGGAACACTAATTTCCTTTTAAAAATGAGATAAGATTCAAACAATCGCACAAACTACTTTAAAATATTTTCAGGCTTTAATATAGCCCATCATTTCCAGAGTTATATTATTTTTTCAAAATGAGATTACAACCACACAAAATAAAAAACAATAAATAAAACTGAAATATTTAATTCCTCTTAATATTTATACATATATCCACAATTCACTTCCACTTGATAGTTATCGACATATCCACCATTACCTTCCACTTGATAATTATCCACATATCAAATTAGTTACCTATATTATCTGAATTTTTCATTTGACTTTATAAAAAAATTCCTCCCTTAAACTCAAAATCCCTTCCATCCTTAATGCCAAAATATTTACAAAATCGTTACCCAAAATAATGTTCGAAAAATGCAAAATGGCAATTGACATGAAGGATGGAAGGGATTTTGAGTTAAGGGAGGAATTTGTTGATAAACTCAAATAATTCAAATAATATTGGTAACTAATTTGTTATGTGGATAATTATCAACTGAAAGTTAATGATGGATATGTAGATAACTATCAAGTGGAAGTGAATGGTGGATATGTGGATAACTATCAAGAGGAATTTAATATTTCAATTTTATTTAGTATTTATTATTTTATGTGATTAATTGTAATCTCAGTTTGAAAGGATGTAACTCTAGGAATTGTGGGCTATATTAAAGCCTTACAATATTTTAAAGTAGTGTGTGTGAATTTTGAAATCTTCTCTCATTTTTAAAAGAAAATTAGTGTTCATGTTTTATTTTGTGTTCTTCACAAATTGGTATTAGAGTCATGGCAAATCTTGGAAGTTTATTGATCAGGCAGATACTGCTACCACGACTCACAAAGATAAACTATGATAACTGGAGTATTCAAATGCGGGCATTGCTGGACGCACAAGATGTATGAGAAGTCGTTGAGAACGGCTTCATCGAAATGACAGATACGACAGGCATGACGACGAACCAATTAAAGGTGTTGAAAGAGACGCGAGTGAAGGATAAAATCACTCTCTACATGCTATATCAAGTAGTATACAAGTCGGGCTTTAAGAAGTTCGTTGGAGCGACAACTTCAAAAGAAGCATGGAACACTTTAGAGAAAGTGTTTAAAGGAGCCAATCATGTCAAGAAAGTACGCCTACAAACTTTGAGAGGCGAATTGAAAGGGATGAAGATGAAAGAGTCAAAAGGTGATTATGACTACATCACGCGTGTGCAAATTGTAGTAAATCAACTCAAGCGAAATGGTGAGATGTTGAATGGTGATCGAGTAGTGGGGAAGATATTGCAATCATTAACTAATAATTTTGAGAATGTTGTGTGCACGATCAAAGAGTCAAATGATCTCGGCACTCTAACTATTGATGAGCTTGTTGGTTCTCTCGAGGCACATGAGCAACGGAAGAAGAAGACGGAGGAATCGCTCGTAGAAGTTCTTCAATCCCAGGCGACAATTAAAGATATAAGGTACTATATTATCATAATTTTTGTGGAAAAGAACATGGAAGAAGACATCGCGGAAATGAACGCGGTGGAAGAGGTTGTGGTCATATATAGAAGATATTATGATGAGGAGCAGTGAAATCAACACATAATAGTTGGCACATATGTTCCTTTTGCGGTGTTGACTTCTGCCTCGCCTTAATTTTTTGTTGCATGTTGACTACAATTTGTGCTTATTGATATCATTTGAGCTTGGGCTTTTTTTGGGGTATTGTCTTTTTGCCTCCCTTGTCTTTTGTCGTTTCTCTTGTAAGTAGTGCGAGCCAATGATTTGCAGATTTGATCCATTAAAAGACTTATAACCTCTTATTTTAATTAATACGTAAGCCCTTCTATGAGTTTTATCCAAAAAAAAAAGTTCCTTTGAATGTTGATGGCTTAAAGGTTTGGAATATTCTCAGATTTTGATATTTCTCATTGGAAAGTACAGTTACCATCACACTACCTAAGGATGACCTTTCAATGGATGCCATTTTATCAACCACATGAAGTTTTAACTTCATAAAGTCATTCAACTTTTAGGGACTGGCCTCCTCATTTATTATTTTCCAAACTCCATTTACATTGGAATTATCTTCATCTTACATCTCTGGTTTAATTTATGATTGGCTTGCATGTCTCCATTTATATTGGAATTATCTTCTCTTACTCAGTAATGCTCAAAGAGTTTGCTGCGTACAGTTCTTTTTTTTTTCTTTTCTAGCTACACAACAGTTAAATTGTAGCTTGTAGATCACTAGCTTGTTGTGTTTTGCAAGAAGATTTCTACAGAAGTATTAGACACTGTTAGTTTGTACAGAGATCTATTTGTTAATACTGTAACTTTTCTTTTGGAGGAAGTTGTTACTCTTTGATGGTATCCAAGACTGTAGCCGCTGGACATTTACTGCTTCATTGATTTCATTTTTTAGGGTTTGGTGGAATGGATTATTGAGCAACCTCAACTGCAAACAATCCCAACAGTGTAAATATCACATCGATCAAATTGTAAGGTATGCATTCCTCAATTTGAATATTTTATGTCCAACACTAAAAAAAATTATACAAACTGGAAATATAAAATTATCAAACATTTAAGTGCCAAGGATTCAACGGCTATCTTGATTAGGGGTGCAATCGAGTCAAGTTGACTCGTGAGCTAGCTCAAGCTCGACACAGTAACAGGCACGATGAGCCGAGCTATCGAGGCCGCGAGTCAAGCTCGTACACGATTTTGAGCTCTATAGTTTATCAGGCTCGACGAACAGCTCGCGACAGATTCTAGCCGGCGGGAAAAAGGAATTGCGTACACAGGAAAATGAAATGCTAGGATCTTGCTTGCGGGAAAATGTAATCGCAACTGATTTTGGCGGCCGGATGCTGGCGACAACAACGACTGACACTGGCGAGTGGCGACGAACGGACGCGGATGAGCAACTCGAACTGCCGCTTGACGAGCTCTTTTTTCCCCTGTCGAGTTTCGACTAGAGTTCAGTATTTGACGGAACTTGACTCAAATACCCCTGACTCGAACTCAATTCGACTCGTTTGCACCCCTAATCTTGATAGCTTGAGATCTTGTCGGACAACTACTACTCTTAGTGAAGATGGAGTTCTGCTTTCTAATCCACATTTTAAACTTTAGCTCTTTGTACATCAAAATATGTTTATTATCCATCATCTGTTATGTTACCTTATGTGCTAAACTTTGACTCTTATACTGAGATTTGGATAATGATTGAGCTTTCTTCTACATGAAAATGTTGGCATCATTTGAATCTCGGCTACTTTGCTGCCATGACTACCAATTAAGCTCTCTTTTCATGTTCGTCTTGTTTTATCCATAATTTTTTATTGTATGCTAATGTTTTTTATCATTTAAATGTAAACCATACTCAGCTACGCAACTCAGCCATATTTGGGATTCAACAAGTTGCTTGGAGGAATGATGAATTCGTTCCTTTAGTTGTAACCGAGTCATTCTTCCAACCTCTTCTTATAAGCTTGTATTATGACACCTATATAATGTGCCTCAACTTTCACACAATCTAATTTTGATTTATAAACTTGTTAATGATAATTATTGCTCAATTTTCTTTGATGCTTTGGGTTACACCATTAAGGATCTAAAGACCAATCGCAATCATTTCAAAGGTCCATGTCATAGTGTTTTTATCGGATATGTTTTTTTTTTTCTTTCATTAGTTGATGTAGCTCTTCTCACATCCACCACAAATTTTGCTCTTTAGCACAAGCGGTATTCGCCCGCTCAAACACCAACTACACTTTTTTTTTGTTAAAACCCACAAAGGGTCCTACGCGTTAATTCCAAAAAGCGGTTATAAATCTTAAAGGGATCAGGAGTCACTAATGCTCAAAGAGCTGCATCCAAAACAAAAATAAACCTATGAGCATATGATCCGCACTAAATTATAAAATAAAGAAACAAAGAAAAAATATTCTACTGGGTGGCAATGAGCCATCACCCAAAAAGAAGCCTGATCAGCCCAAATAAGCAAAAAAGCCCAGCTGCTGTAGTAGATATGAACCACCTAAACCTGCAAAACCCTAGCAGAAGACAATCTCCACCAAAGAAATTCTATCAAAAAGTACGACCATCAGCATAAACACCAAACAAGCCATCCAAAACTGCACCCAAAGATTAAAATTTTGAGTCTCCTGATTACAAGGCCTTCAACCAGTCAGATTGAGGAATCAACAGAATGCAAATCCAAATGCTGCTTCCCACCACCCAATTTTAATAATGCATTAACAGAAATAGGAGAACAAGATATATTAATTAAAGGCACTCTATTAGAAACATGTAAACCACCACGAACAAGAGGAGAAGCATCCCTATGGTCAGAAAGATTACAATTTTGAGTCTCTTGATCAAGATAATGAATCCCATCAACATCTAAACCAGAGACCACATTCAACATGTTATTACCGACCCGATGATCCGCATATTCCTTAATATTAGAAAGTGTTAATTAATTATCAGAAATATCAGTAACATGCACCAAGATAGGATTAACAGCCATAGCATTAATAGTGCCTTCGATTATCTCAGCAACAAAAGTATTAACAAAAGAGGGGATATCATCATGAGGAGCTAATATGAAGTTTTCCTTAGCGACAGTAGTCACAGGTTTAGGATTAATCATCGAATCCTTTTGTAAATGAGGGTGAATGCTAAGATAATCATTTTTTCAAATGGCCCAGAGTTTTGCAATGATCACAAAAAGGAGGAAACAATTCCATCTCAACATGTTGAATATATCCAAATTTTTCAAGCCCAAGCCGCACACTATCGGGATATCATTTAAAAATATCTAATTCCAACAAAACATGAGCAACTGAGGGTTGAGACCCATTTGACTTAGCGTTATCCTTTTTTAGAGGATGACCAAATAACGATCCCAAACAGTGTAATATATGGGGAGAAAACAAATGGGGCCAAAATTTTTGGAAAGAAACTCAAATAGGGATGATGAGGGATTCCATAGAAAAGTCACAAAATAGCAAGCATTTGATCAATTTTATAAAGCAGATGTTGAAAAAAGTAAGAGTGATAGGCAAAAACTCTATTATAATATATGTCATTTATGAGTTTAATCAAGACATGCCTTGAATCCAATAGGGTAAACAAATAACCCCAATAAAAATTTTAATAAAATAATTTAGGCCTCATTTCAATAAATTTTTTGGCTCCACCACTACCTGCAATAACAAATTTCTCATAAAATTTAGAACTATATTGGATGACTAGAAAATCATAAAACAAATGATTAAATAAGAAAAAAAGTCAAGACAAATACAAACTCCAATCACTCAACCATATAGCTAAATAAAACTGCCCACAAATCCAAAATCTAGAGATAGACCCAACCGCAATTACCACCAACCCAACCCACTCCCAAGCCAAAAACAGCTACCATAAAAAATAATAACCAAAAACATCAAATAAACAACTCATCAACCCAGCAGAAAAAACCAATCCCCACCATAATAATGATCCAAAAACTAGAAACAAAGCAGTAAAAAACCCAAACAATACATTATGAGGAACAATCCACGAGTATAAAGAGAGCTTCCTAAAATCCCGCAATCCGATGCTCTGTTCTACTTATTTTGCTATCTTATTTTTATGAACTCAGCGCTCGCCCAAGCTCTACTCAACTTTGCTCATATGCCCTCTTCAATCTATAATGGACGCTGCCCGGACTTTCTAATGTCCGTGAATATGTCCCTAAGACGGGTCAATCATCTCCTCTTAAAATTTGTTCTGGTCCTCGTGTTATATTCAGGCAACCACCTATTTTTTTTTTTTTTGTAAAAAATATATGCATAATAAATAATATTAATATAAATTAAATCAAATATTTTAATTCATGCCAAATAAATATACATGAAATTGTCTAAATCACATATCTCTAATTTCCTTTGAGATATTCTTCTGTGATAACCAAGGAGCATCATAGTTGCTCCTTATAATGTCCTAAATCTTGTGGGTATGTGGTATTGAGGGATTGAAGCTGCAAGTTAAATTTTTTGTCAATAATATAGAATATATCAAATTACAATAAACTTAATAAAACAACCTAAACTTACATATCACCCTTAGGCTCAATAAAGCAAAAACATATGAACTTAAAGCCGATCCTTGACATAATCCAACAAGTAATAATTCTTGCATACATATCCTTAATGACATAAAAAAGCATACAACAAGGTACAATCTATTGCAAATTTCTAGTGAGAACAACCATGACTAAAGCAAAAAGATATGGATTTAAAGCCGGTCAACAAGTATTAACTCTTACATACATGATGTAATCCAACAATCTATGCTCCATAACTCTCTCCCACAGTTAACAAAAGAAAAAAAATGCAAACCTTAAATACACGGTTCGGGGCATTGCCGATCGATGACTTTCGCGTGTAGAATGCAGGTTGATCGGCGACCGAAGTGGCGGTGAGATTGTTGGCCGGAGATAGCGTCTCGTTGGCCGGATTCCTGCGTAGGTAGTCGCAGTGGCGATCACGAGCGAGCTTCTGGAGAAACAATACATGAAGAATTAATGAAGAGGAAGGCTTAGTGTGGCCAATATTAGGTCCATTTCCAACGGTTTTGACCACCGAAAAAAAATCACTTAAAACCGACGGCTTAGCAGTCAGTAAAGGTGCCGGTAAAACAAAAATCTGGCTCCCTTACCAGGGGTTATTATATCGCCACTAATTCCGGCGGTGTATTATTAAAAACTGTCGCATAAACCGATGGTTAATATCGGCGGTAGAACCGCCGGTAATTCCGGCGGTTATATAATAGTCGGTAAAGGCCGCAGGTTATTCCTGATTTTTCTGTAGTGAGATTATGAATAGTATACATTGTAAATTATAAGTTATTTAATATTATACATTTTTGGAGTATAAATGTTTTTTTTTTTTTTTGAAATTGTCTATGCCGGTCCCAAGCCCGAATAAAAAAGTTGAGGAAAATTTTTAATAAAATAATTTAGGCCTCATCTCAATAAATTTTTTGACTCCACCACTATCTGCAATAACAAATTTCTCATAAAATTTAGAACTAGATTGGATGACTAGAAAATCATAAAGCAAATGATTAAATAAGAAAAAAAGTTAAGACAAATACGAACTCCAATCACTCAACCATATAGCTAAATAAAACTGCCCACAAATCCAAAATCTAGAGATAGACCCAACCGCAATTACCACCAACCCAACCCACTCCCAAGCCAACAACAACTACCATAAAAAATAATAACCAAAAACATTAAATAAACAACTCATCAACCCAGCAGAAAAAACCAACCCCCACCATAATAATGAGCCAAAAACTAGAAACAAAGCAGTAAAAAACCCAAACAATACAGCACCAGCCAACACGATCTTAAAAATCAAAAACAAAAAATCAGGTTCATGTTTGATGGATAATAGAAAAAACTAACAAATAACCCCAACAAAAACCACTTCAAGGATAATCAAAGCAGCGAGGAAAGGGAACCATTAACAACCCATAACCCCAAGCAAATTAGAAGCTAAAAGAAAGTTCCAATCAGAGAGATCATACACAAGATATATCTATTCATAAGCATTAATTTTAAGATTATCATTATATCTAGTTATTATAGCTTTACTTTAAATATTGGTCTTGCTTTTTTTTTCTTTTTTTTTTCTTTTTGTTATTGGAAACTAGAGAGAAATCATCTTCGACAATCTGTATAATAATTATATCAGCATCTTTATGAAAGATACCATCATCTGCAGAAATAATCTCTTCCTCTTCCCAAATAAAATTAGACAAAGTCTGACACAAGGATCATCACGATCCCCATCAAATTGCATGTTCTCTGAAGCATACACTCCAAATTAGACTGAGGCAATGCATCAGAAGATGTTAATTATTTTGTCATTAGTCATCATGCGACTAACTATCAATCTTTAGGACTAGAAATTGACCATGAAGAACAACCTGCCTCAATTGGAAAGAATTTTTTATTGAGAGTCAAGATACCATCACTGTAAGCTATACCCGAGCCACCATTTGACATTCAATAAAAGGAAAATTGTTAGGATATCTTGATGCAAGGTATGTCTAGATGAACTTGAAAATTCTTGAATTTGCTTTGAGATTAGTTTGAAATAAATTCTTTAAATGCAGCACTAATTATTTTGTCAAGTATGACATGTTCATAAAGCTTACATGGCAGGCATATAAGTTTGGAGAATAACGAATATTGAAGAGTTTTTGGGAGGGCTAATTTTGAAGGCATATAAGCTTTATTAAAGAAATTGTATTGTTAGATTTAATTAGTTGATAATTGCCCTTAATTACCACCAAAGTTTTAAAGAGCTTTGTATAAGCTTTAAATTATGAACCATAGGGTTTGTGCCATATGAAACTTACTAGAGCTTTGTAAAGCTTGCAGTATAGTAAAGCAATCATTCTTAGTTTGGAAAATCTATCGAAAATACAAACAAATTCATCAAATAGCTGTTCTTCATCTATGCATATTTATTAGTTGTATTAATACAGACAAAATACTAACTTATTTAAAATGAAATTAGATTTTAATCTACACAAAAAATCAATATTTATTGTAACACATAAAAAAGCATGCTTACTTGATTATCTTCTAATGTTATCAACTAATCTCTTATTAATCAAAATAACATAATATCAACCTGACTCATAATTGACTCATAATTGATCTAAGGATATTAGTCAAACAACTACTTCGTTTTATATGCTAAAGCTTGTGCTATACTAATATTAGTATTATAAATCTGATAATATAATTTCTCAAACATTTTTAGTCTCTGGCTCCTCTATCTTCTAGTGTTTCTTATTTAAAAATTATATATAAGATTGATTAGAGCATCCAATTTATTTAATAATCTTATTTGATTATTTTCTAGGCTAATTTGGCTCTCCCATCTCCGAAGTAATGGAAGAAAGCTACTTCATCCATTATTGTGATGGAATGATCTTACTTACAACTAATTATACTTATGTTGCCTCCTCTGCTCTGTCATCAAAATAGATGAGGTCTCTTTCTACTTAATAATTTTAACTAAAATAGGCTAAGTGGGAATTTATACAATAAATTCATAAAAAAATTTCATCAACTCTATACACCAACTTAGAATTGATAAATAATGCCTATATAGATTATGTTGAACAACACAATAATGATTAAACAATCTTGGATCATGACCAACTCATCTTCGACTAATTTTGTAAGTCTTTGTGAAGCCTTCGACTCATATTCGAACCATCTTTGACCTCTGTCTTATTCGAATCTTCTTTGAATAGTTTGATCATAATTGGTGAAAGGTCAAAGAAGGTTTGGATAATGCTATAACACATCAAGGATGAATCAAATATTGCACATTTATGAATTGAAGAAATTATGAGTCTCATCATATGTGCCAATCATTTTTGAAAATTGAACGAATAACATCAAAAAATTATTCAATCATGATTCAAAAATTGTTAATATTGTTCGACTTTTATTTGATCATCATTCTTATGATGAATGTGATTAGAAGATAGCTCTAACATGACAATTAGCATCCAAATTGCAGTCTAATGGCAAATGATCTTAGGGCTTAGAGTGCAAAGTCTATTTTCAATCCTAAATGGTAAAGTGAAAATTTCCACTAACCTCAAAATTAATGAATAGATGGAGATCTTTGCTATGAATATTTACTACAGACTTAAGACGTACGCTAGCTCTACAATCTCTAGAAATAGAAAATGTTATAGGAAGAAAAAAGGTTAGAGAGCTATTGGGATTGAAAGGTCACATAAAAATTCCGTGAGGGTTCTGACTCTATTTGTTAAAATGTAAGGGTATTCTGATCAAAATGAAACTTTTGGGTATATTTCTTCAAGAAGTTAAAATTCGCCTATTTGGGATAATATGTGATATATAAAGTCAAATTTTCCTAACAAATTGCATAAACTTACTCTATTAATAGCATTAGTGAACTTCTGAAACTTTAAAAACTCTTATCAAGAAAGGAAATTGGAGAAAGCTTGTGATCTTTCCACCATGACTGTCCAAATAAGATCGTCTAAGCCATTTAAAAATCTATATCAATTCATTCAAATAATCAAATCATTAAGTTCAGATATTTCTCCTATTTTGTTATGTTTTCAATTTTCAGCCATTGACAAATACAAATTTAGCTGATTACATAATTATCATAAGCTCTCTTCGTAATTATTCTATTTAATATTGGAAATTCAGCAGCAGCAGCAGCAATCAATCATGCAGACTTTGCAATGTATTTGAAATGAGTTTTCTTCTTTTAATTAAGTGTTGTAAATGGTGAACATGGGATGAGCAGTCTAAATGCTTCTTTATAATTTTTTTTGGTCTCATATTATGACCAGATTGAATGTTTGTTGCTGGACTAGTCGAGCTATTTAGTGAATCATTAAATCTTAACTTGAAATCAATTTGCACTTTGGTTCCAACATTGGTGCCTATAAGTTAGATTCTTATTTGTGTCACGATTTTTAGTAAAATTATTATTGGGAATAAAATCACAAAACAGAAAAACAAATAAGAAAAGAGAAAAATAATAATAAAATGAACACCATGATTTAACGTGGAAAAAATCAAAATCATGAATTCACACCATACCAAAAAGTTCATTATGAAAATGGGCAAAAATTTACAGATATCTCTTCTCACAATCTCTTATTATCACTTTTCTCTTCTCACACCATTCCATAGTCAGAATAGACAAAGAGACGCATTTCGATTACACAAAAGGACACAACCTTTTTCAAGTGAAATAATAAGAACAAGAAAAAAACGGCTCATCCCGACTCGCAGCTCCGCGGTGCTGCACCTATAATGCACCTATAACGCCTCGGTGTTGAATTCTTTGATTTATTAGAGAAACATGTATTTTCATTAATTTGCTTGTCACTAAAAAAGTCCTATTATTTTGAGTCTTAATTTTGAGCAGTGTTCCCACTTAAAATATTTTTTCCATGGGTGGATCATAATAAGCTAGGCCGCCTTCATTGACAATTTTTAAGTGTTAATGAAGGTTTGGATGTTGTAATTCTTCTCAGCAATCGTGAGTTTATTTTTTACATTCTAGAGCAAGTTTTTGAAATTAGCATCCATTTCAGCAACAAACTTAATTTATTAAAAACATCAAAGGTGTTCTTACAATCTACAAAATGCAATATTTTTGTGAAGCGATTAACCCATCTTTGGTTCAAGGGAGGCATAATACAAAGTTTATGCTTAGATCTTCTCAAAGAAATTTGAGAATTGGTAATGAGTATGGAGCCCAGTGTTTATTGAACTTCCTTTGTACATTTGACTTATGGGAAATTTTCCAATCTAGCGATAGAAATCTCATCAAATTTTGGGCCGATAGAAACATGATTATGACAATGCTGGAATTTTATCTCTTCCCATGTGTCTCAGGCCCCCAATGTGCTTGCTTTTTATTAGTTGTTTCCTACAAGAGGGGCTAGGAACTGATAATTGATTCTCTTCAAATAAATGTCTATGCTATTTTGAGTAGTAAGGTGTCAAATACTAGTTTTTGCACCATGTCCCACAACAATAAAATCAAACCTTTATCCCACTACATGCATGGGGTCGACAACATGAATTCTTTTTCTCTGTTGTGTCCTATTAGGAGACAATTTCTCGTTTAAATATAATAAAGAAATGTCGTTTCTAATATTTTCCAACCAAGTCTTTTTTGGGTTTACCTCTACCTTTTTTAACATAAGCAAAATCTAATATATCTACTGTAACAGCTCAAACTCTTAACTATCAAGATATTGTCTTGTTAGGCCTAAAGGACATAGGTTTTTGTCTTATTGGTGTAACTTCTAGGAGGTCACTCATCTCAGAATTTTTATGGGATGAGCACACTTAACTGCGGAGTTTCTTAATGAAATTATAATCATTACATCAAAAGATATATCAATATTTAAGAGTTTATCATCTTTTACTTAACAGATTTTACAATCTCCCCAACTTAAATAATTGACGTCCATATCAATATCTCTATCCCAAAATCATCCATCAGGCAAATAGGATTTTAGAGGATGCCCCTAAAAGTTCAAGTGGTGACCCCCACCATGTAGCACTTTGTCTCATATAGGATTCAAGTGGTAGCTCCCATGTCATAGCACTTTGTCTTGTATGACATTTAATTCCTATCTTCTGGCCGGTGTATTGCTCTGATACCATTTGCAACAGGTCAAACTCTCAAACTCTTAAATATCCAAATATTATCCCTCACATTTTTGTTATATTGATGTAACTTCTTATGAGGTCACCAGTCCTAAGATTTCTCCGGGATGTGCATGCTTAACCGCAGAGTTTTTTAGTGAAATTCTAATCATTACACCAAAACGCACCTCGATTTTTAAGAGTTTAGATTCTTTTATTTAAAGGGTTTCACATCTACTCTCCTAACCTGGTCATTGGAAGGCCGCCATTTTATGTGACCAAACCATCTAAGGCAACTCTCTCTAATCTTATCTTCCATTAGAACTATTCTAAATTTTCATGTATATGCTTATTTTATATCATATATCTAAGAGTAAAGCCACTCATCCACCTCAGTATCCTCATCTCTGTAACACTTAATTTAATATTTTGCTTTTCTTTTAATACCCAACATTCCACATCATAAAGTATTATATGTCTCACCACCATACCCATTTGTCCATAAAATATGTATCTGTGGCATTGAATTTACACAATTCATTTATGCTCGTGATGCTAGCATACGAAGATACCAGTAGGTTGACACATCTTCCAATGTAATGAGTAGATAATGTTCCCCACTATCTTAGGGCTCTAATGATGGCGTAGAATTCTTATTCATAAGTATGCTAATTTTGCCAGCCAATGCATAGTTTTTCAGTGGAAAATTCAAGTGTTTTTTTTTCTTCTTGAGATGGATTAGGCCCCCAGGGCATCATTTTCAACTTGCAATAGTTTCTTAAAGTTGGCTATTACTAAAACAGAGGGGGAACATAACTTTTCTTTTATCGCATTAAAATTATGTTAATTGGAAAGGTTCCAATTTGATCAACCAACCACTCATATAGACATTTGAGTGTTTAAAATGTGATTGTTCATTCGCGCCTACTGAAATTTGAATTTGGTAATCGCCACTCTTATCTCTTGTTTAGAGAATACAATGTTGTCGTTTAGCTTGCCCAACATATCTTCCAATCTATGTATTATAAAATGATATTTAATCGTTATCTTATTAATAGAACAAAAGTTTATGTAGACCTTAGCGGCCATCGTGTACTTGGTTTGAAAAAATGGTGTGATCTTGTGAAGCATTTGATTGTCTTGGAACTAGCAATACTTTTATATGGATACATGATTGGAACTCACATTTCAGCATTTTTTTCTACTTTATTTGTACTTAATGTTTGTTATCTTTTTTCTTCTTTTTTTTGGAAAGCCCACATAAGGGAAACTCACCTTTTTCACACCGAACATCTTCGAATTCTTCTATGGTTTGTGGTTTGAAAATTGTTTTTCGATTTCTTGCTCACCTCACCTTCAGGTAATTAAACTTGATGACTTTGAGGGCATTTATTTAATTTGTACCCTCATTGAAAACATTAAAAGAACTTGGAGGGGCTTATTCTATTACAAACAATAGTTTTATTTAACCCCACTTTCAACATTATTTTCTACTTTGTTTGTTCTTAATGTTTGTTAAAGGGTTTCTATTATTTGGAATGTGAGGGGGATCGGTTGCCCTTCCTCTAAACTTCGGATTAAGAATTTATGTCGTATTAATAATATTTCTGTCCTTGTTCTCTTGGAACCTCTTATTTCTATGGATAAACTTCAAGTTACTGCTAAATTCTTGGGTTTTAAGAATGCTTTTGCTAATGTGTCTAACAAAATTTGGGTGTTTTGGAAAGATTTTGTGAGAATGGATGTGATTGGTAATTTTGCTCAAGTTTTACATTGTAATATTGAATCTTTAAACTTTCAGTGTGTTGCTTCATTTGTTTATGCTGCTTCTTCTCGTATTGGTAGGAAAACTTTGTGGGAGCAAATTGAGAATTTCCATAATATTTTTGTTCTTTACCTTGGTTGGTGGGTGGGGATTTTAATGCCATCACTTCTCCTGCTGAGCGTGTTGGTGGTGCTCATCCCATTTTTCATTCTATGGAAGACTTTAATAATATGATTATGAATTGTAACCTTATTGATATTGGTTTTTCTGGGAATAGATTTACCTGGAATAGGGGTCATCTTTGGCAAAGGCTTGACAGAGTTCTTTTTAATACTGCTTGGATTATTCTTTTTAATACTACTAAGGTTGCTCATTTGAGCCGTACCCTTTCTGATCATTCCCCTTTACTGATTAATGTTAATTGTAATAAGGTGGGTTTGCACTCTAGTTTTAGATTCCAGAATATGTGGCTTACTCATGATTCCTTTCTTGATGTTGTGAATAATAATTAGTTGGCGCCTATTTATCCGGACAATGCTATTTCTGGTATGACTAGGCTTTGGGCTAAACTCAAAAGGTTAAAGATGGTCCTTAATTGGTGGAACCGGCATATTTTTAAAAATGTTTTTACCAATATTAAGGAGATGGAAGAGAAAATTAATGGCTTGGAGGATTCTTGCCAAGCTAATCCCTCGCCTGTTAATTGCTCGGTTCTCAATGAAGCTAAGATGGCCCTTAGTAAACTGCAATGCCAGGAAGAGATTTTTTAGAAACAAAAGGCTGCTATGAAACACTTGTCGAAAGGGGATAATAACACTAGGTATTTTCATGCTTTAGTTTCTAAAAAACGTGCTATTAATGGTATCCATAAAATTGCTCGTGATGATGGTTCTTTTGTTGTTAATGATGATGAGATTGCTAATCTTGCTGTTAATTTTTTTAAGAATCATCTCAATAAATCTTTTTGTCCTATTGATATTGAAGACCATTCTTTTATCCCTAAGTTGGTTACTTAGGATGACAATTCTGCTCTCTCTGTTTGCCCTCTCTTGGAAGAGGTTAAGAACACTCTTTTTGATATGAATGCTGATTCAGTGGTTGGGCCTGATGGTTTCACTGTTAAGTTTTTTCAGAAGACTTGGGACTTAATCAAAGAGGATGTTTACAACGCTGTTGTTGATTTCTTTAATGGTAATCCTATTCCTAAATGTTTTTCTTCTACTTCTATCATTTTGATTCCTAAAACTAATGTGGTTAATTCTTGGAATGATTTCAGGCCTATTAGCTTGTGCACTGTTTTTTATAAACTTCTTTCAAAAATACTGGTGAATCGTATGTCTTTACTTTTGCCTAAGCTTATTTCCCCTAACCAAATGGGTTTTGTTAAAGATCGTGCTATTGTGGATAATATTCTTCTTGCACAAGAATTCTGTCAGGATCTGGATATTAGCTCCAGAGGGGGTAACATGATTCTGAAACTAGACATTTCTAAGGCCTATGATAATATTAGTTGGAACTTTATTTACAGAATGCTTAACCTTTTTGGTTTTGATGCTAAGTTCATTGCTCTTATTACTTTGTGTATTGAAAGCCCTTTTTTCTCTGTCATTCTGAATGGTAACAATCATGGCTTCTTCAACTCCTCTCATGGTTTGAGGCAAGGGGATCCTATCTCTCCCGCTATCTTTATTCTAGCGGTGGAGTTCTTATCCAGAGGGATTGCGGATTTGTTTTGTAAGTTTCCTAGACTCTATTTTAGAACCCTTGGGGGTATTAATATTTCTCATTTATGTTTTGCTGATGATTTTATTGTGTTTATGAATACTGCTAAGAATGGTATTTCTAAAGTTTTGAATTTATTTAATAAATTTGAAGCTGTTAGTGGTCTCATTTTTAATAAAGGAAAGAGTGGTTTTGTTATTTCTAAAAAGGTTCACAATAGGAGGGTTTTGGAGATTAAGAATTTGACTGGCTTTTCTCAGGTTTCTTTGCCTTTAACTTACTTAGGGATTCCATTATTTAAAGGTAGAAAGAGATCTTTTCTTTTTGATGACCTTATTTCCAAGGTTCAGAAAAAGTTGGTTTCTTGGGATTCTAATTTCTTGAGTTATGGTGGTAGACTTGTTCTTATTAAAAGTGTGCTTGCTTCTATCCCCATTTATTCTTTTCAAGTTCTGTTTCCTACTAAGCAAATCTGTTGGAGGCTTGAGAGGATTTTTAATAGATTTTTCTGGGGGGGGGGTTCTTCTAGTAACTCTAAAATCCATTGGTCGTCTTGATCTAAGTGTTGTGGCACTACTCAGGAAGGTGACCTTGGTTGTAAGTCCCTGTTGGATATGGCTACTAATTTTTCCTTGAAACTTTGGTATAATTTCAGGGTCAATAACTCTTTATGGGCGAATTTCATGAGATCTAAGTATTGTGGGGATCTTCACCCCTCCATGTGCTCCTATTCTAAAGGTAATTCCAAAGTTTGGCAGCGTATGATTCAAGCTAAGTGGAATATTGAGCATTGTCTTGTGTGGGGTCTTGGTGAGGGTAACCTTTTTTTCTGGCAGGACCGTTGAATTAATGGCATGTCTATTGATGCGCTTATTAATTCTAATTCGTTGAGCCTGGTTAAAATTAACTTTTTCTATTCGGATATTGGTTGGGATTTGGATAAGTTAGCTGATGTTATTCCTGATTTTCTTTGTACTTTGATTCCTGACATTCCTATTAACCGCAATGCTAAGGATGCTTTACTTTGTAATTTCACTAAAGATGATAATTTTTCTACTAAAGAAGCTTGGCATGTGTTTAGGAAAAGCAAAGTGATTTCTAAACCTTGTAAAAGAATGTGGCATAAGAGCATTCCCTACACTATTTCTATTTTTAATTGGAGGATGCTCAAGAAGTTTGTCCCTACTGATGACATTCTTAGAAAGCGAGGTATGTTTATTACTTCTAAATGTCAATGCTGCTCTAACTCAAAAACTATGCATCACGTTTTCATTTCTTCTCCTATTGCTAGTAAAGTGTGGTATTACTTTGAAGACATTTTTCAGATTAATAGTGGGGGCCAGAACCGTTCTATGCATTTTATTTATGAGGTTTGGATGGTGAATAAGAAGGGCCATATCCGTAATGTTATTCCCATGCTTATTGTTTGGTTCATTTGGCTTGCTAGAAACGATTCCCGTTTTAATAACATCCGTATGAATCATCTTGTTATTATTAATCGTATTAAGGAGAAAGTCTTTGCTCTTTTTTCGGCCAACCTTATTACTTATAAGAGTTTTACTAAAGTTTTCTCTACTGCTGAAGAGTTTGGTATTTATAATTTGGGTTCTTTGCATTCTACGGGTACCAGGTTTTCTAATTGGGCTGTCCCTAATCCCCACTGTTTTAAGATTAATATTCATATGGGTTTGTACTGTGACAAGTGGTGTATTGGTGGCTTAGTTAGGGATTCGATTGGGAATTATATTGCTGGTTTTGCTGGGGATTCTAAGGCTGTTGATAAGCTGAGTGGTTTTTTGTTGGCTGTTCACCATGGGCTTTCTGCTTGTATTAATTTGGATATTTATAATGTGGTGGTAGAAAGCAATATTACTGTTGACCCTAACATGTTCTTAGCTAAAGACGGTAGCAGCTGTGGGCATTCTCTTTTTTATTTGCGTAGACAAATTATGGGTCTGCTGGAGGTCTTGAACTGCTCTTTTAATGTTATCAACGTGGAGGTTAACTCTGTTGCCCGGGCATTATCTCTTTTTGGTAGCAGTTTTAATGCTTTTGTTGAGCTCAATTTTGATAATTTAGCTGTGCATATTCAATGCTTGATTTTCTTGGATAAGTGTAAGGTTCCTTATGTTTTGGGTGGGTAGTTGTTCTGGTTTTGGTTCAGGTTTTTTTGTGGGTTTTTTCGTGTTGGTGTTGTGTGGCTGTTTTCTGTTTCTTCTGGTGGTTGTGGTTTTTCCTGGGTCTGTTGGTGGTTGGGTTCTGGAGGTTGTTCTTTGCTGGGTGTGGGTCGTTGGCTCTCCTGTCTTCCTCTTATGTCTGGTTGTTGGAGCTGGTTTCTTTATTTGCTGGAGTTGGGGTTTAACTCCCTGTTTTGGCTGATGGTGGTGGGGGTTTTTCTGATGGGGGTTGATATTTTGAATCTGGGGGATTGGGAGGTTGTTCCTGGCTGTCTTTGGAAGGGGGTTTGTTTTGTGCTGATTGGGTTTCCTCTTGGTTGTGATGGCAGCGGCTGGTTGCCTGGGTATACTGGGAGTATCTCCTTTAATTATTTTGATTTCCTGTTTTTCCTTTCCTTCATGATTGTTAGCTTAATCTCTTTTCGAGTACCTTTGTTTGCCTGTTTTGCAGGTTTTTGGAGCTGCGCGCTCGTTTTGTGCAGGGTACGTGTGCTGATTGTGAGATTAGGCTGCCTTTTTGGTTCCTTTATTGTGTTTTTTTGGGAACTTAGAATATTATTAAGTTTCTTTATAATTTTTCTTAGTAGGGATTTCGGGCTCTTAGGTTTTCTTTTTTATTTTGACTGTAGCTCTTTGAGAGGTAGTGAGCTAGAAATCCCTTTAAGGACTCTGTAATTTTCCCTTATATTAACACGTAGGCCCGTTGGTGGGTTTCCCCTAAAAAAAAAAAATGTTTGTTAAAGGGTTTTTTTTTTTTTAAGCCCATATAGGGGGAACTCACCTTTATCACACCGATCATCTTCGAATTCTTCTATGGTTTGTGGTTAGAAAAGTTTTTATTCAATTTCTTGCTCACCTTTAGGCAATTAGACTTGATGACTTTGAGGGCATTTATTTAATTTGTTCCCTTATTGAAAACATTAGAAGAACCTGGAGGGGCTTAGTCTATTACAATCAATAGTTTGATTTAACCCCACTTTCAACATTATTTTTAACTTTGTTTGTTCTTAATGTTTGTTAAAGGGTTTTTTTTTTGAAAGCTCGTATAGGGGGAACTCAACTTTATCACAGCGATCATCTTTGAATTTTTCTATGGTTTGTGGTTTGAAAAGTTTTTCTTCAATTTCTTGCTCACCTTCAGGCTATTAGACTTGATGCCTTTGAGGGCATTTATTTAATTTGTTCCCTCATTGAAAACATTAGAAGAACTTGGAGGGGCTTAGTCTGTTACAAACAATAGTTTGATTTAATCTCACTTTCAACATTATTTTCTACTTTGTTTGTTCTTAATGTTTGTTAAAGTTTTTTTTTTTTTTTTGGAAAGCCCATATAAGGGGAACTTACCTTGGCTTTCTCTCCTATTTCTAAAGATGTTGATTCTGTTGGAGGTGGCGGGAATGCGCATTTGGATGATCCTATTGATCATTCTGATTGGATTGATTGTTGCTCTGATGGAATTTGCAATGGTGGGTGGTCTGTTGTTGTCTCTCTTAATGCCTTGTAGGATGAATGTGATTTAAATGTGGTTAAGGTGGATAATAAGGGTTTCTTTTTAACCTCTAGCAAGAAAGGCAAGAAAAATGTTCACAAAAGTGTTAAATTCAAACTTCTTGGCAAATCTTCCACTTGAACCTTTATGGGCTACCGCTGGTTCTTTAGTTCTATTGTTGGATGGTTTGAGGTGATTTTTCTGACTTGGCTTATGGTTGGATATGTGGTTGTTGCCTTAATTTTAGCATGGGCTATGATGAAGCGGTTTTATGCTCTCCACTACGACGACATTGGCTTGTTGGCAATCATTGGTGGTGCTTCCTCTTTTCTATTTGCTGGCCTCTGTTAGAGATGTGGGATGATGATGTTCCTGTGCATGGCTGCTTCCTCCTCTGGATGGTCCTTGACTGGTTTCTGGGTGGTTGCAGGAAGCCTTTTGCCATTATTGAGCCCAGATGGTTTCTTTGTCATCTTCTCTCGATGCTTTCTCTAATTTGGTATTTTTTTCCTTGTAATTATTATTTGGTCTTTTTTTGGACTCATTTGTATCATTCTTTTATTGTATGGAATAAAAAACCTTTTATGGAAGAAATAATCTTCAAATTCTTCTATGGTTTGTGGTTTGAAAAGTTTTTCTTTAATTTCTTGCTCACCTTCAGGCAATTAGACTTGATGCCTTTGAGGGCATTTATTTAATTTGTACCCTCATTGAAAACATTAGAAGAATTTGGTGGGCTTAGTCTATTATAAACATTAGTGTGATTTACCCTCACTTTCAACATTCTTTTCTACTTTTTTTGTTAAAGGTTTTTTTTTTTTTGAAAGTCCATATAGGGTGAGATTTTATTTCATTAACAAAATGAGTGCAATGTTCTTATAGGGATTAATAGCTCACAAGTTGCTCAAAGTTCTACATTAAAAGGTGAAAAAAAATCTAAAGAGTCGTCGATCCTTCTATTTACAATGAATTAGATGAAGAAAAAATGGCAGGCTAGAAGTCTGACCCAAAAGCACCAATATGAGCAATAGTAGGACTGAAGAAATGAGCTGAGGAAAGAATTGAGAAAGGCTACAGAATGTTTAATGCGACATCTATTATTTCTCTTCTATAACTATTACATGGAGGTACTTATGTATTTATAGTGTTTTGTGTGTACACAGGTATAGTTATGATTTATTATCTGTTATAGATGGATGGTCGGGATATCTAAGGCCATGTGAGCTGTTAGCCTATTAGGTTTCATCTGTGAGCAACAATCGTCTATCCTTTTTACTTCCTCTCAGGCTGATGGGATGCTGTGATCCGCCAGTTTGTCACAGAGATGACGAAAGCGCATTGTGGACATGGGTTTGGTTAAGATGCTGCGATCTGATCCTGGGTGCTAATCAGAACAACTCGAATGGTTTTGGAGTGGATCTGGTGTCGAATGAAGTGGTGGTCGTTCTCAATGTATTTCGTCCTTGCATGGAAAATGAGATTGTTGGCTAGTGCTATGATTTAGATATTGTCACAGTGGAGATCTGTCTGGTGCAAAATGGGTACTTTGAAGTCTTGTAGTAGTTGGCGTAGCCATATAATGTCTGTGATGGTTGCAGCCAAGGCTCTGTATTCTACCTCTGTGGATGATCTTTCGACAATATATTGTTTCTTGACACTCCATGATATCACTGTGTTATCAAGGAATAAACAGTATCCCGAGGTAGATTTTCGTTTGTTAGTGTCACTTGCCCTATCTTCATCTTAGTTTGAGTTGAAGTGGTCCATGGGAGATCGGGATGCCATAGTTGAGTGTTCCTTTGATGTACCTGAGTAATCTTTTGAGGAGGTATGCATGATATGGTTGTAAGTTATGCATGTGTTGACAAAGTAAGTTGACATGGTAGGCTATGTCCGTTTTGGTGATGGTGAGGTGTTGTAAAGATCCTATGAGTTGTCTGTAAGTGTGGGGGTCGTTGAGGAGAGGGTCGAGTGGTATGTTTTGTGGGGGTTTGGATAGAGGTTTGCAACGGTGGAGGCTTACTATGGTGAGAATGGATGTGACGTAGTGAGTTTGAGAGAGAAATAGAGATTGGTCGTGAGATGTGATGTTGATGCAAGAAAGTTGTTGGTTGTACCTAAATGTTTCATGGCAAAGGTTTGATGCAGCTGCAATATGTTGTTAAAGATCAGAGTATTATTATTACCTCTGAGTAAGATGTCGTCGATGTATGTAAGTAGATAAATCTGAGAGTCTTATTGAGAGAGTATAAGTAGTGATGAGTTTGCTTTACTCGAGTGGAAGCCTATTTGTTGTAAAAATGCTGAAAAAGTTATGAACCATTATCTTGAGGCCTATGTGAGTCCATATATCGCCTTGTGAGGGAGGCAGACGTGGTTTGGGTGTTGAGTGTCCTCGTATCCTTAGGGTTATTTCATGTAATTGTATCTGTTAGTTTACTATGTAGAAAGGCATTGGCCATGTCCAGTTGGTGGACTTCCATATTTTGTTAAAGGCAATTATGAGTAACATCCATATGGTTGGGAATTTAGCTACTGGGCTAAAAATTTTTAGGTAGTTCATTCCATATTCTTGTTTGTGCCCTTGAGCTACTAGTTGTGCTTTGTATATGGCTATGGATCCATTGAATGGAGTTTGGTTTTGTATGTCCATTTGCAACAAGTATAGGTGTGTTTGTTGGGGGTGGGACCAAAGTCCAAGTTGCATGCTGCGGTAGTGCAAGAAATTCGGTTGCCATTGATTGCCTCCAGTGGTGATGTTTGGATGCTTCCATGTATATGTTGGGGTCTGGAGAGATGTTGTGATGCCCCAAGATCTAACTTGGAAAGAATGTCAATCAATTTCACAACAATTTACCAGAGTTATCTATAAACCTTCAGTAAGCAATCTATCAAACATCTATAAAATTTAAACATCAATATTCAAGTCGATTCACATCTCAAAACATCATATACAATACTCAGGAACTAAACTATCAATACAAGTAGAGAAATCTATCCTGTCCTGAGTACAAAAGAATCATCTATCGATCAAAAGAAACTAAAACCTGTCGATCTGGATCAATTCCTATCTCCTGCTCCCGAGCCCTGACCTGAAAATATCAACCACATATAATGAGCTTTACAAAGCCCAGCAGGTCACCTAATACCTATAACTGAAATCAAAGCACGGCAATGCTATCGATATGCCTGTCAGTCAATCACAGTCAATCAATCTATATCAGTCAATGGTCAATGAGTCTATGCAGTGGAAATCAAATCAGTAATCGATGCAATCCGAAAATCAATAGTCAATAAAACCAGTCAATGCAGCGGCAGGCAAATCAATCATTTCAATTCAATCAATCAATCAATATCCGTCAATCAAATCAATACGGTCAAATCAATACGATCTATTTAATGAAATCAATTGAGGAAAGCAATACGATAAATTCCAATCCATTCTGACAAGAAATCTATACAACAGTCAATACGGTGTAGAACAGTAGCAACAGCGAGTCTATAAAATCTATAGGCAGCAATATCAATGAATCGGTAGGCAGTAGTCCAAATCCACGCTATCAATGCAGTATCTATATCTATCAATGTCTATATCAATGCTCAGTAGTATCTATGTTCAATAGTCAATCGATGAAATCAGTGAAATCGTACGATACAGTAATTCTGATCAAATCAATAAAGTAGAAATCGATAAAGCAATAGATCCGTGAGTCAATACAGTAAACATGCATTTCAATACTATATACTGAACAAGTACAAACTACTGGCTATGTTGCTGTTGTAGATTCTATATTGCTGTTGTAGATTCGTACATTGGTTCTATCAATAAGAGTCGTCACTCTTTTCGCCCGTCGGCATATCAATAAACTCCTTATGTCTCCCTTCAATAATCAATAATCAATGTTTAAAGGAAAGCCCGTCGGCCCACCATCCTGTACAGGTATCAATATCAATCTCCAACCAATGTTCAACCAGGTTCCACTTGCGATCAGTATCAATAGTCAATTCAATCAATAAGTAATTCAATAGTCAATATTAAAGCAATCATATCAATAATCATATTCATATCGATTCAATCTATCAATTCCAGACAATTCAGAAATTATACGAAAATCGGGCAGAGTAACGGCAGTCTATCGAATTTACACAAAAATCCTGCAAAAGACACAAATTCCAAATCTTTCCAAATTACAGACGAAGATCCACGGCATCAATACAAGACTATTAATCTATAGAAACCAAGTCAGAAAACATCCTGATAATTTTCTATTCAATAAAAACCGCATAGAACCAATTCCGACCGGAAGAAAATTCGTAGAATACAGTCAAATCGTGTAGAATAATCATATCTATAACACTCTAAAAGTTGTGCGGTGAAAGTTGTGTCAATCTCAAATCACGTCGAAAAGTTGACTACGAAAATACAAAACAAATCACAACTCGGTCAAAGCACAACATCTTTGAAAACAGAAACAGGGTTCGGAGTCCTTACCACGAGATCTTCACTTTTCCCAACAGCAGCGTCGGACGAAAAGCGCTCCGCGGTCTCCGAAAACTAGCTTTCCTCTTTTCCTTTTCTCTTTCTCTCTCCTCAGATATTTCTCTCTCTTCAAAATATCTCATTTCCATATATATCCAGACTGATCGTCCTGGACGATCGAGATTCGTACAGGACGATCCATGAAGAGAAGAATTTCGTCCAGACGAAAAATCACATATCGTCCCTGGCGAAGGGTTCACTGACTTATTTTCGTCCAGACGATCCTGATTTCGTCCAGACGAACCATACAGCCAAACATGATTTTTCTACACAACCTGCACCGATCGTCCCGGACGATCCAACTTCGTCCAGACGAACCTGAAGCAAAAACTGATATTACAATCTCCCCACCTTAGAAAAATGTCGTCCCGACATTTCCCTAAAGGTACGGAGCAAAACACGAAGCAAACCAAATCGATCAAAATCCAAATCCAAAACAAAACTCGTCGAAATCCATACAATCACACAATGCAATCAATCACATGTCAATGTGCAATGTTCATATGTCAATATCAATTGGTTAGTCAAATCAATCTTACCAGTAGAACCTTCTGGTCGTTGCTGATCCTCACGATGCTGTAAACTCTGTAAACTGTAGATGCGTGGCACCACTGGAGGTCGTGGCGCAACTGTCTCCCTCTGATCTCTGACAGTCCTATCATCCATCCGGTTTCCTGATCTTTCACTGTAGGCCCTCGAGCCAACAGTCCTCTGCTGTCCTGTACCTGTGCCAGAATCAGTCCTTCCACCCAGTCCTTTCTGAGGACAATCTGCTGCTCTGTGTCCTTGCTGTCCACAGTGAAAACACTGTCCCGTCAATAGGTAGCACTGACCTGCATGTCGTCTACCACAGTGAATGCACGTGCCAGAACCACCAGACGATACTATCGATGCTGATCGTGATGCAGATCCCGATGCAGATCCCTTCGAACCCTCATACCTGCTTCTCTTCTCTCTATCTCTGTCTCTATAAGAATCATCTCGTCGTACCTCATCTCTCCTCCTTCTGGTATCCTCGTACTTCAGTACCGGTGTTGCTAAATCAATCTCTATCAATCGAGCTCGCTCCACTAGCTCAGAAACTCATGGATCCGGAAAGGTACTAGTGGATGCCTCAGCTCTCTATTCAATCCATGTAGAAATCTATAGCACTTTTCTTCGGGAGTAGGAATCAGATGAGCAGCGTACCTCGAAAGTGCAGTAAACTCGGCCTCGTACTGCATCACTGACTTACGGCCTTGCTCCAATCTCATGAAAGCTTCCTGCATCTGTCGCTGAGCTGACGGTGGTACAAACCACATTCTGAACACTGCAGTGAACTCATCCCAGGTGATCTCAGCATTGGTCTTCCCCTGAAATTTCTCTCTCTGCTGTCCGATCCACCATCTCTCTGCCTCACTCTCCAACATGAATACTGCCAATGGTACTTTTCTATTCCCGGACACTGCATGCTATCAAAAATCTTCTCCACCCTCATGATCCAATCCTCAGCAGCCTGTGGTCCTACAGCCCCTTTGAACAACGGAGGCTTCAGCTTGTGGAACATCTGCAAGTGTCTGTCTACCTCTTCTTCCTTACTTCCACTCATCTTGCTCTGAGCGTCCCCCATCACATGTGCAATCGCAGTAGCCAACTGCATCATACTCTCTGAAGGCACTGGAGCTGCGCTGTGTTGCTCGTTTGGTACACTGGATTCTACTGGAGGATCCATATCTTTTCACCTGCACAATTCAAAACAAATGATACACACATGCAACGATGTATGCCAATGAAGCTCTTAAAGCTACCCAATCTACCCAACTCTCAATCCAAACCTACAACTCTGGTAACAATCCATTCTTCCAATAACATTGCTCTGATACCAACTTGTGATGCCCCAAGATCTAACTTGGAAAGAATGTCAATCAATTTCACAACAATTTACCAGAGTTATCTATAAACCTTCAGTAAGCAATCTATCAAACATCTATAAAATTTAAACATCAATATTCAAGTCGATTCACATCTCAAAACATCATATACAATACTCAGGAACTAAACTATCAATACAAGTAGAGAAATCTATCCTGTCCTGAGTACAAAAGAATCATCTATCGATCAAAAGAAACTAAAACCTGTCGATCTGGATCAATTCCTATCTCCTGCTCCCGAGCCCTGACCTGAAAATATCAACCACATATAATGAGCTTTACAAAGCCCAGCAGGTCACCTAATACCTATAACTGAAATCAAAGCACGGCAATGCTATCGATATGCCTGTCAGTCAATCACAGTCAATCAATCTATATCAGTCAATGGTCAATGAGTCTATGCAGTGGAAATCAAATCAGTAATCGATGCAATCCGAAAATCAATAGTCAATAAAACCAGTCAATGCAGCGGCAGGCAAATCAATCATTTCAATTCAATCAATCAATCAATATCCGTCAATCAAATCAATACGGTCAAATCAATACGATCTATTTAATGAAATCAATTGAGGAAAGCAATACGATAAATTCCAATCCATTCTGACAAGAAATCTATACAACAGTCAATACGGTGTAGAACAGTAGCAACAGCGAGTCTATAAAATCTATAGGCAGCAATATCAATGAATCGGTAGGCAGTAGTCCAAATCCACGCTATCAATGCAGTATCTATATCTATCAATGTCTATATCAATGCTCAGTAGTATCTATGTTCAATAGTCAATCGATGAAATCAGTGAAATCGTACGATACAGTAATTCTGATCAAATCAATAAAGTAGAAATCGATAAAGCAATAGATCCGTGAGTCAATACAGTAAACATGCATTTCAATACTATATACTGAACAAGTACAAACTACTGGCTATGTTGCTGTTGTAGATTCTATATTGCTGTTGTAGATTCGTACATTGGTTCTATCAATAAGAGTCGTCACTCTTTTCGCCCGTCGGCATATCAATAAACTCCTTATGTCTCCCTTCAATAATCAATAATCAATGTTTAAAGGAAAGCCCGTCGGCCCACCATCCTGTACAAGTATCAATATCAATCTCCAACCAATGTTCAACCAGGTTCCACTTGCGATCAGTATCAATAGTCAATTCAATCAATAAGTAATTCAATAGTCAATATTAAAGCAATCATATCAATAATCATATTCATATCGATTCAATCTATCAATTCCAGACAATTCAGAAATTATACGAAAATCGGGCAGAGTAACGGCAGTCTATCGAATTTACACAAAAATCCTGCAAAAGACACAAATTCCAAATCTTTCCAAATTACAGACGAAGATCCACGGCATCAATACAAGACTATTAATCTATAGAAACCAAGTCAGAAAACATCCTGATAATTTTCTATTCAATAAAAACCGCATAGAACCAATTCCGACCGGAAGAAAATTCGTAGAATACAGTCAAATCGTGTAGAATAATCATATCTATAACACTCTAAAAGTTGTGCGGTGAAAGTTGTGTCAATCTCAAATCACGTCGAAAAGTTGACTACGAAAATACAAAACAAATCACAACTCGGTCAAAACACAACATCTTTGAAAACAGAAACAGGGTTCGGAGTCCTTACCACGAGATCTTCACTTTTCCCAACAGCAGCGTCGGACGAAAAGCGCTCCGCGGTCTCCGAAAACTAGCTTTCCTCTTTTCCTTTTCTCTTTCTCTCTCCTCAGATATTTCTCTCTCTTCAAAATATCTCATTTCCATATATATCCAGACTGATCGTCCTGGACGATCGAGATTCGTACAGGACGATCCATGAAGAGAAGAATTTCGTCCAGACGAAAAATCACATATCGTCCCTGGCGAAGGGTTCACTGACTTATTTTCGTCCAGACGATCCTGATTTCGTCCAGACGAACCATACAGCCAAACATGATTTTTCTACACAACCTGCACCGATCGTCCCGGACGATCCAACTTCGTCCAGACGAACCTGAAGCAAAAACTGATATTACAGATGTGGTTTTGGGAATTCTGGTGTAGTAGGTTTATGATTGTTTTTGGTTTGAGGGAGCCTATTTTTAGTCTTGTGACCTTGGGTGAGTGCATGTGACTATGTGTATTGTGGTTTGTATGGTTTTGGGGAGAGGTATAGTTATTGGATGGGGAGTTGATGATGAAAATGATGTTGAGGGATGGGTTTCTGGTGAAGGATTTGTGGGAGTGGTGGTTTGTGAGGCTAGGGGTGTAATGTGATGGGGGAAGGTAATATGGGGTGAGGGTATGGTATTGGTTTGGGTTATGGGTGTGAGAAGTAGAGGATTGGATGGAGGGATTGTCTTGGGTGGTGATTTTGTTGTGGTTTGGGCAAATGGGAATGTGGTCTCATGAAAGGTTAAGTGTTCGGAGATGGTTATATGATTGGTGGTTGGGTTGAGGCATTTATATCCTTTGTGGGAGTTTGAGTATCCCAAAAAGATACATGAGGTGGCTCGGGAGCCATTTTATGTCTATTGTGGGGAGGGATCCATGGGAAGCAAGCACATACAACAGTTTTATGATAAAATAATCGGGAGTTTTGTTGTATAGGATCTATAATGGGGATTTATTGTGGTTTGTATGGGATGAAAGCCTGTTAATTAAATAAGAGGCACTCATGACTGCATCAGGCCAATATGAGTAATAAAGGTACAGAGGCTGTATTTAATAAGGTTCTTGTTATTTCAATAATGTGTCGGTACTTACGTTCAACAATGACATTCTGTTTAAGAGTGCAAGGGCATGAAATTTGATGGATAATGCCATGTTTTGTAGATATGATTGTAGAGTTCTGTTAACATACTCTGTACCACCATCTGACCTGAATTGTTTAATATGGTGGGGAATTTGTTTTTCTATCATAGTGTGGAATGTAATGAAAATGGAGGGTATTTCTGATTTACATGTCATTGGGAAAATCCATGTAAAATGAGAAAAGTCGTCTATAAAACTAACATAGTATTGAAAACCTTGATGTGAAGTGATTGGGGAGGGACACCATAAATATGCATGGATAAGTTCTAGTGGAATTTTAGAGCGGGAAATAGAATTCAAAAATTGTAGTTTTTGGCCTTTAGAGACCTTACATGCTGAATATAAAAATGAGAAGGTAGGTATGTTGAGCTATTTGTTGGTGTTGGAGATGGTTGATATGGTGTGGGTGTGGAAATGTCCAAGATTGTTATGCCAGATGGCTGCAACTTGATGATTGGTAATGACTGAGAAGGTTGATTGTTGAGTGATGCATGAGGGAGTTGGGATTGGATAGAGCCCATTTCGACTTGGGCCCTTGAGTAATGTTTTATTTGCTTTGAAATCCTTGATAGTAAAACCAGAAGCATCAAATGAAATGGTGCTGTTAGTCTTTGGTTAGATGATAAATAGAAAGAAAGTTATGAGATAATGTTGGGATATGAAGGATTTGGGGTAATTGAAGCTTACGAGAGGGTGTTGGTAGAAGTCCAGCTCCGATGTGAGCTATGGGGAGTGTGTTGCCATCTCCAATCAGAATGTTGTCTATTCCATTATATGGTATTGGGTCACCAAGTGTAAGACTATTAATATCATTAGTAAGGTGAGAGGTTTCTCAAGAATCTAAATACCAATCCGGATCGGGGTTATCATTGGTAGCAGTGAGGGTTGTGTTTAATTTTTGTGGTGGAGGGATGTAGTTGATGTTGAATCTATGCTAGCAAGTTGTGGTTGAATGACATTTCTTGTTGCAAATTTGACATAGTATTGCCGGTTGGGTGTTGGAACGAACTGTCTGATGTGTGAAGCGGCCTCTGCCTCTTCGTCCTCTACCTCTGGTTGAGTATAATGTTGTATTTTGGTCTGGAGGGGTATAGTGTCTGGCTACTTCGGCTTGAAGGTTGATTTCTTCACTAATCAGAAATGCGTATATGTCATCTAAACTGAGGGGATGTACCTTGGTGCGAATGTAACTTTTAAATGATTGGTATTATGGTGGTAGACCATTTAGTGTGTATAGTATAATATCTTCCTTGTCAATAATAGCTCCTATTGTTGCTATTTTGTCTACCATTTTTTTTATTTCAATTAGATATTCAACCATTGTGTGTTGCTTCATTGAGACCTTATGTAGTTCATTTTTTAGTTGAATAACTCTTGAGCAGTTAGACGATTATAACCTTCGTTCAACAGTTGTCCAAATGGCTGAAGAGGAGTCTAGGTGAAGGACATGGGAGGATAGTTGGGGTTATGGTGGAGCAAAGGGCTTCTACTAGGTTCTGATCTATGAGAACTCATTCTGTGTATTTAGGATTTGTAATAGTCAAGCCATCCGATGTTTGCTGGAGGCGGGATGGTGGAGGAATTGTTGGATCAATGAATGCAGCAAATCCATAGCTCTAAGTAACTTAGTAACCTGAGATCTCCATATGGTGTAATTATCATTGAATAATTGGGTGGGAACTATGGTTTTAATATTTGAAATAGCAAATTTCAAGGGTGCAGGGATTGTGCAAGACTTTGCTGGTGGATCTGATGGTGGGTTGCCGATTTGAGATGAGGATGATTAAGCCATTGGAGGTTTTCAGGGATTTATCTGTTGTTGGGATCTTCGGTCTCTAATACCATGAAGAAATGAGCTGAGAGAAAAGAATCGAGAAAGGCTGTAGAATGTTTAATGCGACATCTATTATTTCTCTTATGTAATTATTACATGGAGGTACTTGTGTATTTATAGTGTTTTGTGTGTACACATGTATAGCGGTGATTTATTTTGTCTGTGATTTATTTTGTCTGTTACAGATGGATGGCCGGGATGTCTAAGGCCATGTGAACTGTTAGGCTTCGTCTGTGAGCGGAAATCGTCTGTCCTTTTTAAGGATGATAAAAATCCAAAAATCTTGGAGGCTAAAAGACACACTCCTGTAATAAGAAAGCATACAAAAGGAATTATAACTGACAATACGTACCAAAAAGGGAGGGGGGAACAACAAGCTCCACCAAAACTGCAAAAATAGAGAAAGCATTATCAGTAATGGCTAATCATATGATATTCCTTCATCAACATATTTTAAAAACCATTAAGATAAAACTAAACTCAATATTGTTATGACTTAATAATCTCTTCTGCATATAAAATCTCTTCATCTTTGCTATCTTCTCCCTCAAAAGATTTTTTTTGTCTTAACATTTCCAAGTATTATTCAAATTCTAACAAAGCATTTTTACATATTTTGGGTTTTGCAAACAATCCAGTGGTTTTCTGCAAACCTGATTACAAATGAAAAGCCTTTAGGATCAACTTTGCAGGTGAAAGCCTATCTAAAAGCAGTATATTAATGGAAGCAATCTGTAGAGCTCGAGAGGTGGGACTGACCATTCAACAGCTCGGAATCTCTTTGTGGCTTCTGCTGCAATCCACGCTCCAGAAACCAATTTCGCCTCTGCAATGGCGCTCACATACGCCTTCTTCCTTCTCAAGAACGCCACCCCTTACCCTGTAATTAATTAACGTTACTGCTTTCGATCAAATCGTACCTATGTGAGCAAACAATTTGGATCGGCAGTAATGGAGAACTGGAAAATTACTGTTGGTGATAGGAATTTGTCCTTCAAGCGGGAAAAGGATCTGCTGCTTGCTTAAAAAAGAAATTGAAGGACAGGTTTTTTTTTATTATAGATATATCGAGTACATAATTGATGATTTGTATACTCCAATTATTTGCTAACTTTTAATGTTTGATCATTGCTTAATGCCCCAAAATTATTAGGGTTGATTGATGGTGCAGTAATCATTTCTGTGGGAATATTTCTTTAATGATTGTTATGAGTTTTCTAGCTGTTTTTTTTTTTTGTAAAATATTTTTTAGTGTGTATATATATATATATATATATATATATATATATATATATATATATATTAAAGCAATAAAAAAAATAGTGGTCATAAGATGGCTTAAATGAGCCTTAGGCCTCGTTTGGTGCGGCTTAAAATTAGAGCATTTTTCTGTTGAAAGGGAAAAAACCAGTTGATGGGATATGTTTGGAATCGCGGTTTTTCTAAAATTCTTTTTTCCTAATTTGTGTTTGTTTGGTGGTTAAGAAAGATTTTTTATTATTACGTATTTGTTCAAAACCTCTGTTTGAGAACAAAACAGTTGAAAATATCCCCACACGTTCGTACGTTGAACAGCACGCTACGACCTTCGTATTCCCCAGCGCCTCCTGAAAAATTTACTTCGACTTCTTTAATTTTTTTGTCTTAATTTATTTTATTATACATTGAATTATGACAAGAAGATTTGATATGTAGATTTTTATTATTTATTATTAATATTGTAATTTATTCAAACTACGAAAATAAAACTTAATAAATTTAATTTTTTTATTAATAAGACTAGAAATAAATAGTAAGTACCAAATATATAATTAATGAACATAGATGATATGTTAAATGAAAGAATTTAAAATTTTCAATATTACTTTAAGAAAATAGTAATTAAAAAAATAATATATATTTAATTTTAATTTAAAGATAATGTAATCTTTTATGCTTAAATTGCTAAAGCTCCTAATACAATCAAACAAATTAAATTTATTTTTAGATTTGCATAAGCATTCCAAAAACAACCTAACCAAGCAACCATCAATTTATTTAAATAACTTTTCTCAATAACCAAATTTCAGCCAACTTATAAAAAAACAATAGCCAAGTCTTAGGAAGAAATAATAAAGAAGCCTTTCCAAACAAAGCCTTAATTTATTTTACATTAATACATTTTCAGACTTCCTCAATTGTATATCGTCGAGTTCTTTGCGCATCATTGGAATCATTAATTCGGTAAGCTTAGTGAGATCGATTTGTAATTTTCTCGTCTCTATTTCATTATCGAAGATTTTGAAGTTTTGAGCAGGAGCACCTAATAGAAATTAATCGAGTGATAATTTAATAAATAAAAAGTTTTAAGCATTTACATAGCATGCATATAAATTTCAAATAAAAAATAATGTTTTCTTATTTTAGGGTTCATCTAATTAATTTTGTTTTGAAAAGTTAGCATCCATTCAAATTCATTCTATTTGGAAGTTATTTTGGATTTTAAAGTCTATTAATAAAATATATGTAAAATATTTTTAATTATTTCACGAGTCAAATTTAAACTTTCTTAACGAACTCGAGTAATCGAGTCGAGCTTGAGCCTGAGATTCTTTAGTCGGCTCATTTAGATCTAAATTCTAAGGTTTAGGCTTGGTCTCTCTTATCTCTTCGTGCGACCATTACAAAAATTCTCAATTTCTAATGGATTGTTGAACAATTGAAGCGCCATAATCGTCAGCATTGCGCTTAGAAAGAATACATAGGCTCCTCGACAACGACGAATCCCGCAGAGGTCCCATTTAGCTTCCGCAGCAGTACACCTTCAAGCCCTAGCTACGGTACGCCCTTGTACCACCCCTTATCCTATTCTCTTCTTCTCCTTCACATGCTTATGCTTCTAGGGTTCTTGCTTCTGGTCGGCCAAAAAGCTGAATCTCGGCAAATCCTTTGAACTAGTTAATTTCCTTTTAGATATCATGTATAGTTATTATAAACGGATTCAGAATTTCAACGAGTGTTGGCAAACATAAGCTGGCTTTCGAATGGGACCATGAGTTAATTAATTTTTTTTTAACCTCCATAGTTTTGCTATGCCCATAAGAGATCAGCTCAAAAGCGAATGCATAAAAAAAACTTGATTTCTTGAAGAAATTGGCCTAAAAATTGTGTGATATTGATGTGTTGCTCCATCAAATTTTGAGAATTTTTTGGACGACACTTGCCTTTCTTGAAGCATTCCCATTGCAATAGTCTTATGAGGTTTCCATTTTTCGTAGATCAGAAGTACTGGAGCATAACTCCCATACAGAACCATAACTAACAATCGAAGATAATCTATCACTTTTGGTATGAGCAACCTTATCTTGGACATCAGATAAGCTAGTTTCCGGGTACTAGGAAACTTTTATGATTCTAAGGCTTCGTTTGGGATGGCTTTTTTGATGCTTTCTAAAGTAGCTTTCTAGTACAAAAATTTATTGAACTAAAATTTTTTGTACTAGAAATCTGCTTTGAAAAACATTAAAAAAAGCCCCCCCCCCCCCCCCAAATGAAGCCTAAGATGCTAAGCAATCAGCATATCTTATTAAAGGCCAAAAGTCTTATTTTGGAGCAACATTTGTCGAATGAGAATGCAGTTTTACTCACTAATTCTATATAACTCGTGGAGGAAAAATAATTTTAGGCGTTAAATTTTCATGCATGTCAATATTGAAATAAAAATAATTATGTATATGATGTAGAACTACATAAGAATGCAATTATTTTTGTTTAGAATTTGCACAACTTTTGATTAGAACAATAGTGAAGAAAACTATTAGCAGTTAAAACAATGAATTAGAACGAAAAAGGGGTCACACTCGCTTAGGCTAAATCACATAACTAGAGATTTGAAACTTTTAAAATAAATTAGAAAACAACGTGATGCCAAAATAGTAGTTTCAATAAAAATCCCTAATCTAATAGTGAGAATTAGTAAGCAAAGAAGTACACTCAAAACTCTACGTTTACTAAGCTTAGAATGCAGAAGCAGAAGGAGGCGTCCTTGGTAACTACAATCAAACCACGAGAAAAGTTAGATTCAAGAAATAAAAGAAAAGGGGGCGTAGGAAACCTTCGTCAATGATCGACGGCGATCCTCCACTCGACGATCTCCAATTGCTCTTCGATGGCTTTCACCAAGGTATCCAGAATTTGCTTGATGTAATCTTCTACCGTGTGGTCGATCCTCGGGTTGACGTCGAAGAAAGTTGAAAGTAAGATGCACACAAATCCGTGCTTGTCGTAGGAGAGGCCGTATTCAATTTCTAGATTCGTTATTCATAGATGCTAGATGACAAAGTCTTCTAAGGATTGCTAGCGCTCTTGACTATTGTGAAGAGAAAGAAGTTTCTCGTCCACGTGAAATAGAGAAGAGGGAAAGAACAAACTTCCTTTTAAAATCTGAAATTAAATTTCATATTTTAGAAATCAAAGGAAGAAACTTCAAGAGGGAAAATCCAATCCCTAAATTCCAGTGGGGAGTTAAGTGGAGAGAGGGAGAATTGATAGAGAGAGAGGCGGCGGGTAGAGAGAGGAGGCTGGCGGCATTAAGGGGATGGGGAGGGATCTGTTTCCAAATTCTAGAGTTAGGATTTGGAAAGTAATTAAGGGTTGGGGGTTTTGAATTTTCGGCCAAGGAGGGAATTGGGGTTTTGAAATTATTTTCTAAGTGGGGAGCTGTGTTTAGGAAATAATTTAAAGGGATTTAATGAGAAAGGAGCAAGGGGGGCCGGCGGCATGCATGAGCGCCGGGGGGGGGGGGGGGGGGGGTGGGGGGGGTGGGAATTAATGGGGGACTAATTTTAAATTAAGAATTAGGAAAGTAATTAAACAAATTCAATTTGAATTTAAATTCAAATTAATTTTAAATTAGATACTTTTTCTAAAATAGATGAATTAAATTAGGAAAGAATTTTGAATTTCAAATTTATATAATTTGAATTTCAAATTGTTTCCAAATCGCCTTCACCCAAATTAGGAAACCTAAGGATGACGTGGGTGGTGGTGGGGCCGGCGGTTATGTGTTAGGGCCGACGGGTGAGGGGAAGTTTGGATGTGGGGAAATTGAATGTTGGGGGTAGGGGTCGAGAGGAGAGGTTAGGTGGCCGGCGGCAACGGGTGGGGGTCCTTGGTCAACGGCTAGGTGGGGAAGGGGAAGATGTGGTTTGGAGAAGATGAGGATAGGAAAACCACAAACCCAGTCGTCTCCAAGGTTAGTGGGTGATGCACCAATCTCCCTCTCCAAGGGGTTTCTCTCTGATCTCTCAAGCTCTCTCAAGAACTCCAACAAGAAAATATAATTCTCAAAATATCATTTATTACTTGAAAAATAAAACAAGGGGCTATAAATAGCCTGGTACATGAGAGTCAAGAAATAAAGACGAAAATGCCCCCGGGGCTTACATACGACATCCCTTTACTAGAAAGCTACAACGGGAAATAAAACAACATAAAAATTAAAACAAATACAATGACACATAAATCAAACAATACATAACATAAATCAAAAGTACAATGACTCGATTGTGACCATAGATCGACAGCCATGCCTCTGATAAACCTTCCACAATCTGATGTTCCCATCAGTTTATTTGTAATCATAATGTTATTTTTGATATGTTGCTCTTCTGTTCATTTGTAATGATAATTTCCTATGATAGAAATATAATTATTTTGTTATATTGGTCATTTGGTGTATGTAGTTACATACCAGAAATACTAGTTGATTTAATCATTTTTATTAAACTTCTCTTAGTTAATTTTAAGACATGAATTGGGTCGGCAGTAACATTTTTTTTTTTCATCAAGCAATGAGTATTATTGCCCTTTAGACAAGATAGTGAAGGTTTGTATTTCTTCTCAAGCAATATGGAGTTGAGCTTGTGGTTGCTAGTATGGATAGTAAAGCCTAGTCTATGTGTGCATTTGATGTGGATGTAGGTCAGTTTAGTGTTGAACGACGTTAAAATAGTTATTTTTAACTTGATTATTGTTTGGTCTATTCTTACATATTTATTTAGTTGAATGTCAAGATAATATTTTAATAAATGTTAACATATAGAAGAAAATAGAAAATCTAAGATGTAAAAAAGAAATTTGATATAAGTCCAAATAAAATCCTAGAGATCAAAGTCAACATGTTTGACCTCCAAATGACAATTTTATCCAATGGTTAGCAATATTTGATTCTTTTATTTTTTTACTTAAAAGGAATTGTCAATACTATATTGCACAAACTTTCTTTGTGGGGGTGTTAGTTATTGACCCTACCTTAATCCGATCTGGAGATTCTTGAGCCCAATCAGGAAAAAATTTTATTTGCTTGAAAAATCGGGTCAGGTCCAAGTCTAAGCCGAATTTGACCTGCATTTGAACTCTCCAGTCACCTTGCACTTGCTCACAACTCACACAAGTAGTCGCATTCTGCATTCTATGCGGTCCCGCCAGTTTACCCTCGCCACAACAAACCCGCACTCGTGTGGCCTCGCCAGATCGCCCTCACTCGCTAATGTATTCCAGCACCCGCGAGCTTGCCTACTCACACCTATGCACCGCATGGTCCTGCTAGGTTTCCCTCACCTGCAATCCTGTAGTTCGTGCTCGACGCTCGCAACACGCTAGTTAGTCATTGTGGGTCAGATTGGGTTAACCCAGTAACACTACGGGTCGGATCCAGCTCTCAATTTCTGACATGTTTGTCTAATCGGGTCAGGTTCATGTCAGATCAGTCAAAGGCGGGTTAGTTTTGAGTTTGACCCAACCCCGACCCAAAAACTCATTTTGACAACCCTATTTCTTTGTAAAGCCTACCTAAGCTCTACATCATCTTTAAAGATATATAGATTTATTAACAGCCATCCAACATGTGCATGCATGCTACTGCCTTGATATTTATGCTAATACATCAAAAAGCATGCTATTGCATACCAAGCATGGTTCTGTTCTATGGTTTCTAATAAAGCTTTTATTAATCAAAATTACACAATATCAACCTAATTTACTAAGGAAAACAGCTATAAACTTATTTTTATTTAAAAAGCTTGCAAATGTATATCTAATAATTAATCTAAACTAATAATTAATCTAAAGATCTCAGTGAAACTATCATCTTGATCTTGACATATGCTAAAATGTGTACCTCTGGGAAATGTGTTAAGGCATTTAATAATCTAAATCTCCTCGATATATGCATCAAGCATAGAAGGATCCATTAACTCAAATAAATGCTAAGGCATCAAAACATCCAAGGAAGACTATAATCATCGCTCCAAGGAGTGACTGTACAAACATCATCAGCTTCTTAAATCTAAGTTTTGTTTCCCCAATTTGAGTAAACCTAAATCTTCAATTGCCTTAGCATGCTAAACCTATGAACCTTTTAGCTGGAGAGGTACAATATGCATTTTACTAATAAATGAGCTAAAAGTTGACATTGAGAATTGCATATTCAACAAACTTCCACCCATGATCCTTCGCACCAAATTTGGATGGAATTGCACAGACACGGACATTACGACACAGATATGACAAGACACGGATACAGAACACGTCAATTATTGAAAATATAGGACATGGACACAGGTTGGACACGGTATTATAGTTTTTATAATTTAAAAATAATGTATAAAATTTGAATAATTATAATTTTAAAAATAATTTAGAAATAATAAGTCATTTAACTAGAATTTTTACTTAAAATAATTAATATTAGGATATCGAGCCGGGCGTCGATGCCGTTTATCAGTCATCAAGAGAGGAGATGACAATGTTATCGAGAGTCGGGAATTGATGTTATGCAATAAATATTGTCCATCAATATTAAGAGGGTGTTTATCGTCGATGTTGAGAGGGCTCTTGATTTAGTGTTGTGGATAAAAAATAAGAAATTTAATTTTTATATAATAAATAAGTAAAAAATTTAAATACAAGAAATTATTTTTTAAAAAAAGTCATAAAATATTTAAGATACGAGTGTCGGACACGCGTGTCCAATTTATTTTAATATTTTTTTAATTGGACACGTTTTCGGTGTGTCTGACACGTGTTGGGAGAGTGTCGGGTGCATGTCGTATCGGATACATGACAGACACTGCACGCCTCTTTGAGGAGAAGTATCAGTGTATCATAAGTTGCTACTTATTTGATCAAAAAATATACTTAAGACTCTCTGACTCTTTGGACTAGGGGCTACTAGTAAACTCAAGATGATGGAATCGTAGAATTTTTATCATATTTATTTTCATTAGCATAACTATATCATTCATGAACTAAATTTAAGTCTAAATTTGAGCTCATGCATCCTCCCTAATTAGAGGGGTGATTAATTATGGGTAGTGGCACCAATAAAGAGCCTTGAGCTAAAATCTTGATAATCTTAATTCTCTGGAAAAAATTTGTAAATCAAGCACTAAAATTTTTAAGCTCGATCACCTTTCATAAGCTCACAATATTCAATGCAGCTTGTGATTCTGATGGTCTTGAAATATTGTATCATGGTTGAGCAAGATTTGAGAGTGAGGAACTCCCACGATCTCTACGTGGTTAAGTTGTTACTTGGTACATGACACTAGCTGATATTCAGTAAAGTTTTTATTTGAGTATGGGTGATGATTGATATGAATTCACATTGAAGTAGCTTTTTATTGAAAGTGAAAAATGAGTTAAATTTCTTATGTAGTATTGGTGATCCTCGCTAATTAGCTTATGCTTTTAGATCGATGTGTTCATCTACTAGTATATTTATTTTGTAATGTGGTGGCTCTCTACTTTCCAAGTACTCTCGCCAATTTTTCCATCCTTAAAAATCCTTCTTATTTGAATATTCATATTAGTTCATTCTTATGATTGGATGAATCTGAAAACTTTTAGCACTCTTCATTTTTGGTTTTGGTTTATATGATCTTTTCTTGCAGCTAATAAGATTGTTGTCAAAAATATCCCCAAAGCTTTAGATGTTTGCATCATTTGGTGATAAACATTATAAATATGATCGAAATATATGATAGTATAAAACTCACAGAGGTTTTACACGTTGAATAAGAAAATAGATTACAAGTTCATAAAGGATAAAATACTAGCTAAAGTTCAAAAAGTACAACAAAATTCAAAATAAAACCTAATGTATATATATATATGTATATGTATGTGTGTGTGTCGAGCTTTTCTTTATGGGAAATAGTGTTAAAATAGAGATTTAGTTCAAGCAGGAAGGGAAAGTTGATCTCGCTCGCCCTAGCCGCTCTGGCGATTTAGGGCTACCCTCCTTCCGACCTCTTCGACCCTGGTTTCCTCTGCCTTCTTTGAGTTTTCTCGAGCGATCGTTGTGTTTTGGCTCCAGCTTGTGTTCTCTGCCCCTTCTGGACCATTTTGGTATGGCCGGAATCGCTCCTTCCTCCTCTTGGGGGTAGGTCTCTGAGCCAGTAACGCAAAAGAGTAAGGGTTTCTTCAACCTCGTTGATGATTCTCCGAAATCTCCTTCGAGATCTAGATCTTTCAAAGAGGTACTTGCGGGTAAAGCTTCTGCAGGTGATGAGCTTCCATCTCTTACTCAAACTACTTTTAATGGCGTTCCTGCGATTTTACTGTCGGATGAGGAGGTTTTGAAGCTTGCGTCTCCGTTCAAGTTCACTCTTGTCGGTAAATTTGGTCTTCGTAGACCTAATCTTGATGCGATACGCCAATTTTTTGCTTCTTTAAAACTTTCGGGTTTCTATTCGGTTGGTTTGCTCGACTCTAGGCATGTTGCTATTCAATTATCGAATGATCTTGATTATAGTCGCATTTTTGCTAGGCGATCGTATTTCATCTTCAACTGTCAAATGCGTATTTTGAAATGGACACCTTTTTTCGATATTAAAGAGGAATCCCCCATCGTGTCTGTTTGGATTTCATTCCCTAACCTTCGTCTTCACTTTTTCAATCAACAAGTTCTACATGCATTAGGCTCAATTTTTGGAAGACCATTGCAAACTGATCAAGCTACTGCTTCTCGTACTAGACCTTCTGTTGCCCGTATTCTTGTTGAGATTGACATTTCGAAGAGTCACCTCAAAGAAATTTGGGTTGGATCTAAAGCTTTCGGGTATTTTCAAAAAGTGGAATTTGATAATGTGCCGGATTTCTGTTCTCATTGCAAAATGCATGGCCACGCACAAAATGATTGTTTTAATCTTCATCCGGAACTAAAAAAATCCAAAGTTATGCCTAACGGGAAGCTTGGCTCTACCGATTCTCAAAAAAAAATTATGTCCCTGTAACCGACAAAGCAAACGTGAATACAAAAATTCTGAGAATCTGGTGGAACCGCAACCCGTTCTTCATAACCTTGATGTTGATGATTTGAATCCTTCTGACAACATCTTAATCAATGAAGTTTCCACTGTTAATACATTGCAGTTAACTAATAATCATGTTTTGTCTAATAATCTTGTTTTAGATTATTTTCCTACTCATGATTCTAATGTTACGAAAGTTCCTGTTAATGATTGTGTTGCTATACTGAACCTACTTTTTTTGTTTCTGTTGCTTCTATGTTCAATGAAGGGGACAATGATGTTCCTATTAAAAATTGTTTACCACCTATGTTTTTAGATAACAATGCTCTTATTTCTAATAACAATGGGAGTGAGGATCATGAAGAGGGGGAGTTCATACCTCCGTATACAGGAAATATTGTGCCTGGCTCTAGCTCCGAGAAATCTGACTCAGATGTTTACAAAGTTCCTTCTAATAGTCCTCATGAGGATAATTTCATACAGGTTTCTAAGAAAAAGGGTAAGCAGTCCAAACAGATTTTACCACCAACTCCCAGATCAACTAGAGCTCAAAATTCCTCAAAAAACTCCAATGATTAAAGCCCTTTTATGAAATGTTAGAGGTATTGGTGGTAAGGACTCCAAGCTTCGAGTCCGTAATTTGTGTAGAATTCATAATATTTAATTACTTGTTTTGATTGAGCCTTTAATTAAGAATATCAACATTGCTTCTACTGCTAAGTTATTAGGTTTTTCTAATTATTATGCTAATTGCTCCAACAAAATTTGGATATTCTGGAATAATGTTATCTCTTTAAATGTTATTGAGGATTTACCTCAAGTTTGCCACTGTTATATTTCTCTTTTCAATGTCAACTGTTATGCTTCCTTTGTTTATGATGCTTGCACCAAAACCAATCGTCTTCCTCTTTGGAATCAATTAAGACAATTTGCCTCGATTATTAATGGTCCTTGGTGTATCGGTGGTGATTTTAATATTATTTCCAACTCCTCGGAAAGACTTGGTGGTAATGCCCCCAATGTTATTGCGATGGACGATTTTAATTCTATGTAAGTGATTGAAACCTTAATGATATTGGTTATTTTGGTAGTCCTTACACGTGGTATAGAGCCAATTTGTGGCAAAGATTAGACATATTTCTTTTTAATGATGAATGGATTGCTGATTTACCCTCTTCTAGTATTGAGCATCTTAGTAGAACTCTTTCTGATCATTTTCCTCTTCGTTTGAATATTAACAAAAGTTTGCATCACAATGTTTTAATTATCTTTTAGATTTCAAAATATGTGGATGTTACATGCTGATTTCTCTAATCTTCTTTCCACTAACTGGAATGCTTCGGTTTATCCTGATAACAATATTTCTGGCATGTTAAGACTCTGGTCTAAGCTCTCTAGATTAAAGCAGTGCTTGAGGTGGTGGAATAAATGCATTTTCAAAAACTTATTTGCTAATATTAAAGATGCTGAGACTAAAGTTTCTTATTTAGAGACTATTTTCCAACGTAATCCTAGTTCTGATAACATGACCTACCTGAATCAAGCTAAAGATTCTCTTCTTCTTCTTCAACATCAAGAAGAATGTTATTGGAATCAAAAGTCCAATGCTAAATTTATTGTGGAAGGTGATAGAAACACTAAATTTTTTCATGCTTTAGCCAACAACAAAAAATCTAGATGCCATATTCATAAGATTATTGATGCTGATGGTTCTGTTCTTAATTCTGATGAGTCTATTTGCAACTCCGGTGTGGCTTACTTTAAGAACATTTTTACCTGCTCGTCTACTTGCTTGCCTATTTCTAACTCTCATATTATTCCCAACATTATTTGTGAGGATGATAATAATATGCTTTGCCAAACTCCTTCTGAAGATGAGATTTTTAGAGTTATCAAGGATCTCAATAACAGTGCGGTTGCGGGACCTGATGGATTTACTACTAAATTCTTTTAAGATAATTGGGTTATTATCAAAGAGGATGTTATTAATGCAGTGGCGGATTTCTTTACTGGTAACCCCTACCCTAAATTTTTCTCTTCTACTTATATTGTGCTGATCCCTAAATGCGATGGCCCTAATCACTAGCATGATTTTAGACCTATCAGTTTGTGTACTTTTCTCAATAAGTTGAACTCTAAAATCATTGCGAATAGACTTATTAACATTTTGCCTAGCATTATTTCTTTGAATCAAACGGGCTATGTGAAAGGTCGTAGCATTTTTGATAATATTTTGTTAGCTCAAGAAATCACTCATGATATCAATGTTAAAATTAAAGGTGGCAATGTTATCTTTAAGCTTGATGTTTCTAAAGCCTATGACAATCTCAACTGGAATTTCCTCTATAAGGTTCTTTCTCTTTTTGGTTTTAGCAGATCTTTTATTTCTCTTATCAAAAATAGTATTGAAAACTATTTTTTCTCTGTTATTATTAATGGCAAGCATAATGGTTTTTTCAAATCTTCAAAAGGCTTAAGACAAGGTGACACTATGTCTCCTGCTCTCTTCATTATTGCTATGGAATTTCTTTCTAGAGGTTTAAATGATTTATACTTGAGACATCCAAATTTAAATTATCATACTATTAGAGGTTTACCTATATCTCACCTTAGCTTTGCTGATGATTTTATTCTGTTCACTAATGGTTCTATTAATAATATTTCTTTACTGTTGAATTTCCTGATTAGCTTTTATAATCATAGTGGTTTATCTATTAACAAAGCTAAAAGCACTTTTATTGTTAGCAGTTCTGTCAATCAGAACAGAATTCAAAGCATTCAAAGATTATGTGGTTTTATGCCTAAAGCTTTACCCATTACGTACCTTGGCACCCCCATCTATAAAGGTAAAAAAAGAAATTTTCTTTTTGATAATATTTTTACTAAGATTGAGAAGAAGCTTAACAATTGGTCCTCTAATTTTTTATCCTATGGTGGTAGGCTCACTCCGATAAAGTCTGTTTTAAACTCGATGCCTATTTATCTTTTTCATACCTTATTGCCCTCTACTTCCATCCGTACCAAACTAGAGAGAATATTAAACAAGTTTTTTTGGGGCTCCTCTTTTAACAATAAAGGCATTCATGGGTCCTCTTGGGATAAAAATTGTGGTGTGCTTTCTGAAGGTGGCCTTGGTTGCAAATCTTTATCTGATTCGGCTAAAGCTTTTTCTTTTAAATTATGGTTTTCTTTTAGATCTAACGTCAGTATTTGGGCTCGTTTCATAAATATTAAGTACTGCCCTAATACTCATCCCTCTTTATGCTTTCATAGAAATACTGACTCTTTTATTTGGAAGAGGCTTTGCAATATTAAGTGGGAGGCTGAAAAGTTCATACAATGGGGTCTTGGAAAAGGTGATATTTACTTCTGACAAGATAATTGGCTTGGGTCTTCTTCTATTGACACTATGCTGAATACGCATTCTATTAGTAATATTAAAGTTTCTCAGTTTTTTCAAAATGGCTTGTGGAATATTGCTAAACTTAGAGAGGTGGTTCCTCCCTTCATTGTTGAAAAAATTTTAGAGGTCCCTCTTCAACTGCAAGATAAATATTTAATTTTATTCTCTTTGTCTTCTTCTGACAATTTTATTTTAAAGGATGTTTGAGAGTCTTTTAGAATAAAAAAGGAATGCTCTACTCTTTACTCGGCTATTTGGCACATGAACTTTCCTTTATCTTATTCTATTTTAATTTGGAGATGTATCAAAGGATACATTCCTGTGGATTTTAGGCTTCAAATGAAAGGCTTCCAACTGTCCTCTAAATGTCTTTGCTGCTCGGATATTGAGACGATTGATCACCTCTTTGTGTCTGGTGTCATTGCTCAAACTGTTTGGCGTTATTTTTGTAACATTGCTAATAGACCTTTGATTGCTACGCATGGTGATTTTATTTCTGTTATCAAAAGTTGGTTACAAATCTCTAAAGGTCATATTCTAAATCTTATCCCCATTCTTATTATTTGGTTCATTTGGAAATCCCGTAATGATGCTAAGCACAATCGTATTGATATGGATGCCACTACTATTATTTCTAATGTTAAACACAAAATCCTTCAAATGCACTCTTACAAGCTTATTTCTAAGAAGAATTTCAAAAACTGTATTCATTTGGCCAATTCTTTGGTCATTCATTTTGCTGATATTTACACTGCTGCTGTTGATAAGATGGTGAAGTGGATCAAACCCAAACCACCTTACATTAAGCTTAATACTGACGGTTCTCTTGGCCCTAACGGTGCTGGTGCTGGCGGTATTATTAGAGATGACTTTGGTAAAGTGTTAGCTGTTTATTCGGCCCCTATTAACTGCAACTCTGCGATTACTGCTGAGATTCATGCTCTTCTCCTTGGATTGAATATTTGCATTAACATAGGTATTAGTTTTATTTGGATTGAGGTTGATGCTTTGCTTCTTATACAGATTATTAAGAATATAATTCCTGGTAATCCTGAGAATTTTTATCTTATTAGAAAGCTAAAGCTTTCTCTGTCCAGTTTTCATTATTTTATCTCTCACATTTTTCATGAAGCGAATTTGTGTGCTGATTGGTTAGCTAAACGTGGTTGCAATATTTTTCATTATGAAGAATTAAATCTTACTGATTTGCATCCTCTCCTTCAAGGTATAATCATGTTAGATAATACTGGTTTACCCTATATCAGGTATGGTTAACTTCTGGATTTCTATGTTGTTTCCTGTATTTCTTGATTGTTCTATGTTCTACTTCAATTGGGATCTTTTTCTCTCTTCTGTATTGGCGGATTGTGCGGATCTGGGTAGCAACTGTTTCAATTTATTTCTGGTTTGCTTTGGGATGAATTCTGGCTACTATCTTTCTCTTTACTGGTCTATTTCATATCTTGTCAAGCTTGTTTGTTCCTCTCATGCAGTTTGTAGTATGGTTTTTTGGTTTTTTGAGGTGTAGCTGAGGTCTCTTAATATTCTTATGACTCTTTTTTATTGCTGCCCGAGCATTTCTACCTGCAACTCCATGTCTTTGGATACTTGCTTTCTGAATGGCTGCATCGACCCCTTGTTCTGTTCCTCTTTGCTGTTTTATTTCATATCCTCTCATTGGGTTTTTTGGAGAATTCTGTGCAGGTTACCTTCAGCTCCTTTGCGCTCTACCTGCCTTGTTATCCAGGTATTTTTCTGGTTGGTTCTTTTTGTGCTTTTCTTTTGGCCTTTTCTTTTTTGCAGGAAGTGGATGCTGAACTCTTATCTTCAGAACTTCCTTTTTTGGGTGTTGTCTGCTCACAGCACCATTAGTAGCATCTTTTATTTAAATTGTATTATTAGGACAAGGAACTACGGGCTCGTATGTCTTTTTTACTTTTTGATTGTAGCTCATTCAAGCATTAGAGAGTCTGTGGATCCTTTTAAGGACTATGTAACCTCTTTTTGGATATTAACGTGTAGGCCCCAAAGTGGGTTTTAATTAAAAAAAAATGTATGTGTGTGTGTGGATGATTAATGTTTGGAAACTGGCATAAGACTGATTGGTAAGAACTGTAGAATGACAACTTATAAAACTGATGATTGATGATATATATGATAGATGTGATAGACTGATGATAGATATGATGGATAGGCTGATCACATATGTGACCGATGATAGATAAGACTGATGATACATGAGATATGATATACAATGATTGATTAACTAATGATATGATTGGATGATTAACCTAACTAATATACATCGGACTGATAGAATACTAACATGATCATATGATATATGACAAAAATATGACTAATAGGTATATGTACGTGTGTGTGTGTGTGTGTGAATTACATGATATTTTTCATATTGATTGTTACACTGTAGTTATATCATTACTGTTTCTATTGATGCATTGATTTCAATTGTAGATATCGATGACTTGCTGGGCTTTTATACTCATCATGTAATTTTTACATATTTTCGGGTAAGGGTGAGGATCATGTGAAGTGAGCTTTTGGACAGCATGCTTTATTTTTTATTCTACACTTATTAATTATTCCTTTGTAGTCATGATATGTAGTAGTGATGGACCAGCTTATTTTGTATCATGATTATTATATAAAAGTTATTTTGGGGTTGTATCAAGTCGTAAATATCAAATTAATGAATTTATGTTTTTTGCCCTTTATATTCTACTGTTTATATGAAATTAGACAACTCTAGTTGATATTTAAATTAAATGATAAAGAAATTCAATTCTTCCAACTTAGATTTTGGGGCTTGACAACATGGTCCGACAACAGTGGTTTAATGATGGCGATGGTTGGACGACAACGATCAAGTGGTGATCTAGTGGTGGTAGTTGGATGGTTGTCCAAAACAATAATGAGTGGTTCTTTGACGATATTAGCTGGGCAGTGGTCTGGCGGTGGAGCTCTGAGATTTTTCAAGCATCCAAGCTCTCTTAACTGGCAAGCTAAAGCCCCCTTTATGTAGAAAGCATGCCTATTTGTAGATTTTGAGAGTGGCAACCCCTTTAAAATCAGGAATACTCTACCAGACGGCCCTTATTAACGCCATTAATAATAGACCATTATTTCAATATTTAAGTGTCTGATAGGTCGGTTCGTGCCAAACTGACTTGGGAGAGGTCAGTTCCTCCCGAATCGACCCAGCCAGCCCCACATGGACCGACTAGGGAATTTAAATTAGGCGGTGTAAACCACCTCTCCCCGGTCTGTCACCTAAGCTGGTAGGGCCCACAACCTATTTTAGGCTTGCCGCCCAAGGTGGGGGTCCAATAGAGTGAATTTAAATTCTAAATTAAATACATATATGAAATGTGGGGAATTTAAATTCTAAATTAAATATATATATATATGGAAGGTGAGAGGGGCGATTATGGGGATAGGAAGGCTTATAAATAGAGATGAAGGGGGAAGGGTGAACGTATACTTAGATTGGTGTTCTCTTGGAGTCTCTTGGAGTTTTGGGTTCTAAACTTAGTGTCTAGAGATTAGGAGAGAACGATCCTCCTCTCGAATAGATGATCAATTGTATTTTTTTTCTAGCTTATTTTTGCTTTAGTATTCAATAATGTTCTATTGTTTTCTTGGTCATTTCATCTCCGATCTTAGATATTCTCGCTATTTTTTATCAATTCCGTATTAGGGTTGCTTGCAAACTCAAGTAGATCATATAGGATTACTTGCGAACTCAAGTAGATCCTATCACATTGATATCAGAGCATCGTCTTGGGACCAACGATGGATGAAATTTTAAAATTTCAGCGGTGATTTCACATCCGGAAGAAAAACTTCTTACGATTCATAAGAAGGAAGATGGTCAGAAAGAAGGTAGAAGTGTTGGAAAGAGAAATTTGACAACTCAAAAATGATTTGGAGGGAAGATTTTTTTTTTATTTTCAAAATCAGATTTCTACCAACAATGAAAGGATGGAAGGTAAGTGCACATGGAGGAGATGTTAAAGAAATTACTTGAGGTGAAGACCACTCCGGCAACATCGGAAGCAAGGGAGACTAACGTCGACCATAGAAGAAGAGGAAACCATAACAAGTTTAGGGGAAGGGAAAATCCATATGTAGATATCTTGGAGGGAGAAGAGGCATGCCTCCTCTAGAACCACTTTCTAGGGAGAAGATAAGCACCCGACTCAACAGAAGGGCTGTTGAATTTCCAGGAAGGAGAGAGGAGTTCTACTACCAAGATGCTAAATTTGAAAGAGGAAGAATGGAATCTGATGCGGAATGCAGGTTTGATTGTCGGAGGGAAGATCGGGACAACTGGGGAGCACGTCCTACTCGTGACTTTGGAGGTTATGGTGGATTTCGAGGGAACGGAGGCGATCCAAAGGTAAGGAAACTAAAGATGCCCGTCTTTGACGGAGAGGACGGTCATGGCTGGATCTACAAGGTCGAACGATTGATACTTCACCATCAATGGACTAACGGAAGAAGAGAAGCTAACAGCAGTTAGACTATGTTTGGAAGGAAAGGTGTTGGCATGGTACCAATGGAGGGACATAAGGGAGCCTATCCGAACTTGGAGGGAATTTAAAGAATGCTTTCTTGAATATTTCCGGACAGATAGGGAAGGAGACTTCTATAAGCAATTCTTTGCCTTAACATAGGAGGAAACTGTGGCAGACTACCGAGACAGATTCGAGTACCTAGCCAGCAGATTGGACCGGCTCTCAGAGACAGTACTGGAAGGAAACTAGATGAAAGGACTTAAACTGAAAATTTAGGCAACAGTAAGAGTATTGGAGCCAAGAAACTTGGGAAAAGCCTTGGAATTAGCACAACGGATAGAATATCAAAAGAAGATGGAGAGAGTGGCTAAGGGGAACAACTCAGGGGGGGGGTCTTATAGGCTGACAACCACATTCTTACCATCTAAAGGACCAGCACCAGTGAGTCTGAAGGAAGCATTCAAGGAAAAAGCTGGTGGAGGAGTAAGTGGAGGAAATTTCAAAAAGTTAACCAAAAAAGAGATGCAAGAGAAAAGATCCAAGGGATTGTGTTTTAGGTGTGACGAGAAGTACAGGTCAAGGCATATGTATCAGGATCAAACTCTTCAAGTTCTCACCGTCTGTGATGATGAGGAAGCTGAAGGGGGAGGTGGAAGTGGATTAGAAACAGAGGAAGAAGAGAGGATGCATTTAGATGTAGCAGAAGTCTCCTTAACTCAGTAGTGGGATTCACTCTGAATCACATTATGAAGGTCAAATGAGAAATAGCTATTAAGAAGGTGGTAGTGTTGATCATAGATAGCGGGGCAACCCACAATTTCATCTCCACCTAAATTCTAGACCTGCTGGGGATGAGGTTAGTGGACACTGGTGGCTATGGGGTAATGATGGGCACGGGAAAGGTGGAGATGGTTAGAAGAGTTTGTAGGAGAGTAGTGCTAACTATACAAGGGTTGCATGTAAGGGAGGATTTCCTTCCCTTAGAATTGGGAAGCACCGACGTCATATTGGGGATGAAGTGGCTACAAACTTTGGGGTAAATTAAGGTCAATTAGGGAGCTTTAAAATAGAATTAGTGGGGGAAGGATGAAGGATGATGATCCAGGGCGATGCAGGGCTGTCACGATCTAGAGTATCTCTCAAATTCATAATAAGGAGCATACAAGAGGTAGGAGGAGGATATTGGGTGGAACTGCAAAGCTTGGGGGATCATTGTGGGGAAAGAAGGAGAAATCCCTCTTACAATACAACCAATCATACAACAGTTCAAGGAAATCTTCCATCCACCTCAAGGCTTACCACCCACCAGAGATCAGGAGCATGCAATAATTCTGAAGGAAGGGGTATCACCAATCAGTGTATGACCCTACTACTACCCCCACATTGAGAAGGATGAGATCGAGAAGCTTATCAGTGAAATGTTGAAGGCAGACATCATAAGGCAGAGTGTAAGTCCTTTCTCTAGTCTCGTCTTGCTAGTCAAGAAAAAAGATGGGAGCTGAAGGTTCTGTGTGGATTATAGGACATTAAATAAGGAGACTGTGCCAAATAAGTTTTTCATTCCGATGATCAGTGAATTATTGGATGAGCTACATGGAGCAAAGGTGTTTTCCAAAATGGACTTGAAATCAGGCTACTATCAAATTCGAATGAAGGACAAGGATATTAAGAAGATGGCCTTTCGAACACACAAAGGGCGCTACGAATTCTTGGTAATGCCATTTGGACTTACAAATGCTCCTGCTACCTTCCTATCTCTAATGAATCGGTATTCAGGCCATACCTTCTGATGTTTGTCTTAGTTTTCTTTGATTACATACTTGTATATAGCCAAACCACGAAGGAGCATTCGAAGCACTTAAAGGTGGTATTTGGAGTCCTACAGGAGCATCATCTCAAAAAAAAACCTAAAGAAATTCAGCTTCGCACAACCTAGGATGGAGTACCTGGGGCACGTGGTCTCCCAAGAAGGGGTGGAAGCTGAGCAAACCAAAATTGAGGCTATGCAAAGTGGCCCATACCAAGGAACCTGTGAGAGTTGAGGGGTTCCTAGGACTCACATGCTACTACCGGAGGTTTGTAAAGGGATACAATACCATGGAAAGACCCCTAACCGAGCAACTAAAGAAGGACAGCTTCTTGCGGGGAAAAGAAGTTGAGAAATTAAAAGAAGTCATGGCGACAGTCCCAGTTTTAGCTCTTCTAGATTTCAGTCAGATTTTTTGTAGTAGAGACCAATGCATCTGGATATGGGTTGGGGGCGGTACTCATACAGAACCACATGCCTATAGCATATTTCAGCCAGACCCTCTCTACCAGAGCTCGGCTAAAATCAATATATGAGAGAGAGCTAATAGTGATTGTGCTGGCAATCCAAAAATGGCATCCCTATCTATTAGGTAGGCACTTCATCATTAGAACAGATCACCGAAGTTTAAAATACTTAGTCGAGCAAAAATTGGTGATTGAGGAATATCAGAGGTGGTTATCCAAACTCCTTGGCTATGATTTTGAGATCCAATATAGGCCTGGATTAGAAAATAAAGCCACCGACACACTATCAGATGTGTGGGGAAATTGCAAGGGATAACAATCTCGATACCATTGATATTAGACTGGGAGGCAATCAAGGAAGAAAGTATGCAGGATGAAGGGTTAAGAAGGATCAGGGAGGATTTGGTAAAAGATACAGGCAGCCATCCTGGATACTCACTCGATGGAGGAAAACTCTTACATCAAGGAAGGTTTGTGATGCCAAGGACTTCCATCCACATTCCAAATCTGCTACAAGAATTTCATGGAAGTGCAGTTGGAGGCCATTTAGGGGTACAGAAGACATACTAAAGATTAGCAGCTGAATTATATTGGAAGGGGATGCATAAAGATGTGGAAGACATGGTAGCGAGATGTAAGGTATGCCAGAGAAACAAGTATATTTGGCAATGGCTCCAGGAGGATTGGTACAACCTTTGACACTTCCAAATAGGGTATGGGAGGAAGTGTTCATGATTTTTATAGATGGTCTACCCCGATCCGGAGGATTCACAGTCATCATAGTGGTGGTGGACAGACTCAGCAAGTACGCACACTTCATTCCTCTTCGGCACTCCTACACCGCAACAACAGTGGTCGCCACTTTCATCAGGGAGATAGTCAGATTATATGGAGTACTAGAGGCAAAGTATTCCTCAGCCATTTCTGGAGGAAGTTGTTCATATTACAAGGAATAGTTCTAAAAGAAGTGCCTACCACCCACAGATAGATGGCCAGACAGAAGTGATTAACACAAGCTTGGAGACCTATCTGAGGTACCTTCGTATCAGGGAAACCTAAGCTGTGGGCCAAATGGCCTTCATGGGCAGAATATTGATACAACACCTCTTATCATTCTGCTTCTCAGATGACCCCTTTCAAGGTGCTGTACAGAAGGGATCCTCCTCTCTTGGTGCCCTGTGGGAGTAGCAACACTCCTGTTTCTTGAGTAGAGGAATACTTGGAGGAAAGAGACAAAGTGTTAGAAAAACTAAAGGAACACCTTCTGAGACCCCAACAGATTATGAAACAACAAGCTAATGGGCATATGAAGGACGTCCAGTTCGAAGTTGAGGAGGTCTTCCTAAAGCTTCGACCTTACCGACAGAAAATAATGGCCAACAGAAGGAATGAGAAGCTCGCTCCAAGATACTTTGGGCCTTATTAATCTTAGAGATAAATTGGGACAGTGGCATATCGGCTAAATCTACCACCAACGCTCTCGACCTGTTTTCCTCTGCCTTCTTTGAGTTTTCCCCCTTCGAGCGACAGATTGTGTTTGGCTCCAGCTATGTTGTTCCGCTGCCCCTCTGTATACCGATTTTGTATGGCCGAACGTCCTTGACCTCCTCTTGGGTAGTTCTACCTGACCGTAAACGCAAAAGGGGGGAGTAAGGTTTCATTCAACCCTCGTTTGAGATTCACGCGAAGATCTCCTTCAGATCTAATCTTTCAAAAATACTTGCGTAAAGCTCTCAGGGATGAGCCTTCCATCTCTTACTCAAACTACTTTTAATGGCGTTCCTTTCGTGATTATTCTGTCGGATGAGGAGTTTGATGCTTGCTCACCTTTCAAGTTCACTCTTGCGAAAATTTTGAGTTTCGTAGACCTAATCTTGATGCGATACTGCCAATTTTGCTTCTTTAAAAACTTTCGGGTTTCTATTCGGTTGTTGGCTCGACTCTAGCATGTTGCTATTCAATTATCGAATGATCTTGATAAGTACGCATTTTTTGCTAGGCGATCGTATTTCATCTTCAACTGTCAAATGCTATTATATGAAATGGACACCTTTTGTTCGATATTAAAGAGGAATCCCCCGATCGGTCTGTTTGGATTCTCATTCCCTAACCTTCGTCTTCACTTTTTCCAATCAACAAGTTCTACATGCATTAGTCTCAATTTGGAAGACCATTGAAAACTGATCAAGCTACTGCTTCTCGACAATACCTTCTGTTGCCCGTAATTCTTGTTGTAGAATTGACATTTCGAAGAGTCACCCCAAAGAAATTTTGGGTTGGATCTAAAGCTTTTCAGGTATTTTCAAAAAGTGGAATTGATAATGTGTCCGGATTTCTGTTCTCATTGCAAAATGCATGGCCACGCACACAAAATGATTGTTAATCTTCATCCGGAACTAAAAAAATCCAAAGTTATGCCTAACGGGAAGCTGGCTCTAACCGATTCCTCAAAAAAAAATTATGTCCCTGTAACCGACAAGCAAACGTGAACAAGAAAATTCTGAGAATCGTGGGAACCGCAACCCTCTCTTCATACCTTGATGGATGATTTTGAATCCTTCTGACAAACATCTAATCAATGAAGTTTCCACTGTTAATACATTGCAGTTAACTAATAATCATGTTTTTGACTAATAATCTTGTTTAGAATATTTTCCTACATCAAGATTCTAATGTTAACGAAAGTTCCTGTTAATGAATTGTGTTGTGCTATAACTGAACTACTTTTTTTGTTTCTGTTGCTTCAATGTTCAATGAGGGACAATGAAATCCTATTAAAAAATGTTTACCACCATGTTTTAGATAACAATCCTTATTTCTAATAACAATGGGAGTGAGGATCATGAAGAGGGGAGTTTCATACCTCCGTATACAGGAAAATATTGTGCCTGGCCTAGCCTCAGAAAATCTGACTCAATGTTACAAAGTTCCTTCTAATAGCCCTCATGAGGATAATTTCATACAAGGTGTTCTAAGAAAAAAGGGTAAGCATCCAACAGATTTTTACCCACCAACCCCCAATCAACTAGAGCTCAAAATTCCTCAAAAAACTCCAATGATTAAAGCCCTTTATGAAAGTTAGATGGTATTGGTTAAAGGACTCCAAGCTTCGAGTCCAGTCCGAATTTGTGTAGAAATTCATAATATAAATTACTTGTTTTGAGATGAGCCCTTAATTAAAGAAAAAACAACATTGCTCAACTGCTAAGTTATAAGTTTTTCTAATTATTATGCTAATTGCTCCAACAAAATTTGGATATTTCTGGAATAATTGTTATCTCTTTAAATGTTATTGAGATTTACCTCAATTTGCCACTGTTATATATCTCTTTTCAATGTCAACTTTATGCTTCCTTTGTTTATGATGCGCACCAAAACCAATCGTCTTCCTCTTGGAATCAATTAAGACAATTTGCCTCGAATATTAATTGGTCCCTTGGGTAATCGGTGGTGATTTTAATATTATTTCCAACTCCTCTAAAGACTTGGTGGAATGCCCCAATGTTATTGTGATGGAACGATTTAATTCTATGTAAGTGATTGAAACCTAATGATATTGTTAAATTTGGTAGTCTCTACACGTGGTAAATAGAGCCAATATAGTGGCAAAGATTAAAGACATATATTCTTTTAATGAATGAAGGATTGCTGATTTACCCTCTCCTAGTATTAGAACATCTAGAGAACTCTTTCTGATCATTTCTTCCCCTCTTCGTTTGAATATTAACAAAAGTTTTGCAATCACAATAGTATTAAATTATCTTTAGATTTCAAAATCTAGTGGATTGTTACATGCGATTTCTCTAATCTTCTCCACTAACTGGAATGCTTCGGTTTAAACCTGATAACAATATTCTGCATGTTAAGACTCTTCTAGCTCTCTAGATTAAAGCATGCTTGAGGTGGTGGAATAAATGCATTACAAAAACAACTTATTTGCTAAATAAAAAGATGCGAGACTAAAGTTCTATTTATAGAGACTATTTTCCAACGATCCAGTTCTGATAACATGACCTACCCTGAATCAAGCTAAAGATTCTCTTCTCTTCTTTCAACAATCAAGAAGAATGTATTGGAATCAAAAGTCCAATGCTAAATTTATTGTGGAAGGTGATAGAAACACTAAATTTTTTCTTGCTTTAGCGCCAACAACAAAAAATCTAGATGCCATATTCATAAGATTATTGATGCTGATGGTTCTGTTCTTAATTTCTGATGATCTATTTGGCAACTCTCCGGTGTGGCTTACTTTAAGACATTTTATCCTGCTCGTCTACTTGCTTGCCTATATTCTAACTCTCATATTATATCCCAACATTATTTTGGTGAGATAATAATAATAGCTTTGCCAAACTCCCTTCAGGATAGAGATTTTTAAGAGTTATCAAGGATCTCAAAGCAGTGCGGTTGCGGGACCTGATGGATTTACTACTAAAAATTCTTTATAAATTGGGTTATTATCAAAGAGGATGTTATTAATGCATGGCGATATTCTTTACTGTAAACGCCCCTACCCTAATTTTTTCTCTTCTACTTATATTGAGCTGAATCCCTAAATGCGATGGCCCCTAATCACTAGCATGAATTATAGACCTATCAGTTTGTGTACTTTTCCAAATAAGTTGAACTTAAATCATTGCGAATAGACTATATAACATTTTGCCTAGCAATATTTCTTGAATCAAACGGGCTATTGTGAAAGGATCGTAGCATTTTTGATAATATTTGTTAGCTCAAGAAATCACTCAATGAAATCAATGTAAAATTAAAGTGGCAATGTTATCTTTAAAGCTGTATGTTTCCTAAAGCCTATGACAATCTCACAGGAATTTCCTCTAAAAGGTCTTTCCTCTTTTGGATTTGTGCAAGACTATTTAAGCACTTAATCAAAAAATAGTATTGAAAACTATTTTTTTCTCTTTTATTATATATAATGGCAAAGCATAATGGTTTTTCAATCTTCAAAAGCTTAACAAAGGTGACACTATGGCTCCTGCACTCTATCTTATTGCTATGGAATTTCTTTTCTAGAGGTTTAAATGAATTTATACTTTGAGACATCCAAATTTAAATATCAATACTATTATGAGGTTTACCTAATCATCACCTTAGCTTTGCTGAGATTTTATCTGTTCACTAATGGTCATATTAATAATATTTCTTTACTGTTGAATACCTGATTAGCTTTATAATCATAGTGGTTTATCTATTAACAAAGCTAAAAACACTTTTATTGTTAGCATATCTGTCAATCAGAACAGAATTCAAAGCATATCAAAGATTATGTTGGTTTATGCCTAAAGCTTTACCCATTACGTAGACCTTGGCACCCCCCATCTATAAAGGTAAAAAAGAAATTTCTTTTGATAATATATTTTAACTAAGATTGAGAAGAACCTTAACAATTGGTCCCTCTAATTTTTTTATCCTATGTGGTAGGGGCTCACACCTGATAAAGTCTGTTTAAAACTCGATGCCTATTTATACTTTTCATACCTTATATGCCCTCAACTTCCATCCGTACCAAACTAGAGAGAATATAAACAAGTTTTTTGGGGCTCCTCTTATTAAACAATAAAGGCATTCATGGGTCCTCTTGGGATAAAAATTGTGGTGTGCTTTCTGAAGGTGGCCTTGGTTGCAAACTATTACTGATTCGGCTAAAGCTTTTTTCTTTTAAATTATGGTTTCTTTTAGATCTAACTCATGTATTTGGGCTCGTTTTCATAAATAAGTACTGCCCTAATACACAATCCCTCTATATCTTTTCAAAGAAAACTGACCTTTTAGTTTGGATAGAATCTTTTGCAATATTTAAGTGGAGGCTGAAAAAGTTCATACAATGGGGTCTTGGAAAAGGTGATATTTACTTCTGACAGATAATTGGCTTGGCCCTTCTCTATAGACACTATGCTGAATACGCATTCTATAGTAAATATTAAAGTTTTCTCCAGTTTTTTCAAAGAGAGTTGTGGAAAATGCTAAACTTAGAGAGGTGGTTCCTCCTCATTGTTGAAAAAATTTTAGAGGTCCCTCTTCAACGGCAGAATAAATATGTTAATTTAATCTCTTTGTCTTCTCTGACAATTTATTTTTAAAGGATGGTTTGAGAGTCTTTTAGAATAAAAAAGGACATGGCTCTACTCTTTACTCGGCATATTTTGGCACATGAACTTTCATTATCTTTCATTTTAATTTGGGATGTAATCAAAGGATACAATCCCTGTGGATTTTGGCTTCAAAATGAAATCTACCAATTGTCCTCTAAAATGTCTTTGCTGCCGAATATTGAGACTACATTGATCACCTCTTTGTGGCTGGTGTCATTGCTCAAACTGTTTGGCGTTATTTTTGTAACATGCTAATAGAACCTTTGATTGCTACGCATGGTGATTTTATTTCTGTATCAAAAGTTTGGTTACAAATCTCATAAAGGTCATATTCTAAAATCTAATCCCCCATTCTTATTATTTGGTTTCATTTTGGAATCCAGTAATGATGCTAAGCACAATCGTATTGATATGATGCCACTACTAATATTTCTAATGTTAAACACAAAATCCTTCAAATGCACTCTTACAAGCTTATTTCTAAGAAGAATTTCAAAAACAGTATTCATTTGGCCAATTCTTTTGGTAATACAATTTTTGCTGATAAATTATCACTGCTTGCGTTTGATGAAGATGGTGAAAGTGGAATCAAACCCAAACCACCTTACATTAAGCTAAAATACTGACGGTTCTCCTCTTGGCCCTAACGGTGCTGGTGCTGGCGTATTAATAGAAGAACTTTGGAAAAGTGTTAGCTGTTTATATTCTTCCCCCTATTAACTGCAACACTCGATATACTGCTGAGATTCATGCTCTTCTCCTGGATTGAAATTTGCATTAACAAGTTATATAAGATATTTATGTATGGTATTTTGAAGAGTTGATGCTTTGCTTCTTATACAGATTATTAAGAAAATAATCCTGGTAAACTTAGAAATTTTTATCTTATTAGAAAGCTAAAGCTTTCTCTTTCCATGTTTTCATTATTTTATCTCTCACATTTTTCAGAAGCGAATTTGAGTGGCTGATTGGTTAGGCTAAACGTGGTGCAATATTTTTCCATTATGAAGAATTAAAATCTACTGATTTGGCATCTCTCCTTCCTAAGTGATAGAACATATGGTAGATAAACTGGTACCCTATATCAGGTAATGGTTAACTTCTGGATTCTATGTTGTTTCCTGTATTTCCTTGATTGTTCTATGTTCTATTCTAATTCAATTGGGAATCTTTTTCCTCTTCTGATTGGCGATTGTGCGGATCTGGGTAGCAACTGTTTTCAATTTATTTCTGTTTTGCTTTTGGAAGAATTCGGCTACTATCTATCTCTTTAACTGGTCTATTTCATATCTTGTCAGCTTGTTTTCCTCTCATGCATTTTGTATATGGTTTTTGGTTTTATGAGGTGTAGCTGAGGTCTTTAATATTCTAATGACCTCTTTTTATTGCTGCCCGACATTTCTACCTGCAACTCCATACTTTGGATACTTGCTTTCTTGAATGGCTGCATCTACCCTTGTTCGATTCCTCTGGCTGTTATTATTAATATCCTCTCATGTGGTTTTTGGAGAATTCTGTGCAGGTTCCTTCAGCTCCTTGCGCGCCCCTTGCCTTATATGCCAGGTATTTTTCTGGTTGGTTCTTTTTGTGCTTTTCTTTTGGCCTTTTCTTTTTTGCAGGAATGGATGCTGAACTCTTATCTTCAGAACTTCCTTTTTGGGTGTTGTCTGCTCACAGCACCCATTAGTAGCATCTTTAATTTAAATTGTATTATTAGGACAAGGAACTACACGGGCTCGTATTTTTTTAACTTTTTGATTGTAGTCTCATTCGAGCATAAGAAGTCTGTGGATCCTTTTAAGGAACTATGTAAACCCTTTTTGGAATGTAACTTGTAGGCCCCAAAGTGGGTTTTTTATTAAAAAAAAAAAATGTATGTGAGTGTGTGGGATGATTAATGTTTGGAAACTGTGCATAAGACTGATTGGTAAGAACTGTATAATAACAACTTATAAAAACTGATGATGATTATAAATAATGATGTGAATAGACTGATGATAGATAGATGGATAAGCTGACACATATGTGACCGATGATAGATAAGACTGATGATACAGAGATATGATATACAATGATTGATTAAACTAAAGATATGATTGGATGATTAACCTAACTAATATACGACCGACTGAATATAAATACTAAACATGATCATATGATAATGACAAAAATATGAACTAATAGGTATATGTACGAGTGTGTTGTGTGTGGTGAATTACATGATATTTTTCAATATATGATTGTTACAACTGTAGTTATATCATTACTAAATTTTCTATTGATGCATTGATTTCAATATTTAAGATATCGAGACTTGCTGGGCTTATTAACTACAATCATGTAATTTTTTACATATTTTCGGTAAGGTGAGGATCATGTGAAGTGAGCTTTTTGGACAGCATGCTTATTATTTTTATTCTACACTTATTAATTTATTCCTTTGTATACATGATAGTGAAGTAGTGGATGGACCAGCTTATTTTGTAATCATGATTAATATAAAAAGTTATTTTGGGTGTATCAAGTCGTAAAAAAATCAAATTAATGAATTTATGTTTTTTGCCCTTTAATTCTACTGTTTATAAGAAATTAGACACCTAGTTGATATTTAAATTAAATGACCAGAAATTCAATTCTTCCAACTTAGATTTTGGGGCTGTGACAACCAGGTCCAACAACAGTGGTTAAAGAGGCGATGGTTTGGACGACAACGATCAAGTGGTGATCTAGTGGTGGTAGTTGTGATGTTCCAGACAATAATGAGTGGTTCTTTGACAAATATACTGGGCAGTGGTCTTGCGGTGGAGCTGCTGAGAATTTTTCAAGCCATCCAAGCTCTCTTAACTGGCAAGCTAAAGCCCCCTTAATGTAGAAAGACATGCCATATTGTAGATTTTGTAGAGTGGCAACCCCCTTTAAATACAGAATACTCTACAGCGGCCCTTATTTACGCCATTAATAATAGACCAATTTCAATATAAGTTTGATAGGTCGGTTTCGTGCCAAACTGACTTTGGAAGGTACAGTTCCTCCCGAATCGACCCGCCAGCCCCACATGACCGACTAGGGAATTTAAATTAGGCGGTGTAAACCCACTCTCCCCGGTCTGTCAACCTAAGCTGGTAGGGCCCACAACCTGATTTTAGGGAGCTTGCCGCCCAAGGTGGGGTCCAATAGAGTGAAATTTAAAATTCATAAATAAATACATAATATGAAATGTGGGAATTTAAAATCTAATTAAAATATATAAATATATGGAAGGTTGAAGGGGCGATTATGGGGATAGAAGGCTTATAAATAGAGATGAAGGGGGAATGGGGAACGTATACTAAGATTGGGTTCATCTTGGAGTACTCTTGGAGTTTTGGGATTTCTAAACTTAGTGTCTAGATATTAGGAAGAGAACGATCCTCCTCTCGAATAGATGATCACATTGTATTTTTTTCTAGCTTATTTTTTGCTTTGAGTATCAATAATTTTCTATATGTTTTTCATTGGTCATTTCAATCTCCGATCTTAGATATTCTCGCTATTTTTTATCAATTCCGTATTAGGGTAGCATGCAAACTCAAGAGAATCATATAGGATTACTTGCGAACTCAAGTAGATCCTAATCACATTGATATCATAGCATCGTCTTGGGACCAACGATGGATGAAATATTTAAAATTTCAGCGGTGATTATCACATCCGGAAGAACAAACTTCTTACGATCAAAAAAAGGAAGATGCCAGAAAGAAGGTAGAGTGTGGAAAGAGAAATTTTGACAACTCAAAAATGATTTGGAGAAGATTTTTTTTTTATTTCAAAATCAGATTTTCTACCAACAATGAAAAGGATGGAAGGTAAGTGCACAGGAGGAATGTTAAAGAAATTACTTGAGGTGAAGACCACTCCGGCAGCAATCGGAAGCAAGGGAGACTAACGTCGACCATAGAAGAGAGAAACCAATACAAGTTTAGGGGAAGGAAAATCCATATGGATATATCTTGGAGGGAGAAGAGGCATGCCTCCTCTAGAACCCACTTATCTAGGGAGAAGAATACACCCGACCACCAACAGAATGGCTGTTGAATTCCAGGAAGGAGAAGAGGAGTTCTACTACCAAGATGCTAAATTTGAAAGAGGAAGAATGAATCTGATGCGAATTGCAGGTTTGAATTGTCGCGGAAAGATCTGGGACAACTGGGGAGGCACGTCCCTACTCGTGACTTTGGAGGTTAATGGTGGATTTCGAGGGAACGAGCGATCCAAAGGTAAGGAAACTAAAGATGCCCGTCTTTGACGGAGAGGACGGTCATGGCTGGATCTACAAGGTCTAACTAATTGATACTTCACCATCAATGGAACTAACGGAAAAGAAGAAGCTAACATCAGTTAGACTATGTTTGGAAGGAAAGGTGTGGCAGTACCAATGGAGGGACAAAGACCTATCCGAATTGGAGGGAAATTTAAAAGATGCTTCTTGAATATTTCCGGACAGATAAGGGAAGGAGACTTCTAAAAGCAATTCTTTGCCTTAACATAGGGAAACTGTGGCAGACTACCGAGAACAGATTCGAGTACCTAGCCAGCAGATTGTGACCGGCCTCATAGGACAGTACTGGAAGGAAACTAGATGAAAGGGACTTAAATTAAAAATTTAGGCAACAGTAAGAGTATGTTGAGCCAAGAAACTTGGAAAAGCCTTGGAATATCACAACGGATAGAATATCAAAAGAAGATGGAAGAGTGGCTAAGGGAACAACGGGGGGGGTGGGGGGGGTCTTATTAGTCCTGACAACCACATTCTTACCAATCTAAAGGACCAGCACAAGGATCTGAAGAAGTCATCAAGAAAAAGCTGGTGTATAGTGGAGGAAAATTTCAAAAAGTTTAACCAAAAAAAGAGATGCAAGAGAAAAGATCCAAGGGATTGTGTTTTTAGGTGTGACCGAAAGTACAGGCAAAGGCATATGATCAGGATCAAACTCTCAAGTTCTCACCGTCTGTGATGATGAGGAAGTCTGAAGGGGAGGTGGAATAGGATTAGAAACAGAGGAAGAAGTGAGGAAGCATTTTAGATGTAGGCAGAATGTCTCCTTAACTCAGTAGTGGGATTCACTCTGAATCACATTATGAAGGTCAAATGAGAAATAGCTATTAAGAAGGTTGGTAGTGTTTGATCATAGATAGCGGGGCAACCCACAATTTCTCACTCACCTAAATTCTAGACCTGCATGGGGATTGAGGTAATGGACACTGTGCTATGGGGTAATAAGGGCACGGGAAAGGTGGAGATGGGTTAGAAGAGTTTGTAGGAGAGTAGTGCTAACTAAACAAGGGTTGCATGTAAGGGAGGATTTCCTTCCCTAGAATTGGGAAGCACCGACGTCATAATTATGGGGATGAAGTGTGCTACAAACTTTGGGGTAAATTAAGGTCAAAGGGAGCTTACAAAAATGAAAACAGTGGGGAAGATGAAAGGATGAATGATCCAGGGCGATGCAGGGCTGTCACGATCTAGAGTATCTCACAAATTCATAATAAGGAGCATACAAGAGGTAAGGAGGAGGAATTGGGTGGAACTGCAAAGCTTGGAGGGATCATTGTGGGAAAGAAGAGAAATCCCTCTTACAATACAACATTTTGACAACCCTATTTCTTTGTAAAGCCTACCTAAGCTCTACATCATCTTTAAAGATATATAGATTTATTAACAGCCATCCAACATGTGCATGCATGCTACTGCCTTGATATTTATGCTAATACATCAAAAAGCATGCTATTGCATACCAAGCATGGTTCTGTTCTATGGTTTCTAATAAAGCTTTATTAATCAAATTACACAATATCAACCTAATTTACTAAGGAAAACAGCTATAAACTTATTTTTATTTAAAAAGCTTGCAAATGTATATCTAATAATTAATCTAAACTAATAATTAATCTAAAGATCTCAGTGAAACTATCATCTTGATCTTGACATATGCTAAATGTGTACCTCTGGGAAATGTGTTAAGGCATTTAATAATCTAAATCTCCTCGATATATGCATCAAGCATAGAAGGATCCATTAACTCAAATAAATGCTAAGGCATCAAAACATCCAAGGAAGACTATAATCATCGCTCCAAGGAGTGACTGTAACAAACATCATCAGCTTCTTAAATCTAAGTTTTGTTTCCCCAATTTGAGTAAACCTAAATCTTCAATTGCCTTAGCATGCTAAACCTATGAACCTTTTAGCTGGAGAGGTACAATATGCATTTTACTAATAAATGAGCTAAAAGTTGACATTGAGAATTGCATATTCAACAAACTTCCACCCATGATCCTTCGCACCAAATTTGGATGGAATTGCACAGACACGGACATTACGACACACACAGATATGACAAGACACGGATACAGAACACGTCAATTTATTGAAAATATAGGACATGGACACAGGTTGGACACGGTATTATAGTTTTTATAATTTAAAAATAATGTATAAAAATTTGAATAATTATAATTTTAAAAATAATTTAGAAATAATAAGTCATTTAACTAGAATTTTTACTTAAAATAATTAATATTAGGATATCGAGCCGGGCGTCGATGCCGTTTATCCAGTCATCAAGAGAGGAGATGACAATGTTATCGAGAGTCGGGAATTGATGTTATGCAATAAATATTGTCCATCAATATTAAGAGGGTGTTTATCGTCGATGTTGAGAGGGCTCTTGATTTAGTGTTGTGGATAAAAAATAAGAAATTAAATTTTTATATAATAAATAAGTAAAAAATTTATAATACAGAAATTATTTTTTTAAAAAAAAGTCATAAAATATTTAAGATACGAGTGTCGGACACGCGTGTCCAATTTATTTTTAATATTTTTTTAATTGGACACGTTTTCGGTGTGTCTGACACGTGTTGGGAGAGTGTCGGGTGCATGTCGTATCGGATACATGACAGACACTGCACGCCTCTTTGAGGAGAAGTATCAGTGTATCATAAGTTGCTACTTATTTGATCAAAAAATATACTTAAGACTCTCTGACTCTTTGGACTAGGGGCTACTAGTAAACTCAAGATGATGGAATCGTAGAATTTTTATCATATTTATTTTCATTAGCATAACTATATCATTCATGAACTAAATTTAAGTCTAAATTTGAGCTCATGCATCCTCCCTAATTAGAGGGGTGATTAATTATGGGTAGTGGCACCAATAAAGAGCCTTGAGCTAAAATCTTGATAATCTTAATTCTCTGGAAAAAATTTGTAAATCAAGCACTAAAATTTTTAAGCTCGATCACCTTTCATAAGCTCACAATATTCAATGCAGCTTGTGATTCTGATGGTCTTGAAATATTGTATCATGGTTGAGCAAGATTTGAGAGTGAGGAACTCCCACGATCTCTACGTGGTTAAGTTGTTACTTGGTACATGACACTAGCTGATATTCAGTAAAGTTTTTATTTGAGTATGGGTGATGATTGATATGAATTCACATTGAAGTAGCTTTTTATTGAAAGTGAAAAATGAGTTAAATTTCTTATGTAGTATTGGTGATCCTCGCTAATTAGCTTATGCTTTTAGATCGATGTGTTCATCTACTAGTATATTTATTTTGTAATGTGGTGGCTCTCTACTTTCCAAGTACTCTCGCCAATTTTTCCATCCTTAAAAATCCTTCTTATTTGAATATTCATATTAGTTCATTCTTATGATTGGATGAATCTGAAAACTTTTAGCACTCTTCATTTTTGGTTTTGGTTTATATGATCTTTTCTTGCAGCTAATAAGATTGTTGTCAAAAATATCCCCAAAGCTTTAGATGTTTGCATCATTTGGTGATAAACATTATAAATATGATCGAAATATATGATAGTATAAAACTCACAGAGGTTTTACACGTTGAATAAGAAAATAGATTACAAGTTCATAAAGGATAAAATACTAGCTAAAGTTCAAAAAGTACAACAAAATTCAAAATAAAACCTAATGTATATATATATGTATATGTATGTGTGTGTGTCGAGCTTTTCTTTATGGGAAATAGTGTTAAAAATAGAGATTTAGTTCAAGCAGGAAGGGAAAGTTGATCTCGCTCGCCCTAGCCGCTCTGGCGATTTAGGGCTACCCTCCTTCCGACCTCTTCGACCCTGGTTTCCTCTGCCTTCTTTGAGTTTTCTCGAGCGATCGTTGTGTTTTGGCTCCAGCTTGTGTTCTCTGCCCCTTCTGGACCATTTTGGTATGGCCGGAATCGCTCCTTCCTCCTCTTGGGGGTAGGTCTCTGAGCCAGTAACGCAAAAGAGTAAGGGTTTCTTCAACCTCGTTGATGATTCTCCGAAATCTCCTTCGAGATCTAGATCTTTCAAAGAGGTACTTGCGGGTAAAGCTTCTGCAGGTGATGAGCTTCCATCTCTTACTCAAACTACTTTTAATGGCGTTCCTGCGATTTTACTGTCGGATGAGGAGGTTTTGAAGCTTGCGTCTCCGTTCAAGTTCACTCTTGTCGGTAAATTTGGTCTTCGTAGACCTAATCTTGATGCGATACGCCAATTTTTTGCTTCTTTAAAACTTTCGGGTTTCTATTCGGTTGGTTTGCTCGACTCTAGGCATGTTGCTATTCAATTATCGAATGATCTTGATTATAGTCGCATTTTTGCTAGGCGATCGTATTTCATCTTCAACTGTCAAATGCGTATTTTGAAATGGACACCTTTTTTCGATATTAAAGAGGAATCCCCCATCGTGTCTGTTTGGATTTCATTCCCTAACCTTCGTCTTCACTTTTTCAATCAACAAGTTCTACATGCATTAGGCTCAATTTTTGGAAGACCATTGCAAACTGATCAAGCTACTGCTTCTCGTACTAGACCTTCTGTTGCCCGTATTCTTGTTGAGATTGACATTTCGAAGAGTCACCTCAAAGAAATTTGGGTTGGATCTAAAGCTTTCGGGTATTTTCAAAAAGTGGAATTTGATAATGTGCCGGATTTCTGTTCTCATTGCAAAATGCATGGCCACGCACAAAATGATTGTTTTAATCTTCATCCGGAACTAAAAAAATCCAAAGTTATGCCTAACGGGAAGCTTGGCTCTACCGATTCTCAAAAAAAAAATTATGTCCCTGTAACCGACAAAGCAAACGTGAATACAGAAAATTCTGAGAATCTGGTGGAACCGCAACCCGTTCTTCATAACCTTGATGTTGATGATTTGAATCCTTCTGACAACATCTTAATCAATGAAGTTTCCACTGTTAATACATTGCAGTTAACTAATAATCATGTTTTGTCTAATAATCTTGTTTTAGATTATTTTCCTACTCATGATTCTAATGTTACGAAAGTTCCTGTTAATGATTGTGTTGCTATACTGAACCTACTTTTTTTGTTTCTGTTGCTTCTATGTTCAATGAAGGGGACAATGATGTTCCTATTAAAAATTGTTTACCACCTATGTTTTTAGATAACAATGCTCTTATTTCTAATAACAATGGGAGTGAGGATCATGAAGAGGGGGAGTTCATACCTCCGTATACAGGAAATATTGTGCCTGGCTCTAGCTCCGAGAAATCTGACTCAGATGTTTACAAAGTTCCTTCTAATAGTCCTCATGAGGATAATTTCATACAGGTTTCTAAGAAAAAGGGTAAGCAGTCCAAACAGATTTTACCACCAACTCCCAGATCAACTAGAGCTCAAAATTCCTCAAAAAACTCCAATGATTAAAGCCCTTTTATGAAATGTTAGAGGTATTGGTGGTAAGGACTCCAAGCTTCGAGTCCGTAATTTGTGTAGAATTCATAATATTTAATTACTTGTTTTGATTGAGCCTTTAATTAAGAATATCAACATTGCTTCTACTGCTAAGTTATTAGGTTTTTCTAATTATTATGCTAATTGCTCCAACAAAATTTGGATATTCTGGAATAATGTTATCTCTTTAAATGTTATTGAGGATTTACCTCAAGTTTGCCACTGTTATATTTCTCTTTTCAATGTCAACTGTTATGCTTCCTTTGTTTATGATGCTTGCACCAAAACCAATCGTCTTCCTCTTTGGAATCAATTAAGACAATTTGCCTCGATTATTAATGGTCCTTGGTGTATCGGTGGTGATTTTAATATTATTTCCAACTCCTCGGAAAGACTTGGTGGTAATGCCCCCAATGTTATTGCGATGGACGATTTTAATTCTATGTAAGTGATTGAAACCTTAATGATATTGGTTATTTTGGTAGTCCTTACACGTGGTATAGAGCCAATTTGTGGCAAAGATTAGACATATTTCTTTTTAATGATGAATGGATTGCTGATTTACCCTCTTCTAGTATTGAGCATCTTAGTAGAACTCTTTCTGATCATTTTCCTCTTCGTTTGAATATTAACAAAAGTTTGCATCACAATGTTTTAATTATCTTTTAGATTTCAAAATATGTGGATGTTACATGCTGATTTCTCTAATCTTCTTTCCACTAACTGGAATGCTTCGGTTTATCCTGATAACAATATTTCTGGCATGTTAAGACTCTGGTCTAAGCTCTCTAGATTAAAGCAGTGCTTGAGGTGGTGGAATAAATGCATTTTCAAAAACTTATTTGCTAATATTAAAGATGCTGAGACTAAAGTTTCTTATTTAGAGACTATTTTCCAACGTAATCCTAGTTCTGATAACATGACCTACCTGAATCAAGCTAAAGATTCTCTTCTTCTTCTTCAACATCAAGAAGAATGTTATTGGAATCAAAAGTCCAATGCTAAATTTATTGTGGAAGGTGATAGAAACACTAAATTTTTTCATGCTTTAGCCAACAACAAAAAATCTAGATGCCATATTCATAAGATTATTGATGCTGATGGTTCTGTTCTTAATTCTGATGAGTCTATTTGCAACTCCGGTGTGGCTTACTTTAAGAACATTTTTACCTGCTCGTCTACTTGCTTGCCTATTTCTAACTCTCATATTATTCCCAACATTATTTGTGAGGATGATAATAATATGCTTTGCCAAACTCCTTCTGAAGATGAGATTTTTAGAGTTATCAAGGATCTCAATAACAGTGCGGTTGCGGGACCTGATGGATTTACTACTAAATTCTTTTAAGATAATTGGGTTATTATCAAAGAGGATGTTATTAATGCAGTGGCGGATTTCTTTACTGGTAACCCCTACCCTAAATTTTTCTCTTCTACTTATATTGTGCTGATCCCTAAATGCGATGGCCCTAATCACTAGCATGATTTTAGACCTATCAGTTTGTGTACTTTTCTCAATAAGTTGAACTCTAAAATCATTGCGAATAGACTTATTAACATTTTGCCTAGCATTATTTCTTTGAATCAAACGGGCTATGTGAAAGGTCGTAGCATTTTTGATAATATTTTGTTAGCTCAAGAAATCACTCATGATATCAATGTTAAAATTAAAGGTGGCAATGTTATCTTTAAGCTTGATGTTTCTAAAGCCTATGACAATCTCAACTGGAATTTCCTCTATAAGGTTCTTTCTCTTTTTGGTTTTAGCAGATCTTTTATTTCTCTTATCAAAAATAGTATTGAAAACTATTTTTTCTCTGTTATTATTAATGGCAAGCATAATGGTTTTTTCAAATCTTCAAAAGGCTTAAGACAAGGTGACACTATGTCTCCTGCTCTCTTCATTATTGCTATGGAATTTCTTTCTAGAGGTTTAAATGATTTATACTTGAGACATCCAAATTTAAATTATCATACTATTAGAGGTTTACCTATATCTCACCTTAGCTTTGCTGATGATTTTATTCTGTTCACTAATGGTTCTATTAATAATATTTCTTTACTGTTGAATTTCCTGATTAGCTTTTATAATCATAGTGGTTTATCTATTAACAAAGCTAAAAGCACTTTTATTGTTAGCAGTTCTGTCAATCAGAACAGAATTCAAAGCATTCAAAGATTATGTGGTTTTATGCCTAAAGCTTTACCCATTACGTACCTTGGCACCCCCATCTATAAAGGTAAAAAAAGAAATTTTCTTTTTGATAATATTTTTACTAAGATTGAGAAGAAGCTTAACAATTGGTCCTCTAATTTTTTATCCTATGGTGGTAGGCTCACTCCGATAAAGTCTGTTTTAAACTCGATGCCTATTTATCTTTTTCATACCTTATTGCCCTCTACTTCCATCCGTACCAAACTAGAGAGAATATTAAACAAGTTTTTTTGGGGCTCCTCTTTTAACAATAAAGGCATTCATGGGTCCTCTTGGGATAAAAATTGTGGTGTGCTTTCTGAAGGTGGCCTTGGTTGCAAATCTTTATCTGATTCGGCTAAAGCTTTTTCTTTTAAATTATGGTTTTCTTTTAGATCTAACGTCAGTATTTGGGCTCGTTTCATAAATATTAAGTACTGCCCTAATACTCATCCCTCTTTATGCTTTCATAGAAATACTGACTCTTTTATTTGGAAGAGGCTTTGCAATATTAAGTGGGAGGCTGAAAAGTTCATACAATGGGGTCTTGGAAAAGGTGATATTTACTTCTGACAAGATAATTGGCTTGGGTCTTCTTCTATTGACACTATGCTGAATACGCATTCTATTAGTAATATTAAAGTTTCTCAGTTTTTTCAAAATGGCTTGTGGAATATTGCTAAACTTAGAGAGGTGGTTCCTCCCTTCATTGTTGAAAAAATTTTAGAGGTCCCTCTTCAACTGCAAGATAAATATTTAATTTTATTCTCTTTGTCTTCTTCTGACAATTTTATTTTAAAGGATGTTTGAGAGTCTTTTAGAATAAAAAAGGAATGCTCTACTCTTTACTCGGCTATTTGGCACATGAACTTTCCTTTATCTTATTCTATTTTAATTTGGAGATGTATCAAAGGATACATTCCTGTGGATTTTAGGCTTCAAATGAAAGGCTTCCAACTGTCCTCTAAATGTCTTTGCTGCTCGGATATTGAGACGATTGATCACCTCTTTGTGTCTGGTGTCATTGCTCAAACTGTTTGGCGTTATTTTTGTAACATTGCTAATAGACCTTTGATTGCTACGCATGGTGATTTTATTTCTGTTATCAAAAGTTGGTTACAAATCTCTAAAGGTCATATTCTAAATCTTATCCCCATTCTTATTATTTGGTTCATTTGGAAATCCCGTAATGATGCTAAGCACAATCGTATTGATATGGATGCCACTACTATTATTTCTAATGTTAAACACAAAATCCTTCAAATGCACTCTTACAAGCTTATTTCTAAGAAGAATTTCAAAAACTGTATTCATTTGGCCAATTCTTTGGTCATTCATTTTGCTGATATTTACACTGCTGCTGTTGATAAGATGGTGAAGTGGATCAAACCCAAACCACCTTACATTAAGCTTAATACTGACGGTTCTCTTGGCCCTAACGGTGCTGGTGCTGGCGGTATTATTAGAGATGACTTTGGTAAAGTGTTAGCTGTTTATTCGGCCCCTATTAACTGCAACTCTGCGATTACTGCTGAGATTCATGCTCTTCTCCTTGGACTGAATATTTGCATTAACATAGGTATTAGTTTTATTTGGATTGAGGTTGATGCTTTGCTTCTTATACAGATTATTAAGAATATAATTCCTGGTAATCTTGAGAATTTTTATCTTATTAGAAAGCTAAAGCTTTCTCTGTCCAGTTTTCATTATTTTATCTCTCACATTTTTCATGAAGCGAATTTGTGTGCTGATTGGTTAGCTAAACGTGGTTGCAATATTTTTCATTATGAAGAATTAAATCTTACTGATTTGCATCCTCTCCTTCAAGGTATAATCATGTTAGATAATACTGGTTTACCCTATATCAGGTATGGTTAACTTCTGGATTTCTATGTTGTTTCCTGTATTTCTTGATTGTTCTATGTTCTACTTCAATTGGGATCTTTTTCCCTCTTCTGTATTGGCGGATTGTGCGGATCTGGGTAGCAACTGTTTCAATTTATTTCTGGTTTGCTTTGGGATGAATTCTGGCTACTATCTTTCTCTTTACTGGTCTATTTCATATCTTGTCAAGCTTGTTTGTTCCTCTCATGCAGTTTGTAGTATGGTTTTTTGGTTTTTTGAGGTGTAGCTGAGGTCTCTTAATATTCTTATGACTCTTTTTTATTGCTGCCCGAGCATTTCTACCTGCAACTCCATGTCTTTGGATACTTGCTTTCTGAATGGCTGCATCGACCCCTTGTTCTGTTCCTCTTTGCTGTTTTATTTCATATCCTCTCATTGGGTTTTTTGGAGAATTCTGTGCAGGTTACCTTCAGCTCCTTTGCGCTCTACCTGCCTTGTTATCCAGGTATTTTTCTGGTTGGTTCTTTTTGTGCTTTTCTTTTGGCCTTTTCTTTTTTGCAGGAAGTGGATGCTGAACTCTTATCTTCAGAACTTCCTTTTTTGGGTGTTGTCTGCTCACAGCACCATTAGTAGCATCTTTTATTTAAATTGTATTATTAGGACAAGGAACTACGGGCTCGTATGTCTTTTTTACTTTTTGATTGTAGCTCATTCAAGCATTAGAGAGTCTGTGGATCCTTTTAAGGACTATGTAACCTCTTTTTGGATATTAACGTGTAGGCCCCAAAGTGGGTTTTAATTAAAAAAAAATGTATGTGTGTGTGTGGATGATTAATGTTTGGAAACTGGCATAAGACTGATTGGTAAGAACTGTAGAATGACAACTTATAAAACTGATGATTGATGATATATATGATAGATGTGATAGACTGATGATAGATATGATGGATAGGCTGATCACATATGTGACCGATGATAGATAAGACTGATGATACATGAGATATGATATACAATGATTGATTAACTAATGATATGATTGGATGATTAACCTAACTAATATACATCGGACTGATAGAATACTAACATGATCATATGATATATGACAAAAATATGACTAATAGGTATATGTACGTGTGTGTGTGTGTGTGTGAATTACATGATATTTTTCATATTGATTGTTACACTGTAGTTATATCATTACTGTTTCTATTGATGCATTGATTTCAATTGTAGATATCGATGACTTGCTGGGCTTTTATACTCATCATGTAATTTTTACATATTTTCGGGTAAGGGTGAGGATCATGTGAAGTGAGCTTTTGGACAGCATGCTTTATTTTTTATTCTACACTTATTAATTATTCCTTTGTAGTCATGATATGTAGTAGTGATGGACCAGCTTATTTTGTATCATGATTATTATATAAAAGTTATTTTGGGGTTGTATCAAGTCGTAAATATCAAATTAATGAATTTATGTTTTTTGCCCTTTATATTCTACTGTTTATATGAAATTAGACAACTCTAGTTGATATTTAAATTAAATGATAAAGAAATTCAATTCTTCCAACTTAGATTTTGGGGCTTGACAACATGGTCCGACAACAGTGGTTTAATGATGGCGATGGTTGGACGACAACGATCAAGTGGTGATCTAGTGGTGGTAGTTGGATGGTTGTCCAAAACAATAATGAGTGGTTCTTTGACGATATTAGCTGGGCAGTGGTCTGGCGGTGGAGCTCTGAGATTTTTCAAGCATCCAAGCTCTCTTAACTGGCAAGCTAAAGCCCCCTTTATGTAGAAAGCATGCCTATTTGTAGATTTTGAGAGTGGCAACCCCTTTAAAATCAGGAATACTCTACCAGACGGCCCTTATTAACGCCATTAATAATAGACCATTATTTCAATATTTAAGTGTCTGATAGGTCGGTTCGTGCCAAACTGACTTGGGAGAGGTCAGTTCCTCCCGAATCGACCCAGCCAGCCCCACATGGACCGACTAGGGAATTTAAATTAGGCGGTGTAAACCACCTCTCCCGGTCTGTCACCTAAGCTGGTAGGGCCCACAACCTATTTTAGGCTTGCCGCCCAAGGTGGGGGTCCAATAGAGTGAATTTAAATTCTAAATTAAATACATATATGAAATGTGGGGAATTTAAATTCTAAATTAAATATATATATGGAAGGTGAGAGGGGCGATTATGGGGATAGGAAGGCTTATAAATAGAGATGAAGGGGGAAGGGTGAACGTATACTTAGATTGGTGTTCTCTTGGAGTCTCTTGGAGTTTTGGGTTCTAAACTTAGTGTCTAGAGATTAGGAGAGAACGATCCTCCTCTCGAATAGATGATCAATTGTATTTTTTTCTAGCTTATTTTTGCTTTAGTATTCAATAATGTTCTATTGTTTTCTTGGTCATTTCATCTCCGATCTTAGATATTCTCGCTATTTTTTATCAATTCCGTATTAGGGTTGCTTGCAAACTCAAGTAGATCATATAGGATTACTTGCGAACTCAAGTAGATCCTATCACATTGATATCAGAGCATCGTCTTGGGACCAACGATGGATGAAATTTTAAAATTTCAGCGGTGATTTCACATCCGGAAGACAAACTTCTTACGATTCATAAGAAGGAAGATGGCCAGAAAGAAGGTAGAAGTGTTGGAAAGAGAAATTTGACAACTCAAAAATGATTTGGAGGGAAGATTTTTTTTTTATTTTCAAAATCAGATTTCTACCAACAATGAAAGGATGGAAGGTAAGTGCACATGGAGGAGATGTTAAAGAAATTACTTGAGGTGAAGACCACTCCGGCAACATCGGAAGCAAGGGAGACTAACGTCGACCATAGAAGAAGAGGAAACCATAACAAGTTTAGGGGAAGGGAAAATCCATATGTAGATATCTTGGAGGGAGAAGAGGCATGCCTCCTCTAGAACCACTTTCTAGGGAGAAGATAAGCACCCGACTCAACAGAAGGGCTGTTGAATTTCCAGGAAGGAGAGAGGAGTTCTACTACCAAGATGCTAAATTTGAAAGAGGAAGAATGGAATCTGATGCGGAATGCAGGTTTGATTGTCGGAGGGAAGATCGGGACAACTGGGGAGCACGTCCTACTCGTGACTTTGGAGGTTATGGTGGATTTCGAGGGAACGGAGGCGATCCAAAGGTAAGGAAACTAAAGATGCCCGTCTTTGACGGAGAGGACGGTCATGGCTGGATCTACAAGGTCGAACGATTGATACTTCACCATCAATGGACTAACGGAAGAAGAGAAGCTAACAGCAGTTAGACTATGTTTGGAAGGAAAGGTGTTGGCATGGTACCAATGGAGGGACATAAGGGAGCCTATCCGAACTTGGAGGGAATTTAAAGAATGCTTTCTTGAATATTTCCGGACAGATAGGGAAGGAGACTTCTATAAGCAATTCTTTGCCTTAACATAGGAGGAAACTGTGGCAGACTACCGAGACAGATTCGAGTACCTAGCCAGCAGATTGGACCGGCTCTCAGAGACAGTACTGGAAGGAAACTAGATGAAAGGACTTAAACTGAAAATTTAGGCAACAGTAAGAGTATTGGAGCCAAGAAACTTGGGAAAAGCCTTGGAATTAGCACAACGGATAGAATATCAAAAGAAGATGGAGAGAGTGGCTAAGGGGAACAACTCAGGGGGGGGTCTTATAGGCTGACAACCACATTCTTACCATCTAAAGGACCAGCACCAGTGAGTCTGAAGGAAGCATTCAAGGAAAAAGCTGGTGGAGGAGTAAGTGGAGGAAATTTCAAAAAGTTAACCAAAAAAGAGATGCAAGAGAAAAGATCCAAGGGATTGTGTTTTAGGTGTGACGAGAAGTACAGGTCAAGGCATATGTATCAGGATCAAACTCTTCAAGTTCTCACCGTCTGTGATGATGAGGAAGCTGAAGGGGGAGGTGGAAGTGGATTAGAAACAGAGGAAGAAGAGAGGATGCATTTAGATGTAGCAGAAGTCTCCTTAACTCAGTAGTGGGATTCACTCTGAATCACATTATGAAGGTCAAATGAGAAATAGCTATTAAGAAGGTGGTAGTGTTGATCATAGATAGCGGGGCAACCCACAATTTCATCTCCACCTAAATTCTAGACCTGCTGGGGATGAGGTTAGTGGACACTGGTGGCTATGGGGTAATGATGGGCACGGGAAAGGTGGAGATGGTTAGAAGAGTTTGTAGGAGAGTAGTGCTAACTATACAAGGGTTGCATGTAAGGGAGGATTTCCTTCCCTTAGAATTGGGAAGCACCGACGTCATATTGGGGATGAAGTGGCTACAAACTTTGGGGTAAATTAAGGTCAATTAGGGAGCTTTAAAAATAGAATTAGTGGGGGAAGGATGAAGGATGATGATCCAGGGCGATGCAGGGCTGTCACGATCTAGAGTATCTCTCAAATTCATAATAAGGAGCATACAAGAGGTAGGAGGAGGATATTGGGTGGAACTGCAAAGCTTGGGGGGATCATTGTGGGGAAAGAAGGAGAAATCCCTCTTACAATACAACCAATCATACAACAGTTCAAGGAAATCTTCCATCCACCTCAAGGCTTACCACCCACCAGAGATCAGGAGCATGCAATTATTCTGAAGGAAGGGGTATCACCAATCAGTGTATGACCCTACTACTACCCCCACATTGAGAAGGATGAGATCGAGAAGCTTATCAGTGAAATGTTGAAGGCAGACATCATAAGGCAGAGTGTAAGTCCTTTCTCTAGTCTCGTCTTGCTAGTCAAGAAAAAAGATGGGAGCTGAAGGTTCTGTGTGGATTATAGGACATTAAATAAGGAGACTGTGCCAAATAAGTTTTTCATTCCGATGATCAGTGAATTATTGGATGAGCTACATGGAGCAAAGGTGTTTTCCAAAATGGACTTGAAATCAGGCTACTATCAAATTCGAATGAAGGACAAGGATATTAAGAAGATGGCCTTTCGAACACACAAAGGGCGCTACGAATTCTTGGTAATGCCATTTGGACTTACAAATGCTCCTGCTACCTTCCTATCTCTAATGAATCGGGTATTCAGGCCATACCTTCTGATGTTTGTCTTAGTTTTCTTTGATTACATACTTGTATATAGCCAAACCACGAAGGAGCATTCGAAGCACTTAAAGGTGGTATTTGGAGTCCTACAGGAGCATCATCTCAAAAAAAACCTAAAGAAATTCAGCTTCGCACAACCTAGGATGGAGTACCTGGGGCACGTGGTCTCCCAAGAAGGGGTGGAAGCTGAGCAAACCAAAATTGAGGCTATGCAGAAGTGGCCCATACCAAGGAACCTGTGAGAGTTGAGGGGGTTCCTAGGACTCACATGCTACTACCGGAGGTTTGTAAAGGGATACAATACCATGGAAAGACCCCTAACCGAGCAACTAAAGAAGGACAGCTTCTTGCGGGGAAAAGAAGTTGAGAAATTAAAAGAAGTCATGGCGACAGTCCCAGTTTTAGCTCTTCTAGATTTCAGTCAGATTTTTTGTAGTAGAGACCAATGCATCTGGATATGGGTTGGGGGCGGTACTCATACAGAACCACATGCCTATAGCATATTTCAGCCAGACCCTCTCTACCAGAGCTCGGCTAAAATCAATATATGAGAGAGAGCTAATAGTGATTGTGCTGGCAATCCAAAAATGGCATCCCTATCTATTAGGTAGGCACTTCATCATTAGAACAGATCACCGAAGTTTAAAATACTTAGTCGAGCAAAAAATGGTGATTGAGGAATATCAGAGGTGGTTATCCAAACTCCTTGGCTATGATTTTGAGATCCAATATAGGCCTGGATTAGAAAATAAAGCCACCGACACTCTATCAAGATGTGTGGGGAAATTGCAAGGGATAACAATCTCGATACCATTGATATTAGACTGGGAGGCAATCAAGGAAGAAAGTATGCAGGATGAAGGGTTAAGAAGGATCAGGGAGGATTTGGTAAAAGATACAGGCAGCCATCCTGGATACTCACTCGATGGAGGAAAACTCTTACATCAAGGAAGGTTTGTGATGCCAAGGACTTCCATCCACATTCCAAATCTGCTACAAGAATTTCATGGAAGTGCAGTTGGAGGCCATTTAGGGGTACAGAAGACATACTAAAGATTAGCAGCTGAATTATATTGGAAGGGGATGCATAAAGATGTGGAAGACATGGTAGCGAGATGTAAGGTATGCCAGAGAAACAAGTATTTGGCAATGGCTCCAGGAGGATTGGTACAACCTTTGACACTTCCAAATAGGGTATGGGAGGAAGTGTTCATGATTTTTATAGATGGTCTACCCCGATCCGGAGGATTCACAGTCATCATAGTGGTGGTGGACAGACTCAGCAAGTACGCACACTTCATTCCTCTTCGGCACTCCTACACCGCAACAACAGTGGTCGCCACTTTCATCAGGGAGATAGTCAGATTATATGGAGTACTAGAGGCAAAGTATTCCTCAGCCATTTCTGGAGGAAGTTGTTCATATTACAAGGAATAGTTCTAAAAGAAGTGCCTACCACCCACAGATAGATGGCCAGACAGAAGTGATTAACACAAGCTTGGAGACCTATCTGAGGTACTTCGTATCAGGGAAACCTAAGCTGTGGGCCAAATGGCCTTCATGGGCAGAATATTGATACAACACCTCTTATCATTCTGCTTCTCAGATGACCCCTTTCAAGGTGCTGTACAGAAGGGATCCTCCTCTCTTGGTGCCCTGTGGGAGTAGCAACACTCCTGTTTCTTGAGTAGAGGAATACTTGGAGGAAAGAGACAAAGTGTTAGAAAAACTAAAGGAACACCTTCTGAGACCCCAACAGATTATGAAACAACAAGCTAATGGGCATATGAAGGACGTCCAGTTCGAAGTTGAGGAGGTCTTCCTAAAGCTTCGACCTTACCGACAGAAAATAATGGCCAACAGAAGGAACTTATGTATTTATAGTGTTTTGTGTGTACACAGGTATAGTTGTGATTTATTATCTGTTATAGATGGATGGTCGGGATATCTAAGGCCATGTGAGCTGTTAGCCTATTAGGTTTCATCTGTGAGCAACAATCGTCTATCCTTTTTACTTCCTCTCAGGCTGATGGGATGCTGTGATCCGCCAGTTTGTCACAGAGATGACGAAAGCGCATTGTGGACATGGGTTTGGTTAAGATGCTGCGATCTGATCCTGGGTGCTAATCAGAACAACTCGAATGGTTTTGGAGTGGATCTGGTGTCGAATGAAGTGGTGGTCGTTCTCAATGTATTTCGTCCTTGCATGGAAAATGAGATTGTTGGCTAGTGCTATGATTTAGATATTGTCACAGTGGAGATCTGTCTGGTGCAAAATGGGTACTTTGAAGTCTTGTAGTAGTTGGCGTAGCCATATAATGTCTGTGATGGTTGCAGCCAAGGCTCTGTATTCTACCTCTGTGGATGATCTTTCGACAATATATTGTTTCTTGACACTCCATGATATCACTGTGTTATCAAGGAATAAACAGTATCCCGAGGTAGATTTTCGTTTGTCAGTGTCACTTGCCCTATCTTCATCTTAGTTTGAGTTGAAGTGGTCCATGGGAGATCGGGATGCCATAGTTGAGTGTTCCTTTGATGTACCTGAGTAATCTTTTGAGGAGGTATGCATGATATGGTTGTAAGTTATGCATGTGTTGACAAAGTAAGTTGACATGGTAGGCTATGTCCGTTTTGGTGATGGTGAGGTGTTGTAAAGATCCTATGAGTTGTCTGTAAGTGTGGGGGTCATTGAGGAGAGGGTCGAGTGGTATGTTTTGTGGGGGTTTGGATAGAGGTTTGCAACGGTGGAGGCTTACTGTGGTGAGAATGGATGTGACGTAGTGAGTTTGAGAGAGAAATAGAGATTGGTCGTGAGATGTGATGTTGATGCCAAGAAAGTTGTTGGTTGTACCTAAATGTTTCATGGCAAAGGTTTGATGCTACTGCAATATGTTGTTAAAGATCTGGGAGTCTTATTATTACCTCTGAGTAAGATGTCGTTGATGTATGTAAGTAGATAAATCTGAGAGTCTTATTGAGAGAGTATAAGTAGTGATGAGTTTGCTTTACTCGAGTGGAAGCCTATTTGTTGTTAAAATGCTGAAAAAGTTATGAACCATTATCTTGAGGCCTATGTGAGTCCATATATCGCCTTGTGAGGGAGGCAGACGTGGTTTGGGTGTTGAGTGTCCTCGTATCCTTAGGGTTATTTCATGTAATTGTATCTGTTAGTTTACTATGTAGAAAGGCATTGGCCATGTCCAGTTGGTGGACTTCCATATTTTGTTAAAGGCAATTATGAGTAACATCCATATGGTTGGGAATTTAGCTACTGGGCTAAAAATTTTTAGGTAGTTCATTCCATTTTCTTGTTTGTGCCCTTGAGCTACTAGTTGTGCTTTGTATATGGCTATGGATCCATTGAATGGAGTTTGGTTTTGTATGTCCATTTGCAACAAGTATAGGTGTGTTTGTTGGGGGTGGGACCAAAGTCCAAGTTGCATGCTGCGGTAGTGCAAGAAATTCGGTTGCCATTGATTGCCTCCAGTGGTGATGTTTGGATGCTTCCATGTATATGTTGGGGTCTGGAGAGATGTGGTTTTGGGAATTCTGGTGTAGTAGGTTTATGATTGTTTTTGGTTTGAGGGAGCCTATTTTTAGTCTTGTGACCTTGGGTGAGTGCATGTGACTATGTGTATTGTGGTTTGTATGGTTTTGGGGAGAGGTATAGTTATTGGGTGGGGAGTTGATGATGAAAATGATGTTGAGGGATGGGTTTCTGGTGAAGGATTTGTGGGAGTGGTGGTTTGTGAGGCTAGGGGTGTAATGTGATGGGGGAAGGTAATATGGGGTGAGGGTATGGTATTGGTTTGGGTTATGGGTGTGAGAAGTAGAGGATTGGATGGAGGGATTGTCTTGGGTGGTGATTTTGTTGTGGTTTGGGCAAATGGGAATGTGGTCTCATGAAAGGTTAAGTGTTCGGAGATGGTTATATGATTGGTGGTTGGGTTGAGGCATTTATATCCTTTGTGGGAGTTTGAGTATCCCAAAAAGATACATGAGGTGGCTCGGGGAGCCATTTTATGTCTATTGTGGGGAGGGATCCATGGGAAGCAAGCACATACAACAATTTTATGATAAAATAATCGGGAGTTTTGTTGTATAGGATCTATAATGGGGATTTATTGTGGTTTGTATGGGATGGAAGCCTGTTAATTAAATAAGAGGCACTCATGACTGCATCAGGCCAATATGAGTAATAAAGGTACAGAGGCTGTATTTAATAAGGTTCTTGTTATTTCAATAATGTGTCGGTACTTACGTTCAACAATGACATTCTGTTTAAGAGTGCAAGGGCATGAAATTTGATGGATAATGCCATGTTTTGTAGATATGATTGTAGAGTTCTGTTAACATACTCTGTACCACCATCTGACCTGAATTGTTTAATATGGTGGGGAATTTGTTTTTCTATCATAGTGTGGAATGTAATGAAAATGGAGGGTATTTCTGATTTACATGTCATTGGGAAAATCCATGTAAAATGAGAAAAGTCGTCTATAAAACTAACATAGTATTGAAAACCTTGATGTGAAGTGATTGGGGAGGGACACCATAAATCTGCATGGATAAGTTCTAGTGGAATTTTAGAGCGGGAAATAGAATTCAAAAATTGTAGTTTTTGGCCTTTAGAGACCTTACATGCTGAATATAAAAATGAGAAGGTAGGTATGTTGAGCTATTTGTTGGTGTTGGAGATGGTTGATATGGTGTGGGTGTGGAAATGTCCAAGATTGTTATGCCAGATGGCTGCAACTTGATGATTGGTAATGACTGAGAAGGTTGATTGTTGAGTGATGCATGAGGGAGTTGGGATTGGATAGAGCCCATTTCGACTTGGGCCCTTGAGTAATGTTTTATTTGCTTTGAAATCCTTGATAGTAAAACCAGAAGCATCAAATGAAATGGTGCTGTTAGTCTTTGGTTAGATGATAAATAGAAAGAAAGTTATGAGATAATGTTGGGATATGAAGGATTTGGGGTAATTGAAGCTTACGAGAGGGTGTTGGTAGAAGTCCAGCTCCGATGTGAGCTATGGGGAGTGTGTTGCCATCTCCAATCAGGATGTTGTCTATTCCATTATATGGTATTGGGTCACCAAGTGTAAGACTATTAATATCATTAGTGAGGTGAGAGGTTTCTCAAGAATCTAAATACCAATCCGGATCGGGGTTATCATTGGTAGCAGTGAGGGTTGTGTTTAATTTTTGTGGTGGAGGGATGTAGTTGATGTTGAATCTATGCTAGCAAGTTGTGGTTGAATGACCTTTCTTGTTGCAAATTTGACATAGTATTGCCGGTTGGGTGTTGGAACGAACTGTCTGATGTGTGAAGCGGCCTCTGCCTCTTCGTCCTCTACCTCTGGTTGAGTATAATGTTGTATTTTGGTCTGGAGGGGTATAGTGTCTGGCTACTTCGGCTTGAAGGTTGATTTCTTCACTAATCAGAAATGCGTATATGTCATCTAAACTGAGGGGATGTACCTTGGTGCGAATGTAACTTTTAAATGATTGGTATTATGGTGGTAGACCATTTAGTGTGTATAGTATAATATCTTCCTTGTCAATAATAGCTCCTATTGTTGCTATTTTGTCTACCATTTTTTTTATTTCAATTAGATATTCAACCATTGTGTGTTGCTTCATTGAGACCTTATGTAGTTCATTTTTAGTTGAATAACTCTTGAGCAGTTAGACGATTATAACCTTCGTTCAACAGTTGTCCAAATGGCTGAAGAGGAGTCTAGGTGAAGGACATGGGAGGATAGTTGGGGTTATGGTGGAGCAAAGGGCTTCTACTAGGTTCTGATCTATGAGAACTCATTCTGTGTATTTAGGATTTGTAATAGTCAAGCCATCCGATGTTTGCTGGAGGCGGGATGGTGGAGGAATTGTTGGATATATGAATGCAGCAAATCCATAGCTCTAAGTAACTTAGTAACCTGAGATCTCCATATGGTGTAATTATCATTGAATAATTGGGTGGGAACTATGGTTTTAATATTTGAAATAGCAAATTTCAAGAATGCAGGGATTGTGCAAGACTTTGCTGGTGGATCTGATGGTGGGTTGCCGATTTGAGATGAGGATGATTGGGCCATTGGAGGTTTTCAGGGATTTATCTGTTGTTGGGATCTTCGGTCTCTAATACCATGAAGAAATGAGCTGAGAGAAAAGAATCGAGAAAGGCTGTAGAATGTTTAATGCAACATCTATTATTTCTCTTATGTAATTATTACATGGAAGTACTTATGTATTTATAGTGTCTTGTATGTACACATGTATAGCTGTGATTTATTTTGTCTGTTACATATGGATGGCCGGGATGTCTAAGGCCATGTGAATTGTTAGGCTTCGTCTGTGAGCGTAAATCATCTGTCCTTTTTAAGGATGATAAAAATCCAAAAATCTTGGAGGCTAAAAGACGCACACATGTAATAAGAAAGCATACAAAAGGAAACATAAGTGACAATACATACCTAAAAGGGAGGGGGGACAACAAGCTCCACCAAAACTGCAAAAATAGAGAAGGCATTATCAGTGGGGGCTAATCATATGATATTCCTTCATCAACATATTTTAAAAACCATTAAGATAAAACTAAACTCAATATTGTTATGACTTAATAATCTCTTCTGCATATAAAATCTCTTCATCTTTGCTATCTTCTCCCTCAAAAGATTTTTTTTGTCTTAACATTTCCAAGTATTATTCAAATTCTAACAAAGCATTTTTACATATTTTGGGTTTTGCAAACAATCCAGTGGTTTTCTGCAAACCTGATTACAAATGAAAAGCCTTTAGGATCAACTTTGCAGGTGAAAGCCTATCTAAAAGCAGTATATTAATGGAAGCAATCTGTAGAGCTCGAGAGGTGGGACTGACCATTCAACAGCTCGGAATCTCTTTGTGGCTTCTGCTGCAATCCACGCTCCAGAAACCAATTTCGCCTCTGCAATGGCGCTCACATACGCCTTCTTCCTTCTCAAGAACGCCACCCCTTACCCTGTAATTAATTAACGTTACTGCTTTCGATCAAATCGTACCTATGTGAGCAAACAATTTGGATCGGCAGTAATGGAGAACTGGAAAATTACTGTTGGTGATAGGAATTTGTCCTTCAAGCGGGAAAAGGATCTGCTGCTTGCTTAAAAAAGAAATTGAAGGACAGGTTTTTTTTTATTATAGATATATCGAGTACATAATTGATGATTTGTATACTCCAATTATTTGCTAACTTTTAATGTTTGATCATTGCTTAATGCCCCAAAATTATTAGGGTTGATTGATGGTGCAGTAATCATTTCTGTGGGAATATTTCTTTAATGATTGTTATGAGTTTTCTAGCTGTTTTTTTTTTTTTGTAAAATATTTTTTAGTGTGTCTATATATATATATATATATATATATATATATATATATATATATATATATATATATATATATTAAAGCAATAAAAAAAATAGTGATCATAAGATGGCTTAAATGAGCCTTAGGCCTCGTTTGGTGCGGCTTAAAATTAGAGCATTTTTCTGTTGAAAGGGAAAAAACCAGTTGATGGGATATGTTTGGAATCGCGGTTTTTCTAAAATTCTTTTTTCCTAATTTGTGTTTGTTTGGTGGTTAAGAAAGATTTTTTATTATTACGTATTTGTTCAAAACCTCTGTTTGAGAACAAAACAGTTGAAAATATCCCCACACGTTCGTACGTTGAACAGCACGCTACGACCTTCGTATTCCCCAGCGCCTCCTGAAAAATTTACTTCGACTTCTTTAATTTTTTTGTCTTAATTTATTTTATTATACATTGAAATATGACAAGAAGATTTGATATGTAGATTTTTATTATTTCTTATTAATATTGTAATTTATTCAAACTACGAAAATAAAACTTAATAAATTTAATTTTTTTATTAATAAGACTAGAAATAAATAGTAAGTAACAAATATATAATTAATGAACATAGATGATATGTTAAATGAAAGAATTTAAAATTTTCAATATTACTTTAAGAAAATAGTAATTAAAAAATAATATATATTTAATTTTAATTTAAAGATAATGTAATCTTTTATGCTTAAATTGCTAAAGCTCCTAATACAATCAAGCAAATTAAATTTATTTTTAGATTTGCATAAGCATTCCAAAAACAACCTAACCAAGCAACCATCAATTTATTTAAATAACTTTTCTCAATAACCAAATTTCAGCCAACTTATAAAAAAACAATAGCCAAGTCTTAGGAAGAAATAATAAAGAAGCCTTTCCAAACAAAGCCTTAATTTATTTTACATTAATACATTTTCAGACTTCCTCAATTGTATATCGTCGAGTTCTTTGCGCATCATTGGAATCATTAATTCGGTAAGCTTAGTGAGATCGATTTGTAATTTTCTCGTCTCTATTTCATTATCGAAGATTTTGAGGTTTTGAGCAGGAGCACCTAATAGAAATTAATCGAGTGATAATTTAATAAATAAAAAGTTTTAAGCATTTACATAGCATGCATATAAATTTCAAATAAAAAATAATGTTTTCTTATTTTAGGGTTCATCTAATTAATTTTGTTTTGAAAAGTTAGCATCCATTCAAATTCATTCTATTTGGAAGTTATTTTGGATTTTAAAGTCTATTAATAAAATATATGTAAAATATTTTTAATTATTTCACGAGTCAAATTTAAACTTTCTTAACGAGCTCGAGTAATAGAGTCGAGCTTGCGCCTGAGATTCTTTAGTCGACTCATTTAGATCTAAATTCTAAGGTTTAGGCTTGGTCTCTCTTATCTCTTCGTGCGACCATTACAAAAATTCTCAATTTCTAATGGATTGTTGAACAATTGAAGCGCCATAATCGTCAGCATTGCGCTTAGAAAGAATACATAGGCTCCTCGACAACGACGAATCCCGCAGAGGTCCCATTTAGCTTCCGCAGCAGTACACCTTCAAGCCCTAGCTACGGTACGCCCTTGTACCACCCCTTATCCTATTCTCTTCTTCTCCTTCACATGCTTATGCTTCTAGAGTTCTTGCTTCTGGTCGGCCAAAAAGCTGAATCTCGGCAAATCCTTTGAACTAGTTAATTTCCTTTTAGATATCATGTATAGTTATTATAAACGGATTCAGAATTTCAACGAGTGTTGGCAAACATAAGCTGGCTTTCGAATGGGACCATGAGTTAATTAATTTTTTTTTAACCTCCATAGTTTTGCTATGCCCATAAGAGATCAGCTCAAAAGCGACTGCATAAAAAAAACTTGATTTCTTGAAGAAATTGGCCTAAAAATTGTGTGATATTGATGTGTTGCTCCATCAAATTTTGAGAATTTTTTGGACGACACTTGCCTTTCTTGAAGCATTCCCATTGCAATAGTCTTATGAGGTTTCCATTTTTCGTAGATCAGAAGTACTGGAGCATAACTCCCATACAGAACCATAACTAACAATCGAAGATAATCTATCACTTTTGGTATGAGCAACCTTATCTTGGACATCAGATAAGCTAGTTTCCGGGTACTAGGAAACTTTTATGATTCTAAGGCTTCGTTTGGGATGGCTTTTTTGATGCTTTCTAAAGTAGCTTTCTAGTACAAAAATTTATTGAACTAAAATTTTTTGTACTAGAAATCTGCTTTGAAAAACATTAAAAAAAGCCCCCCCCCCCCCCCCCCCCCCAAATGAAGCCTAAGATGCTAAGCAATCAGCATATCTTATTAAAGGCCAAAAGTCTTATTTTGGAGCAACATTTGTCGAATGAGAATGCAGTTTTACTCACTAATTCTATATAACTCGTGGAGGAAAAATAATTTTAGGCGTTAAATTTTCATGCATGTCAATATTGAAATAAAAATAATTATGTATATGATGTAGAACTACATAAGAATGCAATTATTTTTGTTTAGAATTTGCACAACTTTTGATTAGAACAATAGTGAAGAAAACTATTAGCAGTTAAAACAATGAATTAGAACGAAAAAGGGGTCACACTCGCTTAGGCTAAATCACATAACTAGAGATTTGAAACTTTTAAAATAAATTAGAAAACAACGTGATGCCAAAATAGTAGTTTCAATAAAAATCCCTAATCTAATAGTGAGAATTAGTAAGCAAAGAAGTACACTCAAAACTCTACGTTTACTAAGCTTAGAATGCAGAAGCAGAAGGAGGCGTCCTTGGTAACTACAATCAAACCACGAGAAAAGTTAGATTCAAGAAATAAAAGAAAAGGGGGCGTAGGAAACCTTCGTCAATGATCGACGGCGATCCTCCACTCGACGATCTCCAATTGCTCTTCGATGGCTTTCACCAAGGTATCCAGAATTTGCTTGATGTAATCTTCTACCGTGTGGTCGATCCTCGGGTTGACGTCGAAGAAAGTTGAAAGTAAGATGCACACAAATCCGTGCTTGTCGTAGGAGAGGCCGTATTCAATTTCTAGATTCGTTATTCATAGATGCTAGATGACAAAGTCTTGTAAGGATTGCTAGCGCTCTTGACTATTGTGAAGAGAAAGAAGTTTCTCGTCCACGTGAAATAGAGAAGAGGGAAAGAACAAACTTCCTTTTAAAATCTGAAATTAAATTTCATATTTTAGAAATCAAAGGAAGAAACTTCAAGAGGGAAAATCCAATCCCTAAATTCCAGTGGGGAGTTAAGTGGAGAGAGGGAGAATTGATAGAGAGAGAGGCGGCGGGTAGAGAGAGGAGGCTGGCGGCATTAAGGGGATGGGGAGGGATCTGTTTCCAAATTCTAGAGTTAGGATTTGGAAAGTAATTAAGGGTTGGGGGTTTTGAATTTTCGGCCAAGGAGGGAATTGGGGTTTTGAAATTATTTTCTAAGTGGGGAGCTGTGTTTAGGAAATAATTTAAAGGGATTTAATGAGAAAGGAGCAAGGGGGGCCGGCGGCATGCATGAGCGCCGGGGGGGGTGGGGGGGTGGGAATTAATGGGGGACTAATTTTAAATTAAGAATTAGGAAAGTAATTAAACAAATTCAATTTGAATTTAAATTCAAATTAATTTTAAATTAGATACTTTTTCTAAAATAGATGAATTAAATTAGGAAAGAATTTTGAATTTCAAATTTATATAATTTGAATTTCAAATTGTTTCCAAATCGCCTTCACCCAAATTAGGAAACCTAAGGATGACGTGGGTGGTGGTGGGGCCGGCGGTTATGTGTTAGGGCCGATGGGTGAGGGGAAGTTTGGATGTGGGGAAATTGAATGTTGGGGGTAGGGGTCGAGAGGAGAGGTTAGGTGGCCGGCGGCAACGGGTGGGTGTCCTTGGTCAACGGCTAGGTGGGGAAGGGGAAGATGTGGTTTGGAGAAGATGAGGATAGGAAAACCACAAACCCAGTCGTCTCCAAGGTTAGTGGGTGATGCACCAATCTCCCTCTCCAAGGGGTTTCTCTCTGATCTCTCAAGCTCTCTCAAGAACTCCAACAAGAAAATATAATTCTCAAAATATCATTTATTACTTGAAAAATAAAACAAGGGGCTATAAATAGCCTAGTACATGAGAGTCAAGAAATAAAGACGAAAATGCCCCCGGGGCTTACATACGACATCCCTTTACTAGAAAGCTACAACGGGAAATAAAACAACATAAAAATTAAAACAAATACAACGACACATAAATCAAACAATACATAACATAAATCAAAAGTACAATGACTCGATTGTGACCATAGATCGACAGCCATGCCTCTGATAAACCTTCCACGATCTGATGTTCCCATCAGTTTATTTGTAATCATAATGTTATTTTTGATATGTTGCTCTTCTGTTCATTTGTAATGATGATTTCCTATGATAGAAATATAATTATTTTGTTATATTGGTCATTTGGTGTATGTAGTTACATACCAGAAATACTAGTTGATTTAATCATTTTTATTAAACTTCTCTTAGTTAATTTTAAGACATGAATTGGGTCGGCAGTAACATTTTTTTTTTTCATCAAGCAATGAGTATTATTGCCCTTTAGACAAGATAGTGAAGGTTTGTATTTCTTCTCAAGCAATATGGAGTTGAGCTTGTGGTTGCTAGTATGGATAGTAAAGCCTAGTCTATGTGTGCATTTGATGTGGATGTAGGTCAGTTGAGTGTTGAACGACGTTAAAATAGTTATTTTTAACTTGATTATTGTTTGGTCTATTCTTACATATTTATTTAGTTGAATGTCAAGATAATATTTTAATAAATGTTAACATATAGAAGAAAATAGAAAATCTAAGATGTAAAAAAGAAATTTGATATAAGTCCAAATAAAATCCTAGAGATCAAAGTCAACATGTTTGACCTCCAAATGACAATTTTATCCAATGGTTAGCAATATTTGATTCTTTTATTTTTTTACTTAAAAGGAATTGTCAATACTATATTGCACAAACTTTCTTTGTCGGGGTGTTAGTTATTGACCCTACCTTAACCCGATCCGGAGATTCTTGAGCCCAATCAGGAAAAATTTTTATTTGCTTGAAAAATCGGGTCAGGTCCAAGTCTAAGCCGAATTTGACCTGCATTTGAACTCTCCAGTCGCCTTGCACTTGCTCACAACTCACACAAGTAGTCGCATTCTGCATTCTATGCGGTCCCGCCAGTTTACCCTCGCCACAACAAACCCGCACTCGTGTGGCCTCGCCAGATCGCCCTCACTCGCTAATGTATTCCAGCACCCGCGAGCTTGCCTACTCACACCTATGCACCGCATGGTCCTGCTAGGTTTCCCTCACCTGCAATCCTGTAGTTCGTGCTCGACGCTCGCAACACGCTAGTTAGTCATTGTGGGTCAGATTGGGTTAACCCAGTAACACTACGGGTCGGATCCAGCTCTCAATTTCTGACATGTTTGTCTAATCGGGTCAGGTTCATGTCAGATCAGTCAAAGGCGGGTTAGTTTTGAGTTTGACCCAACCCCGACCCAAAAACTCATTTTGACAACCCTATTTCTTTGTAAAGCCTACCTAAGCTCTACATCATCTTTAAAGATATATAGATTTATTAACAGCCATCCAACATGTGCATGCATGCTACTGCCTTGATATTTATGCTAATACATCAAAAAGCATGCTATTGCATACCAAGCATGGTTCTGTTCTATGGTTTCTAATAAAGCTTTTATTAATCAAAATTACACAATATCAACCTAATTTACTAAGGAAAACAGCTATAAACTTATTTTTATTTAAAAAGCTTGCAAATGTATATCTAATAATTAATCTAAACTAATAATTAATCTAAAGATCTCAGTGAAACTATCATCTTGATCTTGACATATGCTAAAATGTGTACCTCTGGGAAATGTGTTAAGGCATTTAATAATCTAAATCTCCTCGATATATGCATCAAGCATAGAAGGATCCATTAACTCAAATAAATGCTAAGGCATCAAAACATCCAAGGAAGACTATAATCATCGCTCCAAGGAGTGACTGTACAAACATCATCAGCTTCTTAAATCTAAGTTTTGTTTCCCCAATTTGAGTAAACCTAAATCTTCAATTGCCTTAGCATGCTAAACCTATGAACCTTTTAGCTGGAGAGGTACAATATGCATTTTACTAATAAATGAGCTAAAAGTTGACATTGAGAATTGCATATTCAACAAACTTCCACCCATGATCCTTCGCACCAAATTTGGATGGAATTGCACAGACACGGACATTACGACACAGATATGACAAGACACGGATACAGAACACGTCAATTATTGAAAATATAGGACATGGACACAGGTTGGACACGGTATTATAGTTTTTATAATTTAAAAATAATGTATAAAATTTGAATAATTATAATTTTAAAAATAATTTAGAAATAATAAGTCATTTAACTAGAATTTTTACTTAAAATAATTAATATTAGGATATCGAGCCGGGCGTCGATGCCGTTTATCAGTCATCAAGAGAGGAGATGACAATGTTATCGAGAGTCGGGAATTGATGTTATGCAATAAATATTGTCCATCAATATTAAGAGGGTGTTTATCGTCGATGTTGAGAGGGCTCTTGATTTAGTGTTGTGGATAAAAAATAAGAAATTTAATTTTTATATAATAAATAAGTAAAAAATTTAAATACAAGAAATTATTTTTTTAAAAAAAGTCATAAAATATTTAAGATACGAGTGTCGGACACGCGTGTCCAATTTATTTTTAATATTTTTTTAATTGGACACGTTTTCGGTGTGTCTGACACGTGTTGGGAGAGTGTCGGGTGCATGTCGTATCGGATACATGACAGACACTGCACGCCTCTTTGAGGAGAAGTATCAGTGTATCATAAGTTGCTACTTATTTGATCAAAAAATATACTTAAGACTCTCTGACTCTTTGGACTAGGGGCTACTAGTAAACTCAAGATGATGGAATCGTAGAATTTTTATCATATTTATTTTCATTAGCATAACTATATCATTCATGAACTAAATTTAAGTCTAAATTTGAGCTCATGCATCCTCCCTAATTAGAGGGGTGATTAATTATGGGTAGTGGCACCAATAAAGAGCCTTGAGCTAAAATCTTGATAATCTTAATTCTCTGGAAAAAATTTGTAAATCAAGCACTAAAATTTTTAAGCTCGATCACCTTTCATAAGCTCACAATATTCAATGCAGCTTGTGATTCTGATGGTCTTGAAATATTGTATCATGGTTGAGCAAGATTTGAGAGTGAGGAACTCCCACGATCTCTACGTGGTTAAGTTGTTACTTGGTACATGACACTAGCTGATATTCAGTAAAGTTTTTATTTGAGTATGGGTGATGATTGATATGAATTCACATTGAAGTAGCTTTTTATTGAAAGTGAAAAATGAGTTAAATTTCTTATGTAGTATTGGTGATCCTCGCTAATTAGCTTATGCTTTTAGATCGATGTGTTCATCTACTAGTATATTTATTTTGTAATGTGGTGGCTCTCTACTTTCCAAGTACTCTCGCCAATTTTTCCATCCTTAAAAATCCTTCTTATTTGAATATTCATATTAGTTCATTCTTATGATTGGATGAATCTGAAAACTTTTAGCACTCTTCATTTTTGGTTTTGGTTTATATGATCTTTTCTTGCAGCTAATAAGATTGTTGTCAAAAATATCCCCAAAGCTTTAGATGTTTGCATCATTTGGTGATAAACATTATAAATATGATCGAAATATATGATAGTATAAAACTCACAGAGGTTTTACACGTTGAATAAGAAAATAGATTACAAGTTCATAAAGGATAAAATACTAGCTAAAGTTCAAAAAGTACAACAAAATTCAAAATAAAACCTAATGTATATATATATGTATATGTATGTGTGTGTGTCGAGCTTTTCTTTATGGGAAATAGTGTTAAAATAGAGATTTAGTTCAAGCAGGAAGGGAAAGTTGATCTCGCTCGCCCTAGCCGCTCTGGCGATTTAGGGCTACCCTCCTTCCGACCTCTTCGACCCTGGTTTCCTCTGCCTTCTTTGAGTTTTCTCGAGCGATCGTTGTGTTTTGGCTCCAGCTTGTGTTCTCTGCCCCTTCTGGACCATTTTGGTATGGCCGGAATCGCTCCTTCCTCCTCTTGGGGGTAGGTCTCTGAGCCAGTAACGCAAAAGAGTAAGGGTTTCTTCAACCTCGTTGATGATTCTCCGAAATCTCCTTCGAGATCTAGATCTTTCAAAGAGGTACTTGCGGGTAAAGCTTCTGCAGGTGATGAGCTTCCATCTCTTACTCAAACTACTTTTAATGGCGTTCCTGCGATTTTACTGTCGGATGAGGAGGTTTTGAAGCTTGCGTCTCCGTTCAAGTTCACTCTTGTCGGTAAATTTGGTCTTCGTAGACCTAATCTTGATGCGATACGCCAATTTTTTGCTTCTTTAAAACTTTCGGGTTTCTATTCGGTTGGTTTGCTCGACTCTAGGCATGTTGCTATTCAATTATCGAATGATCTTGATTATAGTCGCATTTTTGCTAGGCGATCGTATTTCATCTTCAACTGTCAAATGCGTATTTTGAAATGGACACCTTTTTTCGATATTAAAGAGGAATCCCCCATCGTGTCTGTTTGGATTTCATTCCCTAACCTTCGTCTTCACTTTTTCAATCAACAAGTTCTACATGCATTAGGCTCAATTTTTGGAAGACCATTGCAAACTGATCAAGCTACTGCTTCTCGTACTAGACCTTCTGTTGCCCGTATTCTTGTTGAGATTGACATTTCGAAGAGTCACCTCAAAGAAATTTGGGTTGGATCTAAAGCTTTCGGGTATTTTCAAAAAGTGGAATTTGATAATGTGCCGGATTTCTGTTCTCATTGCAAAATGCATGGCCACGCACAAAATGATTGTTTTAATCTTCATCCGGAACTAAAAAAATCCAAAGTTATGCCTAACGGGAAGCTTGGCTCTACCGATTCTCAAAAAAAAAATTATGTCCCTGTAACCGACAAAGCAAACGTGAATACAGAAAATTCTGAGAATCTGGTGGAACCGCAACCCGTTCTTCATAACCTTGATGTTGATGATTTGAATCCTTCTGACAACATCTTAATCAATGAAGTTTCCACTGTTAATACATTGCAGTTAACTAATAATCATGTTTTGTCTAATAATCTTGTTTTAGATTATTTTCCTACTCATGATTCTAATGTTACGAAAGTTCCTGTTAATGATTGTGTTGCTATACTGAACCTACTTTTTTTGTTTCTGTTGCTTCTATGTTCAATGAAGGGGACAATGATGTTCCTATTAAAAATTGTTTACCACCTATGTTTTTAGATAACAATGCTCTTATTTCTAATAACAATGGGAGTGAGGATCATGAAGAGGGGGAGTTCATACCTCCGTATACAGGAAATATTGTGCCTGGCTCTAGCTCCGAGAAATCTGACTCAGATGTTTACAAAGTTCCTTCTAATAGTCCTCATGAGGATAATTTCATACAGGTTTCTAAGAAAAAGGGTAAGCAGTCCAAACAGATTTTACCACCAACTCCCAGATCAACTAGAGCTCAAAATTCCTCAAAAAACTCCAATGATTAAAGCCCTTTTATGAAATGTTAGAGGTATTGGTGGTAAGGACTCCAAGCTTCGAGTCCGTAATTTGTGTAGAATTCATAATATTTAATTACTTGTTTTGATTGAGCCTTTAATTAAGAATATCAACATTGCTTCTACTGCTAAGTTATTAGGTTTTTCTAATTATTATGCTAATTGCTCCAACAAAATTTGGATATTCTGGAATAATGTTATCTCTTTAAATGTTATTGAGGATTTACCTCAAGTTTGCCACTGTTATATTTCTCTTTTCAATGTCAACTGTTATGCTTCCTTTGTTTATGATGCTTGCACCAAAACCAATCGTCTTCCTCTTTGGAATCAATTAAGACAATTTGCCTCGATTATTAATGGTCCTTGGTGTATCGGTGGTGATTTTAATATTATTTCCAACTCCTCGGAAAGACTTGGTGGTAATGCCCCCAATGTTATTGCGATGGACGATTTTAATTCTATGTAAGTGATTGAAACCTTAATGATATTGGTTATTTTGGTAGTCCTTACACGTGGTATAGAGCCAATTTGTGGCAAAGATTAGACATATTTCTTTTTAATGATGAATGGATTGCTGATTTACCCTCTTCTAGTATTGAGCATCTTAGTAGAACTCTTTCTGATCATTTTCCTCTTCGTTTGAATATTAACAAAAGTTTGCATCACAATGTTTTAATTATCTTTTAGATTTCAAAATATGTGGATGTTACATGCTGATTTCTCTAATCTTCTTTCCACTAACTGGAATGCTTCGGTTTATCCTGATAACAATATTTCTGGCATGTTAAGACTCTGGTCTAAGCTCTCTAGATTAAAGCAGTGCTTGAGGTGGTGGAATAAATGCATTTTCAAAAACTTATTTGCTAATATTAAAGATGCTGAGACTAAAGTTTCTTATTTAGAGACTATTTTCCAACGTAATCCTAGTTCTGATAACATGACCTACCTGAATCAAGCTAAAGATTCTCTTCTTCTTCTTCAACATCAAGAAGAATGTTATTGGAATCAAAAGTCCAATGCTAAATTTATTGTGGAAGGTGATAGAAACACTAAATTTTTTCATGCTTTAGCCAACAACAAAAAATCTAGATGCCATATTCATAAGATTATTGATGCTGATGGTTCTGTTCTTAATTCTGATGAGTCTATTTGCAACTCCGGTGTGGCTTACTTTAAGAACATTTTTACCTGCTCGTCTACTTGCTTGCCTATTTCTAACTCTCATATTATTCCCAACATTATTTGTGAGGATGATAATAATATGCTTTGCCAAACTCCTTCTGAAGATGAGATTTTTAGAGTTATCAAGGATCTCAATAACAGTGCGGTTGCGGGACCTGATGGATTTACTACTAAATTCTTTTAAGATAATTGGGTTATTATCAAAGAGGATGTTATTAATGCAGTGGCGGATTTCTTTACTGGTAACCCCTACCCTAAATTTTTCTCTTCTACTTATATTGTGCTGATCCCTAAATGCGATGGCCCTAATCACTAGCATGATTTTAGACCTATCAGTTTGTGTACTTTTCTCAATAAGTTGAACTCTAAAATCATTGCGAATAGACTTATTAACATTTTGCCTAGCATTATTTCTTTGAATCAAACGGGCTATGTGAAAGGTCGTAGCATTTTTGATAATATTTTGTTAGCTCAAGAAATCACTCATGATATCAATGTTAAAATTAAAGGTGGCAATGTTATCTTTAAGCTTGATGTTTCTAAAGCCTATGACAATCTCAACTGGAATTTCCTCTATAAGGTTCTTTCTCTTTTTGGTTTTAGCAGATCTTTTATTTCTCTTATCAAAAATAGTATTGAAAACTATTTTTTCTCTGTTATTATTAATGGCAAGCATAATGGTTTTTTCAAATCTTCAAAAGGCTTAAGACAAGGTGACACTATGTCTCCTGCTCTCTTCATTATTGCTATGGAATTTCTTTCTAGAGGTTTAAATGATTTATACTTGAGACATCCAAATTTAAATTATCATACTATTAGAGGTTTACCTATATCTCACCTTAGCTTTGCTGATGATTTTATTCTGTTCACTAATGGTTCTATTAATAATATTTCTTTACTGTTGAATTTCCTGATTAGCTTTTATAATCATAGTGGTTTATCTATTAACAAAGCTAAAAGCACTTTTATTGTTAGCAGTTCTGTCAATCAGAACAGAATTCAAAGCATTCAAAGATTATGTGGTTTTATGCCTAAAGCTTTACCCATTACGTACCTTGGCACCCCCATCTATAAAGGTAAAAAAAGAAATTTTCTTTTTGATAATATTTTTACTAAGATTGAGAAGAAGCTTAACAATTGGTCCTCTAATTTTTTATCCTATGGTGGTAGGCTCACTCCGATAAAGTCTGTTTTAAACTCGATGCCTATTTATCTTTTTCATACCTTATTGCCCTCTACTTCCATCCGTACCAAACTAGAGAGAATATTAAACAAGTTTTTTTGGGGCTCCTCTTTTAACAATAAAGGCATTCATGGGTCCTCTTGGGATAAAAATTGTGGTGTGCTTTCTGAAGGTGGCCTTGGTTGCAAATCTTTATCTGATTCGGCTAAAGCTTTTTCTTTTAAATTATGGTTTTCTTTTAGATCTAACGTCAGTATTTGGGCTCGTTTCATAAATATTAAGTACTGCCCTAATACTCATCCCTCTTTATGCTTTCATAGAAATACTGACTCTTTTATTTGGAAGAGGCTTTGCAATATTAAGTGGGAGGCTGAAAAGTTCATACAATGGGGTCTTGGAAAAGGTGATATTTACTTCTGACAAGATAATTGGCTTGGGTCTTCTTCTATTGACACTATGCTGAATACGCATTCTATTAGTAATATTAAAGTTTCTCAGTTTTTTCAAAATGGCTTGTGGAATATTGCTAAACTTAGAGAGGTGGTTCCTCCCTTCATTGTTGAAAAAATTTTAGAGGTCCCTCTTCAACTGCAAGATAAATATTTAATTTTATTCTCTTTGTCTTCTTCTGACAATTTTATTTTAAAGGATGTTTGAGAGTCTTTTAGAATAAAAAAGGAATGCTCTACTCTTTACTCGGCTATTTGGCACATGAACTTTCCTTTATCTTATTCTATTTTAATTTGGAGATGTATCAAAGGATACATTCCTGTGGATTTTAGGCTTCAAATGAAAGGCTTCCAACTGTCCTCTAAATGTCTTTGCTGCTCGGATATTGAGACGATTGATCACCTCTTTGTGTCTGGTGTCATTGCTCAAACTGTTTGGCGTTATTTTTGTAACATTGCTAATAGACCTTTGATTGCTACGCATGGTGATTTTATTTCTGTTATCAAAAGTTGGTTACAAATCTCTAAAGGTCATATTCTAAATCTTATCCCCATTCTTATTATTTGGTTCATTTGGAAATCCCGTAATGATGCTAAGCACAATCGTATTGATATGGATGCCACTACTATTATTTCTAATGTTAAACACAAAATCCTTCAAATGCACTCTTACAAGCTTATTTCTAAGAAGAATTTCAAAAACTGTATTCATTTGGCCAATTCTTTGGTCATTCATTTTGCTGATATTTACACTGCTGCTGTTGATAAGATGGTGAAGTGGATCAAACCCAAACCACCTTACATTAAGCTTAATACTGACGGTTCTCTTGGCCCTAACGGTGCTGGTGCTGGCGGTATTATTAGAGATGACTTTGGTAAAGTGTTAGCTGTTTATTCGGCCCCTATTAACTGCAACTCTGCGATTACTGCTGAGATTCATGCTCTTCTCCTTGGACTGAATATTTGCATTAACATAGGTATTAGTTTTATTTGGATTGAGGTTGATGCTTTGCTTCTTATACAGATTATTAAGAATATAATTCCTGGTAATCTTGAGAATTTTTATCTTATTAGAAAGCTAAAGCTTTCTCTGTCCAGTTTTCATTATTTTATCTCTCACATTTTTCATGAAGCGAATTTGTGTGCTGATTGGTTAGCTAAACGTGGTTGCAATATTTTTCATTATGAAGAATTAAATCTTACTGATTTGCATCCTCTCCTTCAAGGTATAATCATGTTAGATAATACTGGTTTACCCTATATCAGGTATGGTTAACTTCTGGATTTCTATGTTGTTTCCTGTATTTCTTGATTGTTCTATGTTCTACTTCAATTGGGATCTTTTTCCCTCTTCTGTATTGGCGGATTGTGCGGATCTGGGTAGCAACTGTTTCAATTTATTTCTGGTTTGCTTTGGGATGAATTCTGGCTACTATCTTTCTCTTTACTGGTCTATTTCATATCTTGTCAAGCTTGTTTGTTCCTCTCATGCAGTTTGTAGTATGGTTTTTTGGTTTTTTGAGGTGTAGCTGAGGTCTCTTAATATTCTTATGACTCTTTTTTATTGCTGCCCGAGCATTTCTACCTGCAACTCCATGTCTTTGGATACTTGCTTTCTGAATGGCTGCATCGACCCCTTGTTCTGTTCCTCTTTGCTGTTTTATTTCATATCCTCTCATTGGGTTTTTTGGAGAATTCTGTGCAGGTTACCTTCAGCTCCTTTGCGCTCTACCTGCCTTGTTATCCAGGTATTTTTCTGGTTGGTTCTTTTTGTGCTTTTCTTTTGGCCTTTTCTTTTTTGCAGGAAGTGGATGCTGAACTCTTATCTTCAGAACTTCCTTTTTTGGGTGTTGTCTGCTCACAGCACCATTAGTAGCATCTTTTATTTAAATTGTATTATTAGGACAAGGAACTACGGGCTCGTATGTCTTTTTTACTTTTTGATTGTAGCTCATTCAAGCATTAGAGAGTCTGTGGATCCTTTTAAGGACTATGTAACCTCTTTTTGGATATTAACGTGTAGGCCCCAAAGTGGGTTTTAATTAAAAAAAAATGTATGTGTGTGTGTGGATGATTAATGTTTGGAAACTGGCATAAGACTGATTGGTAAGAACTGTAGAATGACAACTTATAAAACTGATGATTGATGATATATATGATAGATGTGATAGACTGATGATAGATATGATGGATAGGCTGATCACATATGTGACCGATGATAGATAAGACTGATGATACATGAGATATGATATACAATGATTGATTAACTAATGATATGATTGGATGATTAACCTAACTAATATACATCGGACTGATAGAATACTAACATGATCATATGATATATGACAAAAATATGACTAATAGGTATATGTACGTGTGTGTGTGTGTGTGTGAATTACATGATATTTTTCATATTGATTGTTACACTGTAGTTATATCATTACTGTTTCTATTGATGCATTGATTTCAATTGTAGATATCGATGACTTGCTGGGCTTTTATACTCATCATGTAATTTTTACATATTTTCGGGTAAGGGTGAGGATCATGTGAAGTGAGCTTTTGGACAGCATGCTTTATTTTTTATTCTACACTTATTAATTATTCCTTTGTAGTCATGATATGTAGTAGTGATGGACCAGCTTATTTTGTATCATGATTATTATATAAAAGTTATTTTGGGGTTGTATCAAGTCGTAAATATCAAATTAATGAATTTATGTTTTTTGCCCTTTATATTCTACTGTTTATATGAAATTAGACAACTCTAGTTGATATTTAAATTAAATGATAAAGAAATTCAATTCTTCCAACTTAGATTTTGGGGCTTGACAACATGGTCCGACAACAGTGGTTTAATGATGGCGATGGTTGGACGACAACGATCAAGTGGTGATCTAGTGGTGGTAGTTGGATGGTTGTCCAAAACAATAATGAGTGGTTCTTTGACGATATTAGCTGGGCAGTGGTCTGGCGGTGGAGCTCTGAGATTTTTCAAGCATCCAAGCTCTCTTAACTGGCAAGCTAAAGCCCCCTTTATGTAGAAAGCATGCCTATTTGTAGATTTTGAGAGTGGCAACCCCTTTAAAATCAGGAATACTCTACCAGACGGCCCTTATTAACGCCATTAATAATAGACCATTATTTCAATATTTAAGTGTCTGATAGGTCGGTTCGTGCCAAACTGACTTGGGAGAGGTCAGTTCCTCCCGAATCGACCCAGCCAGCCCCACATGGACCGACTAGGGAATTTAAATTAGGCGGTGTAAACCACCTCTCCCCGGTCTGTCACCTAAGCTGGTAGGGCCCACAACCTATTTTAGGCTTGCCGCCCAAGGTGGGGGTCCAATAGAGTGAATTTAAATTCTAAATTAAATACATATATGAAATGTGGGGAATTTAAATTCTAAATTAAATATATATATGGAAGGTGAGAGGGGCGATTATGGGGATAGGAAGGCTTATAAATAGAGATGAAGGGGGAAGGGTGAACGTATACTTAGATTGGTGTTCTCTTGGAGTCTCTTGGAGTTTTGGGTTCTAAACTTAGTGTCTAGAGATTAGGAGAGAACGATCCTCCTCTCGAATAGATGATCAATTGTATTTTTTTTCTAGCTTATTTTTGCTTTAGTATTCAATAATGTTCTATTGTTTTCTTGGTCATTTCATCTCCGATCTTAGATATTCTCGCTATTTTTTATCAATTCCGTATTAGGGTTGCTTGCAAACTCAAGTAGATCATATAGGATTACTTGCGAACTCAAGTAGATCCTATCACATTGATATCAGAGCATCGTCTTGGGACCAACGATGGATGAAATTTTAAAATTTCAGCGGTGATTTCACATCCGGAAGACAAACTTCTTACGATTCATAAGAAGGAAGATGGCCAGAAAGAAGGTAGAAGTGTTGGAAAGAGAAATTTGACAACTCAAAAATGATTTGGAGGGAAGATTTTTTTTTTATTTTCAAAATCAGATTTCTACCAACAATGAAAGGATGGAAGGTAAGTGCACATGGAGGAGATGTTAAAGAAATTACTTGAGGTGAAGACCACTCCGGCAACATCGGAAGCAAGGGAGACTAACGTCGACCATAGAAGAAGAGGAAACCATAACAAGTTTAGGGGAAGGGAAAATCCATATGTAGATATCTTGGAGGGAGAAGAGGCATGCCTCCTCTAGAACCACTTTCTAGGGAGAAGATAAGCACCCGACTCAACAGAAGGGCTGTTGAATTTCCAGGAAGGAGAGAGGAGTTCTACTACCAAGATGCTAAATTTGAAAGAGGAAGAATGGAATCTGATGCGGAATGCAGGTTTGATTGTCGGAGGGAAGATCGGGACAACTGGGGAGCACGTCCTACTCGTGACTTTGGAGGTTATGGTGGATTTCGAGGGAACGGAGGCGATCCAAAGGTAAGGAAACTAAAGATGCCCGTCTTTGACGGAGAGGACGGTCATGGCTGGATCTACAAGGTCGAACGATTGATACTTCACCATCAATGGACTAACGGAAGAAGAGAAGCTAACAGCAGTTAGACTATGTTTGGAAGGAAAGGTGTTGGCATGGTACCAATGGAGGGACATAAGGGAGCCTATCCGAACTTGGAGGGAATTTAAAGAATGCTTTCTTGAATATTTCCGGACAGATAGGGAAGGAGACTTCTATAAGCAATTCTTTGCCTTAACATAGGAGGAAACTGTGGCAGACTACCGAGACAGATTCGAGTACCTAGCCAGCAGATTGGACCGGCTCTCAGAGACAGTACTGGAAGGAAACTAGATGAAAGGACTTAAACTGAAAATTTAGGCAACAGTAAGAGTATTGGAGCCAAGAAACTTGGGAAAAGCCTTGGAATTAGCACAACGGATAGAATATCAAAAGAAGATGGAGAGAGTGGCTAAGGGGAACAACTCAGGGGGGGGTCTTATAGGCTGACAACCACATTCTTACCATCTAAAGGACCAGCACCAGTGAGTCTGAAGGAAGCATTCAAGGAAAAAGCTGGTGGAGGAGTAAGTGGAGGAAATTTCAAAAAGTTAACCAAAAAAGAGATGCAAGAGAAAAGATCCAAGGGATTGTGTTTTAGGTGTGACGAGAAGTACAGGTCAAGGCATATGTATCAGGATCAAACTCTTCAAGTTCTCACCGTCTGTGATGATGAGGAAGCTGAAGGGGGAGGTGGAAGTGGATTAGAAACAGAGGAAGAAGAGAGGATGCATTTAGATGTAGCAGAAGTCTCCTTAACTCAGTAGTGGGATTCACTCTGAATCACATTATGAAGGTCAAATGAGAAATAGCTATTAAGAAGGTGGTAGTGTTGATCATAGATAGCGGGGCAACCCACAATTTCATCTCCACCTAAATTCTAGACCTGCTGGGGATGAGGTTAGTGGACACTGGTGGCTATGGGGTAATGATGGGCACGGGAAAGGTGGAGATGGTTAGAAGAGTTTGTAGGAGAGTAGTGCTAACTATACAAGGGTTGCATGTAAGGGAGGATTTCCTTCCCTTAGAATTGGGAAGCACCGACGTCATATTGGGGATGAAGTGGCTACAAACTTTGGGGTAAATTAAGGTCAATTAGGGAGCTTTAAAAATAGAATTAGTGGGGGAAGGATGAAGGATGATGATCCAGGGCGATGCAGGGCTGTCACGATCTAGAGTATCTCTCAAATTCATAATAAGGAGCATACAAGAGGTAGGAGGAGGATATTGGGTGGAACTGCAAAGCTTGGGGGGATCATTGTGGGGAAAGAAGGAGAAATCCCTCTTACAATACAACCAATCATACAACAGTTCAAGGAAATCTTCCATCCACCTCAAGGCTTACCACCCACCAGAGATCAGGAGCATGCAATTATTCTGAAGGAAGGGGTATCACCAATCAGTGTATGACCCTACTACTACCCCCACATTGAGAAGGATGAGATCGAGAAGCTTATCAGTGAAATGTTGAAGGCAGACATCATAAGGCAGAGTGTAAGTCCTTTCTCTAGTCTCGTCTTGCTAGTCAAGAAAAAAGATGGGAGCTGAAGGTTCTGTGTGGATTATAGGACATTAAATAAGGAGACTGTGCCAAATAAGTTTTTCATTCCGATGATCAGTGAATTATTGGATGAGCTACATGGAGCAAAGGTGTTTTCCAAAATGGACTTGAAATCAGGCTACTATCAAATTCGAATGAAGGACAAGGATATTAAGAAGATGGCCTTTCGAACACACAAAGGGCGCTACGAATTCTTGGTAATGCCATTTGGACTTACAAATGCTCCTGCTACCTTCCTATCTCTAATGAATCGGGTATTCAGGCCATACCTTCTGATGTTTGTCTTAGTTTTCTTTGATTACATACTTGTATATAGCCAAACCACGAAGGAGCATTCGAAGCACTTAAAGGTGGTATTTGGAGTCCTACAGGAGCATCATCTCAAAAAAAAACCTAAAGAAATTCAGCTTCGCACAACCTAGGATGGAGTACCTGGGGCACGTGGTCTCCCAAGAAGGGGTGGAAGCTGAGCAAACCAAAATTGAGGCTATGCAGAAGTGGCCCATACCAAGGAACCTGTGAGAGTTGAGGGGGTTCCTAGGACTCACATGCTACTACCGGAGGTTTGTAAAGGGATACAATACCATGGAAAGACCCCTAACCGAGCAACTAAAGAAGGACAGCTTCTTGCGGGGAAAAGAAGTTGAGAAATTAAAAGAAGTCATGGCGACAGTCCCAGTTTTAGCTCTTCTAGATTTCAGTCAGATTTTTTGTAGTAGAGACCAATGCATCTGGATATGGGTTGGGGGCGGTACTCATACAGAACCACATGCCTATAGCATATTTCAGCCAGACCCTCTCTACCAGAGCTCGGCTAAAATCAATATATGAGAGAGAGCTAATAGTGATTGTGCTGGCAATCCAAAAATGGCATCCCTATCTATTAGGTAGGCACTTCATCATTAGAACAGATCACCGAAGTTTAAAATACTTAGTCGAGCAAAAAATGGTGATTGAGGAATATCAGAGGTGGTTATCCAAACTCCTTGGCTATGATTTTGAGATCCAATATAGGCCTGGATTAGAAAATAAAGCCACCGACACTCTATCAAGATGTGTGGGGAAATTGCAAGGGATAACAATCTCGATACCATTGATATTAGACTGGGAGGCAATCAAGGAAGAAAGTATGCAGGATGAAGGGTTAAGAAGGATCAGGGAGGATTTGGTAAAAGATACAGGCAGCCATCCTGGATACTCACTCGATGGAGGAAAACTCTTACATCAAGGAAGGTTTGTGATGCCAAGGACTTCCATCCACATTCCAAATCTGCTACAAGAATTTCATGGAAGTGCAGTTGGAGGCCATTTAGGGGTACAGAAGACATACTAAAGATTAGCAGCTGAATTATATTGGAAGGGGATGCATAAAGATGTGGAAGACATGGTAGCGAGATGTAAGGTATGCCAGAGAAACAAGTATTTGGCAATGGCTCCAGGAGGATTGGTACAACCTTTGACACTTCCAAATAGGGTATGGGAGGAAGTGTTCATGATTTTTATAGATGGTCTACCCCGATCCGGAGGATTCACAGTCATCATAGTGGTGGTGGACAGACTCAGCAAGTACGCACACTTCATTCCTCTTCGGCACTCCTACACCGCAACAACAGTGGTCGCCACTTTCATCAGGGAGATAGTCAGATTATATGGAGTACTAGAGGCAAAGTATTCCTCAGCCATTTCTGGAGGAAGTTGTTCATATTACAAGGAATAGTTCTAAAAGAAGTGCCTACCACCCACAGATAGATGGCCAGACAGAAGTGATTAACACAAGCTTGGAGACCTATCTGAGGTACTTCGTATCAGGGAAACCTAAGCTGTGGGCCAAATGGCCTTCATGGGCAGAATATTGATACAACACCTCTTATCATTCTGCTTCTCAGATGACCCCTTTCAAGGTGCTGTACAGAAGGGATCCTCCTCTCTTGGTGCCCTGTGGGAGTAGCAACACTCCTGTTTCTTGAGTAGAGGAATACTTGGAGGAAAGAGACAAAGTGTTAGAAAAACTAAAGGAACACCTTCTGAGACCCCAACAGATTATGAAACAACAAGCTAATGGGCATATGAAGGACGTCCAGTTCGAAGTTGAGGAGGTCTTCCTAAAGCTTCGACCTTACCGACAGAAAATAATGGCCAACAGAAGGAATGAGAAGCTCGCTCCAAGATACTTTGGGCCTTATGAAGTCTTAGAGAAAATTGGGACAGTGGCATATCGGCTAAATCTACCACCAACGGCTACTATACACCCAGTTTTTCATGTATCTTAGTTAAAAAGAGCTATTGGAGACTATCCGATCAAATCTGAATTACCCGTCACTTTAACGGAAGATCCAGAAGTAAGTTTAGAACCTTGTGAGTTACAAGTTATGATGCACCGACACGGCACTTAGAGAGGGTATGCAGTGTCGGACACGTGTCTGACACGGATATGCGTTGGACACGGCATGGACACGTGTCTGACACGGCATTGGAGTGTCGCAATTAAAAAAATTAAAATTAAAATCGAACACGCGTGTCAGACACGCTTGTCTGGTTATTAAATGAGATATCGCTAGGTACATGCTCGGTACCGCTAAGTACATGCTCGGCACTTGTTGAGTCCAGTAATTAGGTTGTTAAGCCTAAGTAAGTGTCCCAAGGCTACCAAGAGGGGGGTGAATTGGTAGTTTTTAAAATTTTAAAACCCTCTTAAAAATAAAGTTGAACCGAAATAAAATTTTCTTTTTTAAAGTTAGTAGAAAAATATTTTTCAACCACAGAGTTGTTAAAACTGAATTTTAAAAGTGCGGAAACGTAAAAGCTATAAAGTAAATGACACCAGATTTATAGTGGTTCGGTCTATAACCAGACCTACATCCACTCCTCAGAGGCACCCTCTGAGTATTGCACTAATACCAATAGTGACTCTCCTTTTGCACCCACAGCAAGGCGGAGAAGCCCTTACAACACACTCTTTTCACCACTCCCAGGTGCGGTAGAGAACCGTCCGTCCTTTTACACAAAACCCAGTGTCGGCAGAGAACCGTCGTCCTTTCACACCCTCCAAGTGTAGGCAGAGAACCCTTCGTCCTTTCACACTCTCCTAGTGTGGGCAGAGAACCCTTCGTCCTTTCACACTCTCCTAGTGTGGGCAGAGAACCCTTCGTCCTTTCACACTCTCCTAGTGTGGGCAGAGAACCCTTCGTCTGTTCACACTCTCCAAGTGTCGGCAGAGAACCGGACCTTCTTGAATGATCTTCTCACAAGAATCTAGAAGGAAGAAAGAAAAAGAGTGAAGAAATCCAATTTCACAAGTAGAGACTCTTACCTTAGCAATCCAAGTGAAGCCTTCTAGCTCCAGTGGTAGGAATCCTCCTTTGAATGCTCTCTTCCACTCTCTCCTTGGCTATTCTCTCAAAAGGCACGAAGATCAAATGACAAAAAGATTGGGTGGCAGTCTAATTTGGACTATTTATATAAAAGACAAGTGAAACCGCCCAAAAACTGCAAATTTTCAATTCTGTACGCAGTGGATCGTCCTGTACGATTCTGGATCGTCCTGGACGATTTTACTTAAACGATCTGAAACGACCCAATTTGTATATGTGTACGAACTGACTTCGTACATCTGATCGTCCTGTACGAACTTGGTTCGTCCAGTACGAACGGTTATTACAAGGTCGGTTCTAGAAACTGCTGAAAACTGTTCTAAGTCGGTTTGTCGTTTGAACGAAAATGTGGTCGTCTGGACGAAAATTTTCAGAGAGCCGATCGTCCTGGACGATTATTTATTTCGTCTGGACGAAAATTTTCCAGAGAACCTATCGCCGCGGACGATAACTTGTTTTCGTCTGTACGAAAAAAGTTCCAGAGAGCTGATCGTCCTGTACGATATTTATTTTCGTCGGGACGAAAATTTTCCAGAGGACTGGTCGCCTCGTACGATGGTAACATTCGTCTGGACGAAAATTTTGCAGAGAACCCATCGCCTGGGACGATGATAAATTTCGTCCTGGACGAATAGGACTTAGAAAATTTTTCAAGGCAAGTTCCTATTCGTTCCAAGTGCTCTATAGGAGATAACTGACAGATCGTCCAGTACGATAAATATCGTCCTGTACGATCAGTATAGAATTTCAAGATCTCCTTATTTGTGTGTGTGTGTGAGATTTTATTCACTCAATTACAATCACTCCCTTTCAAAGTTAATTCAAAGAAAAGATAAACATCAATTATACATAATATCTCATGTTGAATTTGAATTGAAGTTTTCGTAGTCTGGAGTCTGATTTTCCTGAAATGTTAGTACACACAAGAGCAAGTGCAAATCTTCTGAAATTGTTAGGAGATAACTATACATTTGAACAATAATGTTTGGAATCATCAAAACTACATAAGTTGCATAAATATAACTCATTCAAATAGCAACTATTCAAACAGGTATTGCTCAGTATATGCTCGGTACCGCTCAGTACATGCTCGGTACTGCTCAGTACATGCTCGGTACTACTCAGTACATGCTCGATATTGCTCAGTATATGCTCCGTACCGCTCAGTACATGCTCGATATTGCTCAGTACATGCTCGATATTGCTCAGTATATGCTCGGTACCGCTCAGTATTTGCTCGGTATTGCTCAGTATATGCTCGGTACTGCTCAATACATGTTCGGTACCGCTCAGTACATGCTCGGTACTGCTCAATATATGCTCGGTACCACTTGATAAATGCTCGGTACTGCTAGGTACATGCTCGGCACCGTTCAGTACCGCTAGGTACATGCTCGGTATTGCTAGGTATATGCTCGGTACTGCTAGATACAAGCTCGGTACCACTCGGTATCTTCCCATACAAACAACTTACAACCACTGGTCTGGTCGAACCCCGCCAGGGGGCAGCCCCCCATTGGACCCCCAGCAGACTGGTATATTGTTGTATTCATGTTGTCTTATTATTGGGATATTTTGATTTCACTTCATATCAATTTAATTTGGTGTATTCATATGTATGATTGGTTTGTTAGCAAAATGAGCTCTGCTACTAGCGGGGGTGGATTAGGTGAAGGTTCAAAAGAGCCATATATACGCGCCGTGTCCGTGTCCTATATTTTTTAAAATTATTATATATTATATTAAAAAAATATTATGCCGTGTCCATGCCGCACCCGTGTCCTATATTTTTAAAAATTGCCGTGTCCCGTGTCCGTGTCGTGCCGTGTCTGTGTCGCCGTGTCCGTGTCGGTGCATCATAGGTTACAAGGGGTGTGCCAAGGAGAGGGAGGATTAAAGGAGGTGTTAATCAAGTGGAAAGAGCTTTCAATTTATGAAGCAACCTAGGAACCTTATGAGCATGTGAAGGAATAGTTTCCTTTCTTCCACCTTGAGGACAAGGTAGCTCTTTGCGAGGGCGGTATTGATAGGTCGTTTCATACCAGCCCAACCTGGGAGAGGTCGGATCCTCCCGAACCGACCCAGCCGGCCCCACATGGACTGACTCGGGTATACCAGAGGCGGTGCAAACTGCCTCTCCCTAATCTTACCGCCTAGGCTGGTAGGGCCCATAGCCTATTTTAGTGTTGCCTCCTAAAGTGGGTCCACTAGGGAATTTAAATTCTAAATTAAATACATATATGAAAGTTGGGGAATTTAAATTCTAAATTAAATATATGTATGGAAGGTGAGATGGGCAGTTATGGGGCTAGAAAGGCTTATAAATAGAGATGAAGGGGGAAGGGTGAAGTTATGCTTAGATTAGTGTTCTCTTGGAGTCTCTTGGAGTTTTGGGCTCTAGACTTAGTGTTTAGTGATTAGGAGAGAATGATCTTCCTCTCGAATAAAGGATCAATTGTGTATATTTTCTTATAGCTTATGTTTGCTTTAGTATTCAATAAAGTTCTATTATTTTCTTGGCCGTTTTATCTCCGATCTTGGATATTCTCGCAATTTTTTATCAATTTCGTATTAGGGTTGCTTGCGAACTCAAGTAGATCCGATATGATTGCTTGCTAACTCAAGTATTTCCTATCAGTGTCTTAATGAGGATGGAATTAAGCGATCTTGTGCTCATTGTATTCGTCTTATGGAGACGCACAATTTAATTATAAGCTTACGGAATTTGAAGATCATTTGCATTGATATTCATCCTCGAACATGGTAATTTTGCTCTGACATATTGATGGGGACATCAGAGCTTGGAAAGCCTATCAGAGACGTGGCCGTCGATCGACGGCCATGATCGAGTCGATGTAGTTTTGAGTCATTTCATGTATTTGTCTTTTATTATGTTATTTATCTTTTATTATTTATGTTGTAGTTATTTTTTCGTTTTTACCCCTTAAGGGAGGTTGTATGTAAGCCCTGAGGGCATTGTCGTCTTTCTTATTTTGAGTCTTATGTACGAGGCTATTTATATCCCCTATGTTTCTCTTTGAAAGTTTAATGAATGAATGATTGAATGATAAAAATTTTTCTTCTTGTTTGAGTTCTTATGAGAGCTTGAGAGATTGGAGCGAGGTCCCTTGGAGAGGGAATTTGGAACACCCACCAACCTTGGAGACGGCTGGGTTTGTGGTTCTACTTCTTTACCTATTTTCTCTTTTGTTCTTCATTCCCTAGCTGCCGGCCAAGAGCTTCCCCGGACCTCCTAAACCGCCGGCCATTGAGACCTCCATCACCACCCGCCGCCACCCCACCCCCCTCCGCGGCCGTAAACCCCTCCCACCGCCGGCCATCTTTGGCTAGCTTTTTCCCCATTCCCACGTGCCACCCATCTTTCCTATATTAGGTCTCATAATTTTGAGTAATTTTATTTATGATTAAATTCAAATCAATTTGAATTTGAAATAGTTACCTAATTTATGAAATCCTATTTTTGGAAAGTTATTAAATCCATCCTTATTTAAATTTTAAATTAAGATGGTATGAAATATTTCTTCCCAAATTTAATTTAATAATTTAAGAAAGCATTAAAGGCCTCTTTAAACCCCCCCCCCCCCCCCCCGCCTCAAGAATTAAATTAGGAATTGTTTCCTAAAATCCATTTCCTCTTTTGGAAACAATTCAAACTCATCTACCCTCTTTTGCTGAATTTCCCCTAACCTCGATCTCTTAGTTAATTTATTTCCAAAGGAGAGCCTATCCTTTTGGAAGTAAATTAAAACCCTTCCCTATCAACCTTGCCGCCGGCCCCCTCTCATCCTCTCTCTTCCTTGAATATTTCACTCAAGGATCTAGAAGGAAATTGATTGAATTAATTTCCCTCCACTTAAACCTCCCAAAAAAATCTGAACCTAAATTCCCCAATCCTTTTCCATCCATGGCCGACCACTTCTTCCCCTTGTTCCCTTAGGAGTTTTCAAGTAGAGCTCTTCTCTTTCAATAGGAGCCTTCAAGGGAAGTACCAACTCGTGAATTCAACTCTTCAACACTTGGGAGAAACTTCTTTATCTCCCGTTGAACCTTCAAAGGAAGCTACGACGAACTTCGTCAACATCTCAACTACTTACATCCGAGCTTGACAAAGGTGAACTTCTTCCCCTTTTCAAATACTTTCCTAATACCCTAATCTTGTAGGTGGTGACGATTCACAAGGAGCCATGCTTCGTCTTATGCCTAAGCTTAGTAAACGTAGGATTGAGCATGTTTTCTATGCTTCTAATCTTGTTGTTAGATTAGAGATTTTGTTGAAAGCTACTTAATTCACATGATTGTTGAATTTATAACTTGTTTTGATTTACCAAGTGTTTGGCAAGTGGCTTAGCTAAACGTAGGCACCCCTTTCTTGTTTTACTTTGTCGTTTTGATTGCTAAAAGTTTTAATCCTAATTGTTTTATTCAAAAGATCGTGTAAATTCTTATCGCATTCAATTAAAACATTTTAGTCCTGCATCACATATCACTCACTATGCTGCAGTGTTTCAATTTTGGAGCTAGTTAGCTAGCTGGTACTAAGCTTCTTTTTTTTTTATCTGCATGCTCATCTTTGGTTTTTTTTTTTCGTCATTATTGTTAGCTAGAAATGCCCTTTAGCAGCATGCTTACATATTTATCAGAAGTTCTCCTCGCAGTTGTTCTATTTATAATTAATTCTGCAGCAGCAGCACTATCAATCAGGTAATTATGCTTTAAAGTCATTCAAATGTATTTTAACTTTTTAAGGTTCTTTAAATTGTTTGTTTGTTACTTTATATGCCACGATTAATCCATGGAATTATGGAAATCTTATGTAAGAATTCTTTTTTTTATTTAGTTTGGAGTACGAGACAATGATACGTATTTGTAAGTATTTTTTACTTAGTTTTGCAACACAACAGCTAAGAGAGCTACCATGATAACTCAATCTTCTCTCTCCTCAACCCTAGCGCCGCTCGAGCGATTTAGGGTTTCCGCCTCCTTCGTTCTCCCGGCCGCTCTCTACTGTTGGTTCGTGGCTTTTTCGTGTGATTTTTCATACGATCGTTGTCTTCTGGGGTGTTCTGCTGGTTTTGGCCCTTTTTGGGCCTAATTTTATGGCGGGGGATGCTTCCTTCTCGGCTTGGGGGAATGTTTCCTCGAAGACTCAAGTTCAGAACAAAGGCTTTTTCAATATTGATGCTGATACGACCTCTCCGTCTAAATCCAGATCTTTTAAAGATGTGCTTGCCGGTTCTGCAGGTGATATCGTTTCATCTCTATCTACTTCGACCTTTAATGGAGTTCCTGCTGTTTTAATTTCTGATGATGAAGTTCTTAAGCTTGCTTCTCCTTTTCGGTATACCCTTGTCGGTAAATTTGGAGTTCGTCGTCCTAACCTTGATGCTATCCGATTGTTTTTTGGAAATCTGAAACTTACGGGTTTTTTTTCGGTTGGTTTACTGGATTCTAAGCATGTGGCGATCCAACTTTCTAATGATTTGGATTATAGTCGGATTTTTGCGAGAAGATCGTATTTCATTTTGAATTGCCAAATGCGTATTTTAAAGTGGACGCCGTTTTTCGATGTCAAGGAGGAATCTCCTATAGTTCCGATCTGGATATCTTTTCCAAATTTAAGATTGCATTTTTTCAACCCTACGGTTTTACACGCTTTAGGATCTATCTTTGGTCGGCCATTGCAAACGGACCAAGCTACTGCTTCTAGAACTAGACCGTCTGTAGCTAGGATTCTGGTGGAAGTGGATATTACCAAAAAACATGCTAAGGAAGTTTGGGTTGGATCGAAGGCTCTAGGGTATTTACAAAAAGTTGAGTTTGAAAAAATTCCTGATTTTTGCACTCATTGTAAAGCTCACGGGCACTCTATAGCTGAATGTTTCAAGCTGCATCCAGAATTGAAGAAAATTCCCAGCAAATCCACTGTAGCGGTGGAAGTAACTGCTCCTGTTAGTGAGTATCCGGAAAATGTCCCCACATTGACGAATGAGGAAGTTCATAATGATGCTGAAAAGAATGGTAATGATTTTTCTGTTGACGCCAATATGATGCCTAAGGAAAATATGGTAAATCCTACTATTTCAGCTGGTATTACTTTAAATCCTGATGAAAAGTTGAATGATGAAAACAGCGGTTTGCCTGATATCTTTATCTCTGTCGACTCTATGCTTAATAATTCTTTCTCTCCTCTTTCTCTAGTTAATATTGAAAACATTGCAATTGATTCTATCTCTGAGAACAGGGAAAATAAAGTGAACGAGGATACTGAATATGTTGAGGAGCATGAAGAGGGGGAATATTTGCCTGAACAACCTTTGACCAATGATACCGATAAGTTGGTGAGTAAAGGTAAAAACCCTGTTATTAACTCTGATTGTGTTACGAATAAGGGCAAGCAAAGTGAGGACGATTGGATTTCTAAATCCCAAAAGAAAAAAAAGAAAAATAACAAAGTTATACTTCCTGAAACTCCTCGTTCGACGAGGGCTCAAACTTATAACAAATCCTCTAATGATTAATACGCTTTTGTGGAATGTTAGAGGTATTGGTGGTTCTGACTCTAAAAACAGGGTCAGAAACTTATGTCGTGTTCACAACATTTCTTTTTTGATACTTCTTGAACCTTTTATTTCTGCGGATAAAAGAAATTCTATTGCTTCTAGTCTGGGTTTCCCTTGTAGTTTCTCTAACTGCTCTAATAAAATTTGGATCATGTGGAAAAATTACTTTAATGTTACGGTCATGTCTGATCTGCATCAAGTAGTTAATGTGTCTATCTCGTATAACTGTTTCAATTTTTATGCTTCTTTTGTCTATGCTGCTTCTACTAGAATTGGTCGTTACCCTTTATGGGATTGGTTAAACGATTTTGCTCAAATTGTTGATGGTTCGTGGTGTGTTGGGGGTGATTTTAATATCATCTCTCATGTTAATGAAAGACGGGGTGGTAACCCTCCTAATATTAATGCCATGGATGACTTTAATCACATGATATCTTCTAACAATTTAATGGATATTGGTTTTTCTGGTAGCTCCTTTACCTGGAGTAGAAATAATTTGTGGCAAAGACTTGATAGGTTTCTTTTCAACAATGATTGGATAGGCAAGTTCAACATGACTCGAGTGCAACATTTAAGTCGTACTCTGTCTGATCATGCTCCCTTACTTTTGACCATTTCTATCAACAATCTGACGGGTTCCAATGCTTTTAGATTTCAAAATATGTGGATTAAGCATGATAATTTTATTAGTGCTGTGGCTGAAAATTGGAATGCTTTTGTTCACCCTGACAATAACATCTATGGTATGGCTAGACTTTGGGCTAAATTAAGTAGACTTAAACAATTATTAAGATGGTGGAATAAACATGTTTTTAAGAATATTTTTGAAAATATTAAAGAGGCTGAACATAAAGTTTTAGTTGCTGAAGATTCTTATATGTCTAACCCTTCGTTGGATAATCAATCTTGTCTTGATAATTGTAAGTTTACCCTTTTTAATTTACAAAATCAGGAAGAAATTTTTTGGAAACAAAAGGCTTCTTCTGCTATTATTTTGGAGGGTGACAGAAACACTGCTTTTTTCCACGCTTTAGCTAATAAAAATAGAATTAAAAGCCATATTCATCAACTGGTTGATGAGAATGGCTTGGCTTATGATAAGGCTGAGACTATTGCTAGTTCGGGGGTGGAGTTTTTTAAGAATATTTTCAATTCTATCCATTCTAACAACCCTTTCATTACCACTAATGTAATTCCGAATCTGTTGAATGATAACGACAACTTGTACCTTACTCAAATTCCTTCTGAGGAGGAAATTTCTACTACTATAAAAGGCATGAATGAGGATTCTGTGGCTGGACCGGATGGTTTTACTACTAAATTTTTTATTAAAACCTGGGATATCATTAAATCTGATGTTATTAATGCTGTGCATGAGTTTTTTAATGGGCAGCCTTACCTGAAAGCTTTTTCTTGTACTAATATTGTCCTTATTCCCAAGAAAGATAATACTAAATTTTGGAATGATTTTAGACCTATCAGTCTTTGTACTTTCTTTAACAAACTTGTGGCGAAAATTATTGCGTCTAGATTATCTATTATTTTGCCTAGAATTATATCTTCTAATCAAACTGGTTTTGTTAAAGGGAGGAGTATTTTTGATAATATTTTGTTAGCTCAAGAACTTGTGCATGATATCAACATTAGAAGTCTTGGTGGCAACATCCTTTTTAAACTTGATATTACGAAAGCTTATGATAATTTGAACTGGGATTTTCTGTATAATGTTTTGAAGCTTTTTGGTTTCAGCCAGTCTTTTATTCAGCTTATTAAGCACAGCATTGATAACTGTTTCTTTTCTATTATCATTAATGGTAGAAATCATGGTTTTTTTAAATCCAGTAATGGGCTTCGGCAAGGTGATCCTTTATCCCCGTCTCTTTTTATTATTGCTATGGAGTACTTATCTAGAGGTTTGGATCAACTTTACAGTAGGTTTCCTAATCTAAATTTTCGTACGGCTGGTGGATTTCCTGTTTCTCATCTTAGCTTTGCTGATGATTTCATTATCTTTTCTAATGCTTCTATTAGAAATGTGAAAATTTTGGTTAATTTTTTGGATAAATTCCAGGGTGCTAGTGGTCTTGCTATTAACAGAGATAAAAGTAATTTCATAACTGGTAAGTTGATTAGTATTGTTCGCTCTAACAAGATTAAACGGGTTTGTGGCTTTAATCCAGCTACTTTGCCCATCAATTATCTTGGTACACCTCTGTATAAAGGTAGAAAGAGGATTATGCTCTTTGAGAAGATCTTCACTATTTTTCAAAAAAAATTCATGCATTGGTCGTCTAAATTTCTCTCTTTTGGTGGTAGATTAACTTTAATTAAAATTGTTTTATGTTCCATACCTATCTTTATTTTTCATACTTTAAATCCTCCTGCTACTGTGTGTAATAGATTAGAGATTCTGATTAACAAGTTTTTCTGGGGTTCCTCTTACAATAATTCTGGCATTAGATGGGCTAAATGGTTTAAGCTTTGTGGTGTTTACGAGGAAGGTGCTCTTGGTTGTAAGTCTATTTCTGATATGGTTAATGGTTTTTCTCATAAGCTCTGGTTTAATTTGCGTTCTAATATTAGTCTTTGGTCTAAATTCCTTTTAACCAAGTATTGTAAAGATTTGCACTCTTTGAATGCGCACTACAAGATCAATGATTCTGCGGTGTGGAAAAGAATTTGTAAAATTAAAGAGGTAGCCGAGTTAAATATACAATGGGGTCTTGGTAATGGAGATGTTGCTTTCTGGCAGGATGATTGGTTGGGGGTTGCGTCCATCGATAAAATGTTGAATACTGTTACTTTGGAGAACGTTAAGGTCAATGCTTTTTTAGTTAATGGGGAGTGGAATATTGACAGATTGTGTGAGGTTGTCCCTTATGAGGTGGTTGCTTTGATTTTAAAAATACCCTTACAATTAAATGTTCAAGATAAAATTCTTTTTAAAATTACTGCTAATGGTAAGTTTAGCTTCAAAAAGCTTTGGGAGCTCTTTAGACATAAAGAGGAGATTAATCATGTTTATAAAGCTTTGTGGCATAACACTATTCCTGTTTCTTATTCTCTTCTTTCTTGGCGGTGCCTTAAAGGATATTTGCCTGTGGATACTAGGTTATGGAACAAAGGGTTTTATATTGTTTCTAAATGTCAGTGTTGTGCTAACATTGAAAGTATTTTTCATATTTTTATCAATAGTATTTTGGCTCAGAAAGTTTGGAATCATTTCAGCACTTTGGCTGGGGTGGATGTGAGTGCGTTTCACGGTGATTTAAAGGATATGCTTGCCTTATGGTTCACTAAAGGTAAAGGTCACATTTTTAATCTTTTACCCATCTTGATTATCTGGTATTTGTGGAAAGCTAGAAATGAATCCAAGCATGAGGGGATCAAAATGGATGAAAACCAGATTATTGCTAATATTAGGAACAAAATGTTACAGTTAATCTCTGTTTATCTGATTTCTTACAAGAATTTTAAACATTGTAATGCTTTAGCTGATTATTTGGGTATCAATGCTGCTGCTGCTAATGTTGAGATGGGGAGAGTGCGTATTGTTTATTGGGTTAAACCCAATTTCCCCTTTGTCAAGTTAAATACTGATGCCTCGGTTGGGTGCAATTCTGTGGGTATTGGGGGGATTATTCGGGATCACCTTGGTAATCCTCTCGACCTGTTTTTTGGTCCGTTGGCTGCTTGCTCTGTTATGTCTGCTGAGCTCCAGAGCTTGAGTTATGGGCTTGAAAGATGTTTAAATCTGGGTTTTATTTCTGTTAATATTGAAGTTGATGCTACCTCTGTTATTTATGCTATTTCTGAAGATAAGGATGGTAACCCTCACGATTTCTACACTATTAGAAAGATTAAGTCTATAATGAATGATCTTTCTTGTGTCATTTCCCATACTTACCGTGAAGGGAACGCTTGTGCTGATTGGTTAGCTAAATATGGGGCTCAAAGTACTACTCTTCAAAACCTGTCTGTCATTAATCTGCCTTCTCCTCTTAAAGGCATGATTCAGTTAGATAAAGTTGGATTTCCTTATATTCGACATGGTTAATTTTATTGCTTTATTGCCTGGGACGTTGTTTAGTATTGCCTGGATGCTTCTTTACTGCTACTGGGTGTCCGGCGGCTTTTTGAATCAGGAATTCCATAAGCTTTTTGTTTCTTCTTACATATCCTATTACTATATCGATGATGAGATGATTTTCTGGGAGGTTTTTATAACCTGTAATGGTATGCTGGTTATGGTCCCCGTGAATAACTGGGCTACGGGAGATAATTTGGATAATGGTATTCAGACTAAGATGGATGTTTTGCTGTCCAGGGGGCAATTTCTCATGGACATTACTGTTTCTTCTTTTATTTTTGCTTCTAAGATCATTTTTTGGAGAGCTCTTTGCAGGTGCTATTTTTTCGTGCGGCAAATCGTCCACAACTGCAATCATCTCTCGGTTAGTAAGTTTTTATGTGCTTTAAATTTTGCTTGTACTCTCTTTTGCAGGAAGTATACGCTGAATGAAAGATCTTCTTACTTCCGGGTTTTGGGTTCTGCTGTCTTGCAGACCAGCTTTTTATTTTGTTTCTATTGTAATAGTAGAAAAAGGATCCACTGGCTCGTAGGTTTTATTTCTCTTTTTGATTGTAGCTCGTATGAGCGTAGAGAGCTGGAGAATCCTTCTAAGGATCCTGTAACCGATTTTTATATTAACGCGTAAGCCCACTGTGGGTTTTAACTAAAAAAAACAAAAAAACAAAAAACAGCTAAGAGAGCTATAAATTATTATTTTTTTTAAGCCAAATATTGTCATATAACATATTAAAAAACTGTATTGTAATCCAAGAAAATATGTTGTAATACCTAAAATACATTATAAATCATGTATTTTGTAAGAGAATTTGCACAAAAAATAGTAGAGCACTTAGATTTTACGGAGTGAATCTGATTTCTTTTTTGCTCAATTTGGAGTTTGATTTGGAACTTTGAAATGTCAATGAAATCTGTTCTACATACTATTCTAATTAGCAAATAGAGTTTCAGCAGATCAAAGGACCTTTTTTTATTCAAGTTCTACAAATGGTACTGAACGTGAGAAGAGCAGCCTAAGGCTTCGTTTGGGGCGGCTTTTTTATTGCTTCTCAAAGCTACTAATTTTTATACTAAAAAGTTGTTTTGAGAAGCAATAAAAAGACCGTCCCAAACAAAGCCTAAATATTTCTCTATAATTCCCTACCATGTTATGAGTCACATGAGTAGAGTAGGCTGGCATAGTTACTCAAGGACTTGTATGTCTAATCAGTTTTTACTTGGCTTGAATCTGGAAATCGACCCTTGGTCAGAAATTAGTCGTCGGGCACTTAACAAATGTAAAAAGCTAATGCGTTTGATAGGGAGCAAATGTACAGCTCATTATATCAGTTTTATTGAATAACTAAATATCAAAGCTGGCATCTTATAGGAAGATGAAGATATGAATATGCATGAGCACTAAGCATGCCCTAAGTAACTATCTGAGCTTTAACTCATATGGTATGCTTCGTGGTTCTTAGGCTAGTACTGTTTGTAAGTTTCAGTCTTATCTGCGTCATTCTTCTAACCAAACATTCGTTTGATCTTGTGTGAAATTTGATTTGTAAGTGATTTTCTGTCATCTTTTTCTGCAAGAAATCTAATGTCTTCCTTTCTCTAACTAATTTGATGGCCTAATGATACTTATTTTCAAGTCAAAAGTTTAAGAATATGAATGAGAGCTACTCTTTTAACTTTTCTATCTCTACATATTTTCAAATACTCTTATACGAGATTATGGCTTCATATGGGATAGTTTTCTTACTGCTTTCTAAAGCAGCTTTTTAGTTTAAAAAAAATTTTGTATTAAAAAGTTGATTTAGAAAGAAATAAGTAGTTTTCTTACTGCTTTCTAAAGCAGCTTTTTAGTTCAAAAAAAATTTTGTATTAAAAAGTTGATTTAGAAAGAAATAAGAAGTTGTTCCAGACGAAACTTAAATCTAATATTCTTATGTCTTAATAATTTCTTGTTATGTGAAAGCTGTTCATATTATCTCTCTCTCCCTCAAAGAAACTTTTTAACATCATAAATACTAACATAAATTTTTTATAAGAGTTTTTTATATTAAAAAAGCACTTTTATAATGATTTGGCTCATTCTAATTCTATCTAATTAGCATTTTTATTTATTTTTCTGTTTTGCAGACAAACAAGTGGTTGTTTGGATTAAACCAGTGAAAGTCTCAGTGCAGACTGCAACACTCTTTGGTAATGAAAAGCCTTCAGGATCCTCGCAGTGAAAGAAGCTGACCTTCAAGGTTTACCTCCTGGTAATCCTTCTTCTACTGTCAAGGTAATACTTGTTCCAGAAACTAATTACCTGACAAGATACAAAATACCTGCTTGTCCTTTCGGGGCTACTGTTCTGTGTAGCATGTTTAGTAGAATTTTTTTTTTTTTGGGAAATATGTTTAGTAGAATTTGATTTGAGGAAAAATAAATTTAGAATAAAATTTTAAAGAATTTGGAATTAAACTATTAGTTTATTTTGCTACTGTTGCCATCACATATTACCTGTCATCATTACCGTCGATCACTGACTGCCACCAATTGCTATAGATTACAATCGTCATCGGCCGCCATCATTAGCCACCTTTGCTACCTGCTGTCCGAACCTACCAATTTGAATTGAATTGAATTGAAGATTAAGCATTCGATAACTGTTGATAATAGCTTGCAACTCATCTTGATATGTTTGTTTGAAAAAAAAAATATTTTTGGGACATTTAGGCTATTTAACACAAACTCGCGTACATATCATATATGTAAGACTCGAACTCAAGACCTCTTAGTTGGTAGCAAAAGCTCCTAACTAACAAACCAATGGAGAGATTATTATGTGCGATGTCCAGACCGTCCGGAGGCGAATCCGGACGCGCCACATCACTTTGATGCACCGGGCCCCGGGTGATGTGGCGCGTCCAAATTCGCGTCCGAACGAATCCAGTAGCCGCACATAATAATTTTTCAAATCAAGGAGAGGAGTGTTTTGTTTGAGTTTAAAGTGTGATTGTGATGTGTGTGAATTTTTTTTTTTTTTCAAAAAAGTAGAAGCGGGAAAAGATTTCTTAATTTTTATTGCATGTGCACGGATCCGTGGGTGCTGGCGGTACGCCTCAGCACGGTTGGCTGACGTTTCAGTGTGCTGATTGTTAATTTTTAATGACTGTTCTATGTACTAAAATTAATAAATAAATATTATTACAGGATAGCAGAAGATATTAGTTTTGTCTTAAATGATTGTTAAGACCGTATTTGAACAGTAGATATGGTATCTCAGCGGGCTTAGTTGGATTAGTAGGCGAGCATGATTAGAAACTCGTAATTCATGTTCGATTCCTCTCTTATATCGTACGACCTTTTAAGTGGGGAGAAAATAATTATGGGCCTTGCACCTATAGGATTGGTTTCTGGTATGTTGGTTGGCTTACCGAGGGATTAGTTATACTATTAAGCGCCTCCTATGAAAGTAGCAGCGAGTAGATATGATGTGAAACTACGAGGAGTTTGTTTAGAAATTCAAAAGAAACGATTAAAGTATTGCTTCTTACGAATTTAAAACTAGCACATAAAAATTAGAGTTATGGATTCAAAATGTTGACTTGCTTAGGCCAAAGAGATGCACTTGAGATTAATCAAAATAGTTCATTCAAAATTCAAGGGGAATTAAATGCAAAGTACAAGCAACAAAACCCAATATTTAACAACAAGAATTTCACCTTGGGGCCGTAACTCTCAAAGGTTGGTGGACTTTTGGCGGAGATAGAAGATCCAAGCGATGAAGGAAGTTACCACTAAAGAAAGGGCGCCGAAGAACCTCGTCAGAGGAAAAGTTGCCGGTGGGGAGGGATGACGTAGGTGGCCTTCGAGGCTCCAAGTGTGCTTTGAAAGTCGACGATCGTAGATGCTTGCAAGGATCGGGAAGACTCTCTCCAAGTACTCCTCCACGGTGGTTTCGTCTTCAAATCCTACGTCGAAGCACGGTGACCATAGGACGTTGATACTTCCGTCGGCGTTGAAGATCAATCCCCACTCAAACTCCGGATCCGCCATTCAACATTGAAGTGGATGTTGAAGAATATCTTCGTCTTCTCTTGATTCCACAAGTTATAAGCATCCAACTTCACCCCAAGGAGGATGGGAGAGAGGATCGGCCAAGGAGGGAGAAGGGGAGGGACGGCGGGTTAGGGGAAGGGGAATTGGGTTTAGATGAGGGAAGAGGGAGAGATCTAACCAAATCTGAAATTAGTTCAGATTTTGATTAATTTAGGAGGGAGGTTACTTAGAATTTGAATTTCAAATCCCATATGATCAATGCCATAAAGTGGCAATTAATGGGCATTAATCCCAATCAAGGCCGGCGGCCAATAGGGGGAGAAAAGGAATTAATTCCAATCCTGAAATTAATTTCAGGATTAAGTAAATTTGGAGGGAAATTTATTTGAAAACAATTTGTATTTCAAATAGGATTGGAGCTATATTAGGAAACATCAAGGGGAAAGCTGTGAGACCTCGTTCCTTTGCTGTAGCTGCTGGAAAAGTGATTTTCTCCTAGGATCGGCCGGGACGATGGGAGGATCGTCCAGGCCGATCAATGCATTGGAAATGGCTGATTTCTGGAATGTTCTCTGGAGTGATTTCTGGACTGGATCGTCCAGGCCGATTTTGGATCGGCCGGGGACGATCAGATACGACAAGAATCCCGAGCGCATCGTCCTGAGAAATCGTCCAGGGCCGATTGGTTTTGTTCTGATCGTCCAGGACGATTAGGTGGATCGGCCGGGCCGATCAGCTTTATGTTATAAGGAAATCAGCTCGATTTGAGGAGAGAGAAATTTTATAAAAAAATAAAAATATCTTTTCTTGAGAGAGACAGAGGAAAAAGGCAAAGGAAAGAAGTCCGATTTCGGGGCCCGCGGAGCGATTTTCGTCGTTCGTTGCTGTTGGATAATTTGTTTGTCTCGCTGTAAGGACTCCGAACCCTACTTCTGTTTTCGAAGATTTTGAGGTTTTGCGAATTGGTGCTCAGATTTATGTTTTTGTAAGTGATTTTCGTACCTGGTTTGGTACTGGCGAAGATTTCACCGCATAACTTTTGGTATGTTGTAGAGATGATTATTCTGCACATTTTAAGTATTTTCTGGAAGATTTCGTCCGGTCCGTTTTGATTCTGCGGGGTTTTATTTTGACTGCAAATTATTATGATGTCCGAATTGGTTTGAGCAGTAGAAGAATAGTCTTATAATGTTGCTGTGCACGTTCTGTATTAATTTGGTGGATTGTAATTTCTGGAGATTTCTGTGTAAATTCTGTAGACTGCCGTTACTCTGCCCGATTTTCGTATGATTTCTGATTTGTCTGAGATTGATAGATTGAATTGATACGTGTATGACTATTGATATGATTGTTCTAGATTTCTTCAATATCGCTTATTGCATCGGTTATTCATTGAATTGATTGTGTCACTGAAAGACAAGTGGGAACCTAGTTGAACGTTGGTGAAGATAGACTTGACCTGTACAGGATGGTGGGCCGACGGGCTTTCCTTTAAACATCGATTATGGATTTCTACAACAGCACTATAGATGGGAGTTATAAGGAGTTTTATATGCCGACGGGCGGCCGACGGGCAAAAAGAGTGACGACTCTTATTGATAGACCAACGTGTATTAAACGGACTACAACAGCACTATGGATTTCTACAACAGCACTATTGATCATGACTAGTGTTTGTGCTTGTCGAGTAAGACCCTTGTATGACATTGTATGATCTTGCATCGTATGGACTCTCTGATTGCATTGATTTATTGATTTCCGATTGATTTATCGATATTGATGTGGATTTATAGATTTATTGATATTGTATGGATTTCATCGACGGATTTATTGTATTGTATTGATTCCTCGCTATCGATTGTATCGACTTGATTTATGGATTATCGATTATGGACTATGGATTATGGATATGGAATGTATTGATTTATAGACACCGGCACCGACATTGATATGGATTCTGTGTATTGATTCATAGATATTGACATCGACATTGATATAGATTGTATCGATTGATAGATATCGACATCGACATCGATATGGATATGATATGGACATATGGATACTATTGATACGACAGATCCTGATATGCTATTGATGCATTGATACATTGATTTATCGTGCCGATGATTGATTGATTGACTGGATTGATCGACTGGATCGACTTTATTGAATTGATTATTGCCATATAGATCTGAGTTATTGTAGAATAGATTTCTTTATTGAATTGATTGTATTGATTTCAATTGACCTGACGATTTCATTCTATGGATTTGATTCCGATTGTTTTGTCGATATGTTGATTTGATCGTTCTATGGATTCCCAACTAATTGATATAATTGACTGGAAAGTGCTCTATTGACTTTGAGATGATTTTCCTACTGTAGCATCGTACGTCGTCATGATTGAATTTGCCGTAGTGTTATTGAATATTGCATATTGACATCGAGTAAATCATATAGAATAATTGGATTGACCGATTGGCAAGAGTATTGACTGATTTGATAGATGATATAGATACAACGAATTGACTAGACGACACGGTTAGACGACACGATTGATTGAAATGATAGTATTGATTGATAGACCCGGCTACGATGGATAGACATTGACTGAAAGCACTTATTGATTTGATTGCTGGAGTATTGATTTATCGATGCTTTTATCGCTGTATTGATTATTGACTATTGGCGTATCTGATTCGATTTGATTTCCGTACCTGCATAGATTCATCGATCATAGTCTTGATTTGATTTGATTGATCAGCATATTCTTTTCAGTGCCGTGCTTTGATTTCAGTTGTAGGCTTTGGTGACCTGCTGGGCTAGTAAGCTCATTATATGTGGTTAATAATTTCAGGTGCAGGGCCTCCAGCTTGAAGATCTTTCTGCCGAGTTCTGTAGCTCTTAGTTCTGTAGCTCTTTGTTTTGTAGCCTGGGTAGGCTTTCTTTTGTAGCCGGTGCGGCTATTGTATATGACCTTTTGGACGCTTTTTGTCTGTACTCTGTTGTACTATATGTGAATTATAGTATCCGCTGCTGTTTCTTTTCCGTAATGTAAATATCTCTGGCTCTGGATATATGTATGCATGGACTGATATGAACAACAGATAAGGGATTGATAGAATTTAAAAAAAAAAGAAAAAAAGAAAAAGAGGCAATAGAACGATCAGATGAATCCTTTCGCTACACGGATCTTGGGTCGTTATAATTGGTATCAGAGCGAGTGTAGTGAAAAGGATTTGATTATATCCAGAGTTGATAATTGCATTATTCGATTCATTTTGTTTTCTGTGTTTGACTCCGTGGTTTGATTTGGTTTGACTGATTTGAATTGATCAGGCAAATGGATCGGAAAGGCAAGAAGATTGAGACTGAACCTGCTGCTAACTTCCCACTTTCATCCGAAAATATGGATAAATTTGTTGACAAGGTCGCTCAGATGGTGAGCGACAAACTCGCAGCCAAACGTTCTGGGCATGTTAAGAAGAGTGGGGAGAGTAGCAGACCGAGGACCACTCCTGTTTGTACGTCTTGTGGCAGGAGACACATGGGACAGTGTTACAGACGGACAGGTCAATGTTTTCGATGCGGTGCACGTGGGCATCGGATGACTGAATGCCCAAGTTTTGGGTGGAGGCAAGTACCTGTTCCGATGGCTTCGACTGTTCCGACTGTCCCGACTGATCTGGTTGGAAATGAGCAAGAAATGGAGGAAGATGCTCCAGGAATGCCTGCTAATGTGACTGGTACGAGTTTTTGTTTATCGTCTGTTTCGTTGTGATTTGCGCGATTTATTGATTATCTGATTGATTGGATTAGATCTGTTTTGTTTCGTTTTGCTTCTGTTTTGCTTCGGACTTTTAGGGAAATGTCGGGACGACATTTTTCTAAGGTGGGGAGATTGTGAGACCTCGTTCCTTTGCTGTAGCTGCTGGAAAAGTGATTTTCTCCTAGGATCGGCCGGGACGATGGGAGGATCGTCCAGGCCGATCAATGCATTGGAAATGGCTGATTTCTGGAATGTTCTCTGGAGTGATTTCTGGACTGGATCGTCCAGGCCGATTTTGGATCGGCCGGGGACGATCAGATACGACAAGAATCCCGAGCGCATCGTCCTGAGAAATCGTCCAGGGCCGATTGGTTTTGTTCTGATCGTCCAGGACGATTAGGTGGATCGGCCGGGCCGATCAGCTTTATGTTATAAGGAAATCAGCTCGATTTGAGGAGAGAGAAATTTTATAAAAAAATAAAAATATCTTTTCCTGAGAGAGACAGAGGAAAAAGGCAAAGGAAAGAAGTCCGATTTCGGGGCCCGCGGAGCGATTTTCGTCGTTCGTTGCTGTTGGATAATTTGTTTGTCTCGCTGTAAGGACTCCGAACCCTACTTCTGTTTTCGAAGATTTTGAGGTTTTGCGAATTGGTGCTCAGATTTATGTTTTTGTAAGTGATTTTCGTACCTGGTTTGGTACTGGCGAAGATTTCACCGCATAACTTTTGGTATGTTGTAGAGATGATTATTCTGCACATTTTAAGTATTTTCTGGAAGATTTCGTCCGGTCCGTTTTGATTCTGCGGGGTTTTATTTTGACTGCAAATTATTATGATGTCCGAATTGGTTTGAGCAGTAGAAGAATAGTCTTATAATGTTGCTGTGCACGTTCTGTATTAATTTGGTGGATTGTAATTTCTGGAGATTTCTGTGTAAATTCTGTAGACTGCCGTTATTCTGCCCGATTTTCGTATGATTTCTGATTTGTCTGAGATTGATAGATTGAATTGATACGTGTATGACTATTGATATGATTGTTCTAGATTTCTTCAATATCGCTTATTGCATCGGTTATTCATTGAATTGATTGTGTCACTGAAAGACAAGTGGGAACCTAGTTGAACGTTGGTGAAGATAGACTTGACCTGTACAGGATGGTGGGCCGACGGGCTTTCCTTTAAACATCGATTATGGATTTCTACAACAGCACTATAGATGGGAGTTATAAGGAGTTTTATATGCCGACGGGCGGCCGACGGGCAAAAAGAGTGACGACTCTTATTGATAGACCAACGTGTATTAAACGGACTACAACAGCACTATGGATTTCTACAACAGCACTATTGATCATGACTAGTGTTTGTGCTTGTCGAGTAAGACCCTTGTATGACATTGTATGATCTTGCATCGTATGGACTCTCTGATTGCATTGATTTATTGATTTCCGATTGATTTATCGATATTGATGTGGATTTATAGATTTATTGATATTGTATGGATTTCATCGACGGATTTATTGTATTGTATTGATTCCTCGCTATCGATTGTATCGACTTGATTTATGGATTATCGATTATGGACTATGGATTATGGATATGGAATGTATTGATTTATAGACACCGGCACCGACATTGATATGGATTCTGTGTATTGATTCATAGATATTGACATCGACATTGATATAGATTGTATCGATTGATAGATATCGACATCGACATCGATATGGATATGATATGGACATATGGATACTATTGATACGACAGATCCTGATATGCTATTGATGCATTGATACATTGATTTATCGTGCCGATGATTGATTGATTGACTGGATTGATCGACTGGATCGACTTTATTGAATTGATTATTGCCATATAGATCTGAGTTATTGTAGAATAGATTTCTTTATTGAATTGATTGTATTGATTTCAATTGACCTGACGATTTCATTCTATGGATTTGATTCCGATTGTTTTGTCGATATGTTGATTTGATCGTTCTATGGATTCCCAACTAATTGATATAATTGACTGGAAAGTGCTCTATTGACTTTGAGATGATTTTCCTACTGTAGCATCGTACGTCGTCATGATTGAATTTGCCGTAGTGTTATTGAATATTGCATATTGACATCGAGTAAATCATATAGAATAATTGGATTGACCGATTGGCAAGAGTATTGACTGATTTGATAGATGATATAGATACAACGAATTGACTAGACGACACGGTTAGACGACACGATTGATTGAAATGATAGTATTGATTGATAGACCCGGCTACGATGGATAGACATTGACTGAAAGCACTTATTGATTTGATTGCTGGAGTATTGATTTATCGATGCTTTTATCGCTGTATTGATTATTGACTATTGGCGTATCTGATTCGATTTGATTTCCGTACCTGCATAGATTCATCGATCATAGTCTTGATTTGATTTGATTGATCAGCATATTCTTTTCAGTGCCGTGCTTTGATTTCAGTTGTAGGCTTTGGTGACCTGCTGGGCTAGTAAGCTCATTATATGTGGTTAATAATTTCAGGTGCAGGGCCTCCAGCTTGAAGATCTTTCTGCCGAGTTCTGTAGCTCTTAGTTCTGTAGCTCTTTGTTTTGTAGCCTGGGTAGGCTTTCTTTTGTAGCCGGTGCGGCTATTGTATATGACCTTTTGGACGCTTTTTGTCTGTACTCTGTTGTACTATATGTGAATTATAGTATCCGCTGCTGTTTCTTTTCCGTAATGTAAATATCTCTGGCTCTGGATATATGTATGCATGGACTGATATGAACAACAGATAAGGGATTGATAGAATTTAAAAAAAAAAGAAAAAAAGAAAAAGAGGCAATAGAACGATCAGATGAATCCTTTCGCTACACGGATCTTGGGTCGTTATAAAAGCCATGAGAGGGGGCCGGCGGTCAATGGAGAGAGGGAGAGATTTGAAACTTTAAAACTAAAATTAGATTTCAGTTTTAAGTGAATTAGGAGGGAAAATTGATGTGAATTAATTCCTCATTCAAAGGAAATCAATGCCTTAATGGAGCATTAATGGGGCTCCATCCAAGCATGAGGCCGGCGGCTCCTAGAGGGGAATTTGGTGTGGGTGTAAGTGGGTGGCTTCCAAAATTGCATGCATGATGTTTGAAAGGGGTTAAAACAAAATCCATTTGAAATTGAAATTCATCATGAGAACGAATTCAAAACTTTCCTAATTTGGAAATTCTAAAATAGGAAAGATTTTGACATTCGAAATTCGAACTTCAAAATTTAGCTTCGAATGGAAGAGGAGATTGGGTCAATGGTTGGACGATTTCCGGCCGGATGGTGGTGGTAGGATGGCCGGCGGCAAAGGGGGAAGTTGAGGTGGACGGGTTGGAGAGAAAGAGGGAAATCGGGTATGGGGGATAGACCACGAGCCACGGACTCTTCCAATGACTGGTGGGTGTTGCGTTTCGCCCTCACCTTGGGCTTTCTCTCTCACTTCTCTCTAGCTCTCGTGCAAGAAGAGTAAGAAGAAACAAAATCAAAATTTTCATTCAATAAATCATTAACCATAATACAAAGCATGAGACCCCTATAAATAGGTCTTCAAACATAAGGAAATAAAAGTACTCAAATGCCCCTTGGGCTACAATAAGACATAACTCCCCACAGGGGTAAAATGGGAAACAGTAAATGAAAGACAATAATAATGAAATACATCATGACATCTAAATCAGAAGTAGAGGCGCTGAATCGTGGCCGTCGATCTGCGGTTTCGCCGGCGATAAACATGTCAGTAGCGTCTGTCGATGTCCTCATCAAGATACCCCCGTTGCCTAAAAAAATAAATAAAAGAGCTAAAAAAATAAAAAATAGTAGATATGGTGCAGTATTTTGACTATTTTAGTAAATTTGTAAATATGGAATTTTTTGTTCATAGAAACGACAAACATGCTCATGAAATTATTGATAGTTAGTCTTTTATTGCATTCTGATTGTGCGTCTCCTTCAATGTAAAGGTCGGTTAATTTATGCATCAGATGTCATGTCATCATCTAATCTCCATCATATCTAATATTTTATGTTTAGGGTTTATAATCTTTGTTTAAAGTGGATTAAGCATTTTGAGTTGTTATGGGAAGGATATTTAGGAAATTAATCCTTGTGGGACATCTTGGTCGGGTTTGCAGACGATTTTTATTCTCTCTCTTAAATCAATTTTTTAGTATAAAAATTTTAATTTTTTATTAGAGAATTATATTAACAACAACAACAACATTATCAAGCCTTTATCCCACAACGTGGGGACGGCTAAATGAATCTTCTTTTTTTTTTCATTGTGTCCTATTAAAGGTTGAATTCTCATTTAAATCTAATAAAGAAAGGTCATTCCTAATATTTTCTAACTATATTAAGAAATAGTAAAAAAATAGTCCCAACTGAAGCTTGAGTCTTTAGTCTTTCAAAAGGAATTGCCTGGATTCTTCTTAGTTATGAGCACGTGCGGAGCTAGAAATTTAGTGGGGCACAAATTAATGGATTTTAAAATATTATCAATTTTTTTTAGTTGATTTTTTTTTCTTAGTTTTGGCAATGGTTTATCCATTCATGTTTGAAATTTGAAAAAAAAAATATAATAATAACAAATTCCGATATTTTGGATTTTTTTTCTCTCTACATATCAAAATGTCCCCAGCAAGGTACAGAGGAGCAATTTTCAGCGTCTACGATTAAATTCCACCTTCGCAATACTGATAGCGAACCTTATCAATTAAGACAGCCAAAAGACTGAAGATGGCCAGGGCTAGAGAGACTCCCTCGCTGCTGCCTCACTTCCTTTAGCGTGCTCTTTATCCCGAGCACCCACTCTGGCTCCGCCTCTGATTATAAGCACGAATTATTCATTTCCTAAGAGAAGAATGTAGCAAGGGTATGGTGAGATTGAGTATGATAGGGATGAAATATGTGGAATTAGGATTATGGCTGAGGGAATAATTAAATTTTATGATCCATTGAATTAAATTTATCTTTGTTTAACTGATTCTAAGCTCTAATAAAATCGAGTGACTCTTATTGTATTTTAATTTAATAAGATTAAATAGAAATTAAATTTAAATAAAATTTTATTTTATTTTATATTAAAATAATAAAAATAAAAGAAATTATTTAAAAAATATTTTCTAATTAGCCGATTAGAAGGTCGGAACGCCGAAGTCTCATTGGCCTTCCCAGCCAACAGGCACTCTTCAAGCTCCGGCCTCCCGTATGGTGATAATGGTGGACGTTCTCTCGAAGGGCAGGGAATCATGCTATAAGGTATCAGTTCGCAGCTCCTCCCTGTCTGTGTCTCTCTCTTATGATTGTTCTCGAATTTCGATGGTTAGGCTCGGGACGCCTTCTATGCTTGCTTGGAGAAGGAGGCGGACAAGAAGCCAACGGAGGTGGCGACCGTCGGCCTTCTATACCCGGCCGAATGCAAGGGTTCCAGAGACGAATTCGTCAAGAGTTGTCGCCCCACTTGGGTATTCGTTGTTACCTGCCTTTCTACTTCTTGAAACAAGAAAATTTCCCCAATTTCTGATGGATTTGAACAGGTGAAGCACTTTGATCGTCAGTATTGCGCTAAGAAAAGAGTGAAGAGGCTTCTCGACAACGACGAATCCCGCAGAGGTCCCATTTCGCTCCCTCAGCCGTACACGTTCAAGCCCTAGCTACGGCCGGCCCTTGTACTTTTCCTTATCCTATTCTCTTCATGTCTTTTATATGCTTATGCTACTAGGGTTCTTGTTTCTGGCCGTCCAAAAAGCTGAATCGTCGCAACTCCTTCAGACTAGTTAATGTCCTTGTTGCGCTTTGTGAGTTTAATGCAATTTTAGATGTCATATGTTCTTTTATAAACGGATTCAGAATGTCAACTAGTATTGGTAATTATAAGCTGGCTTTAGAATGGCATCATGAGTGAATTTAAATTTGTTTACATCCATCGTTTTGCTATCCATAAGAGTACAATCTGGAAGAGACCAGCTCAAAAGCATAGACATTTTTCTACAAGAAAATGATTATGATAGGAAATACTTGGAATTCCCAAGTAAAACCTAACTATCTTGATGAAATCAGCGAAAATGATCCATAATCCAACGGAAAATCAGAGAAATACAAGACTTTTATTGTAAGAACACAAACTAATGGATGAAAATAGAAAGATACAATTGATCCTCTATTTAAGAGGAGGATCTCTCTCCCAATTCTCTAGACGCTGCTAGAGCCCAAAAACCTAAACCTAAGAGATATCAAATTTCAGCCAAATTCAAGATGCCATAACCCTAGGAAAACAAACTATTTAATGCATACAATCAAAAAGGAAATCTCAAATAGTCCCTACATTCAAATTTTCCTCCTAACTCTCTAAAAAATCCTTCCTAAATAGCTTTTCTGGATCTAGCGGCTTGTGTGACTGGTACAGGAGGCGGAGATGGAATTTCCACCTCCGTTTCATTGAGTTGGTCTCATATGGATTGGCTGGACCGGTCTAACATATTACATAGGAAAACTCTCCCTTGAAGAAAGTATCAGGACAAAAACTTCCACCCTAGATCACTAACATCAAAGATGATCTATCACTTTTTGTATGACCAAGCTTTTGTGGGCATTAAATAAGCTCGTTTCTAAATACTTGGAAACTTTTATAAGGCTAAGATGCTAAGCAATATATCCTACTAAACGGCTAAAAATCTTGTTTTGGAGCAACACTTTCTGAAAAACTACTCATTGAGCTTTCAATCAATATCATCTCTTTTCTCAATGAAATAATTTTAGATGGTGAATCACATCCTCATTCCTCTGTAATTTGTATGATTTCTATTTAGATCTATATCATCCTTTCTGATTGCTTATCACATTTGAAGAATTAATAGAATTTGGCAGGCAGCAATAACGAACCTTGCTTTTGTTCTTGACAAACTCAGAGACCCAGATGTCTGCCCTTTTATGATTCCAAAAATTCATATTTCATAGGAATATCCCATAGAAACTAATGTATAGTTCATTTTGTTTGCTCGTTGATAGGAAACATGTTTTAGAAACTAATTATTTTGTTTTTGCTCGTTTTTTGGGGTAAAATGGAATTTTCATGTTTGGAAGTGTTTTTAAGGTGATTTTATAGTTTAAACTAATTTTAATTCCTAACTACATCCAACCAACTTATTGAATCCAGTAAATTCCATTTTGGAAAACATGTTTTATAACTTCAAGCAATCAATTGAAATCTTAGAAGGAAGTGAGGGGAAAATGGGATTTAGGTTTACCTTTTTTTTTTTAAATTGATTGAGTCAATTTGCGAGCCAATGAGCTGAACCTGACTTGGGCAAGCTTAATATCTATAATTTGAATTCGAGGTCTAGCTCGTCGCTCAATAAGTTCAACTAACGAGCTTGTTAACGAGTTTAGATCGAACCAGCTCGGCTCACTTACACCCCTTAGTTTCGCAACTTATAAATGATGGGGTAGCTGGGTTGTTATGATCTAATGATAATGTGCTGCAGAGATGCATTTAACCTTCAACCATTTTGTTTTTGTTGTGCTAACAATTTTCGCCATCAGATCCTTCAATTCCTGGAGACCATTCCTAGCGCAGCTAGAAGCCACTGCTCCTGATAGTTTGAGCGCACGTTACAAACCGCTTTTTTTTTGTTTCCCCTTCTGTTCAGCTGTAGAACAACTTTTACCTGCTGAGCATTATGTACAGCATAAGATATGTTATTTAGATGAGAAAAAATCATCAATTATGTGATAACCTTTTTTAGCCGTTTATTTTGTATTTCCTTAGGTCTTCATATCTCAAACCCGTAAAGTTGTCTTCAGTAGCTGCGTTCTACAGTTCTACTTGACTAATATATTGCATTTTGCTGAAGTTCTACAAATCAGCTTCTGCTGTTGTGTGTGGAAGCAGATTCCTAAAATTTCTCCCATTGTTTATGAATTTATTTGTGCTTCACTAATTTTGCACAACAGCTTAGAACTTAGGGAGAACTTGGGCTTTGTTTACATAGAAATTATAATGTGCGGAAATTGGACGGTCTGGAGGTCAATCACAACACGCCACGTCACCTAGTACACAACGATATCAAGCACTGGTATCGAGCAAAAAAGTGACGTGGCGCATTCTGGTTGGTCTCCGGACGTCGTCCAGCGTCCGCAAAAAATAGTTTTTCTTGACGGTTTTTTTTTACTATTTTACGTTGTTTTTTGTTACAAAAGATTTTGATATTAAAAAATTATTTCATGAAGTAATAAGAAAATTGTCCCTAAACGAAACTACATTGTGAACCTGCATACATATCCTCCAATGCACCCTAAATTACAAACATGTCCTTATTTACACATGCCCAATTGTTTGCTATAAATAAAAAATATCATAAAAATTCTTATTTATTTAAATATCTAATGTTTAAAATTTTATATTATTTATATAATATTTTTGTATCGAATATTAAAATATATGCATAAAAATATAGATTTTATTAGTAATATTTTTATTTGATCTAGAGTGTTAGTATATTGTATAAGATAACATAAATATTAAGGTGTTTGGTATATGAATGCCTAAAAGATTCAGTGGTATATATGTAATTTCAGGTCATGTGCATGCCTATATATATATGTGCTGCTAGTGTGCTAAAAACAATTGAATGAGACTATAATTATATATTTTTTATCGTGCATCATAAATTTTAATTACTTAATAATCAAAACAGTTAAAAAAATAAATTTTAAATTTTAATTAATTACTTAATAATCAAAACCGATAATAATCTCGCTCAGTCGCTCTCCCTTTATAATAAATTTATTATATATTCAAATGCAATCATATTTAGGCTTCGTTTGGGACGGCTTTTTTTACTGCTTTCTAAAACGAAGTTTTAGTACAAATTTTTTTACTTTTGTACTAAAACTCCGTTTTATAAAACAATAAAAAAGCCTTCCCAAACGAAGCCTTAACCTTATCTATATTGAGCTTATTAAAAAGCCAATTAATTGATTATGAATAAGCTACTGACAAACTTCAGCCGGTTAGAGAGAGAGAGAGAGAGAGGGAGAGAGAGATGCTAAACTTCTGATTAACAAATAGTATATTAAATATTATTTAAAAATTCTAAAATCTGTATTGCTATCAAAGCCATCATTAGACGAACTTTCGTTTCCTTGTGGTCATTGTAAACCATTTTATTTTAATTAGCCGAGACCAGCTTAGGACAGCCTAATTATTTTTATTTAATTAATATCTATAAAATATGCTTTATAGACTTGATAGAAGATCTAATTAATACCATTATGACATATGGAAGCTACGTCCGGTCTATTCTATGTCAATTAAATAAAATTAAATATTATGAGAAATTATTATGTGCTAGCACCTAATAATTCAGAGGTCAATCGGGACGTGTTACATCACTCGGTACACAATGATGATACAGTGAATTGGTGACGTGGCTCGTCCTTATTGCCTCCAGACAACGTCCGAGATGACCGCATGTAATAATTTAGCAGGGTGAGCACTCAAACTTGGCTCATTAGAATTCTCTTTCTTTCTTTTTTTTTTCAATTAGCATGCTAAAATTAGATTGAGGGTTCATTTGGGATGACTTTCTTATTGCTTCTTAAAGCAGTTTTCAAGTATAAAAATTTAAATTTTTTTTTAACTAAAAAGCTATTTTAAGAAGCAGTAAAAAAGTCGTCCTAAATGAAGCCTGAATGACTTCAAATTGATGTTGAAAAAAAACCAAAATAGATCGTTAATAGTTGTAGTGATCATAACCATGTCACCTAAATGATACTCTTAGACCTTATTTGGGGCAGTTTTCTTACTACTTTGTTTTTTCGTTTGGTCATTATTTTTTCATTGTTTTCAAAAAAAAATTGTATTAGAAAATAATTTTTTACAGGATCTTTGAAAAATTTATTTTCTCCTTGATAACTTTACAGTCACCTTTATAAAAAATTACAGCTGATTTAAACGAACTTTTAGTTGAAAATGAGTAACAACATTAGTAATCTAGGTTCTCTGATTAAACCATGTTTTGATTCAATTTGATTTCAAAAATTATGAGTAAAAATTAATCTTGGTATGTTAATTTTTTTTATTTTGAGTGTGATACAATCAAATTGGCTAAATGAAAATTTGAGGATCCCTTCAATGAGGTGGAGAGATTCTCCAAATGTAGCCAAAAGAGTACAAATAGCTTTGTAAATGCCAAACATTTCTCTAACTTTGGCCATCAATAGCTCAGCTCCCATTTGTCGTTGATTCACACCATTTGTTGTTCTAGAAGAGAATGCTAAATAGCTTTGTTTTCCTTTCTCCATTAAAAAAAAATATTCATCTCTCTCTCTCTCTCTCTCTTAGTCATTAGAGTATTAAAAATTTTTAAAAGAAGCAAATTAGCTAAATAGAATGGTGCATTCATTGAATGCATCAAACTGTTTGGTGCATTGATACAGTAATTTCAGACTTTAATTTGGCTAACTGTGGTGAATGCACCAAATAATTTAGCGCATTCTAAAGAACAATGCACCGAATGATTTGGCTAGTTCTGAATCCACCAAATCATTTGTTGCATTCTTTACAATATGTCAAATGATTTAGCTAATTTGATTTTTTTAATTGTTTTTAATATTTTGCTCCTATTTCTAATTTAAATTAATATCAAGCAACTTCTTTAAAAAAAAATCCCATATTATTATATCATTGTTATTAATTCATTCCTCTTATATTGCTTTAGGATTTCTGATATACTTTTTTGTAATTTAATCAAATATCCTCTATCTTAATGGAATGAGAAATTTTATAATTAATTTTAAAAAATTAAAAAATTAAAAAATATTGAGTGCTCATAATTCATAAACTCCTGCAAAAAAAATAATAAAAATAATAAAAAAAGTTAGCACGCAGCTTCCACTGGTCATCGGCTATGCTTTTGCCTTTTGGGCTTTAAGAGTTCACACAGCCAACAAACCAAATGTCTCTATGAAAATGGCCGAGACATGGAATGATGAAAATGATATATGGAAAAGAAAAATAAAAGAAATTAAATATATATATATCAATATTTCATAATAACATTCAATTATAATAACAATCAATTAAATAAGCTTTTAAATAGATCAGATTATTTTAAAAAAAAATTATTTAAAATTTTTAAAAATATAAATTAGATTTCATTTGGGATAATTTTTTTATTGTTTTCTAAAATAAATTTTTATTATAAAATTTTATAATTAAAATAATTTTTATACTAAAAAAATATTTTAAAAAATAAAAAAAAAAATAATCTCAAATGAAACTTTAGATTAAGTAAAATTGTCAACATTCTCTCCCAATTTATGATGAATTGAAATCCCCTCAAAAAGCCACAAAAAATCTTCCAAAGCTTTGCCAAAAAGTGGCATCTAAGATTTGACTTTCAACTCTCTCCTCTTAAATAATTTGTTGCTCATTGGTTGACCACCAAACAACAACTTCAAACTTTATTATTATTAAATGATAAAATAAATATATTGATTTATTTACCTTCATGATTTTTTAATTAAAATTAATCAAAGTCAATTATAGCCAAAAAAATCTTAGAAAATATAAATAGAACAACAAAAAGAAAAACAATATAAGACTCATAAAACCAGAAAAAGAACAAAATCAAGCATTTATTGATGATGAAGAAAATCAAGAACCCTAAACATTAATTAAAAAAAACAAAACTTAATCTTCCAACATAGAAGATTCATTAGAACCTTTCTTAGAAAAAAATTGAAGAGGAATGCATGAAAATTATCATTATTCTTAAATTCTAATAAAGCAAATAAAAAACAGCATCATCATAAGGAAATAGCAACATAGATTCATGTGATGATTGTTCGATAAATTCACACTGGTTCTCAACTACCTAAACATAATCCTCCTTTTTTTCATCTAGAGTTTGAGACTCAGCAATGACAATATTAAAGGATAGATATAGCCAGTATATATAAAGAGTGTCAACAACAGAGCACTCTGTCAAAATAAAAAATTTCAAGAATTGTGAGAGAAAATTGTCATTTCATTGCTTATGTTTTCTAGGGTTCGTAGAGAATTGGAAGAAAACTAAAAAAAGGTTCATAGAGAGTTGGAAGATTAAAATTTTGTTAGGTTTACTTTGAGATTAGTGCTTCAAATTTGATGATTTTAAATCTAAGCCCATGAGCTAATGTTTTATTAGAATGAATGTTGACCTTGTTAGATTTCTTTTGAAATAAGAGAAATATAATTAGTCAAAAAAAAAGAGAAATATAAATTTTGATTGATTTCTTAAGTATTATCTTCATGAAAACTTAAATTTAGTAAATTTAAGATTTCTTTTTTACCAATTCTTTTTCAAAAACAATTTTAAAATCATTAAAATATAAATTTAAATATGAAAAATGTGAAACGGCCGGCCCAAGCCAGCTAGCTGCAGTAACTTTAAACTATAAATATGAACATCTCTGCTTTCCTCTCTCTCTCTCTCTCTCTCTCCAATGGCTTCCATGACTCATTCTTCTCTTCCGCTCGTATTCCTTTGCTCTCTTTTCTGCGTTATTTTCTCTTCCTTCTGTTACTGTAAATCGTTATCTAGCGTAACCATTGATTCTTTGAGAGCTTCTCTTGAAAAGCAAGAAGATTTCATAGTGTTTAGTCTCATTGAGAGAGCCAGATATCCTTATAACTCTTTTGCCTATGATCCTTCTTTCTTGGGTAATCAGAACTGTTCTTTTGTGGAGCTTTTTGTCAGAGAAACAGAGGCCATGGAAGCCAGGGTAATTTTTCATTTTTCCTTTTTTCTACTTTGATCTTGTTTATTCATTTAATTCATTTCTCACTTTGGTTTTTGTAATTTTTTTCTTTTTTCTTTTGTTTTTTTTTTCTTTTTGGTGTTTTAGTTTATAAGAACTTGTTGATTAGATAAATGCCGTTGAAATTTAGTTTATTTTCATGTGCTTAATGGCGTTACTTTTTCATAAGCATACAGAAGTAGCTTCGTTTGAGACGGCTTTCTTACTGATTCATAAAGCAGCATTTTAATATAAAAATTTTAATTTTTGAACTAGAAAGCTGTTTTAAGAAGCAAAAGCCGTTCTAGACTTCGTTTGGTTAGAAATTATTCTGTGCAGACATCACGCGACCGAAGGCGAATCAGAGCACCACTTCACCTGGTACACAGCAAAGGGGTGATGTGGCGTGCTCTAATTACCTCCAGACGGCGTCCGGTGTTGTTACAAAATATTTTTTCTTGTTTGGGACTGCTTTATTATTACTTCTTAAAGCAGCTTTCTAGTAAAAAAATAAAAAAATTTCGTATCAACAAGCTGTTTTAATAAAAAAAATCGTCTCAAACTAAGCCTTATCTTGGTATAATGATGTAATTGATCAATAAATGTAATCTTTGTACATTATTTTGATCCAAAATATTAAAATTTATCTCTTTTTTCTCTTCGTTAATCTCACTAATTTATTATTGACATTTAAATTTGGTTCACTTTCATGCATTTAATGGCTTTTACTTTTTCAAAAACAGAGATATTTAGCTGGTTGACCTGCTTTATTGAAATTGTCAATAAATAAATATATAACAGAGATATTGAATTGGTCAATCCTATTAAAATTTGTACAGTTTGGACGGTATCAGAACCCCGAAGAGCTTCCATTCTTCCCAGATTATGCACAACCTCCATTAGCTCCTCCTCACAGGTTTCCAAATGTAATTATCCCTCTCTAACCTTAATCATTACACTAATCATCTGTAATTAAGAAAACTAATCCAGTTTATCCTTCCAAAGATCTTGCATCCTCCTGGTGCTTCAGTTAATGTTAGCAGAAGAATATGGGATATGTACTTCAACGACTTACTTCCCCTATTTACCAAAAAAGCTGATGATAGAAATTATCAACAAACTGTAGCTTCAGATCTTATATGTTTACAAGTAAGAATCTTCATATTTTAATTTCAACAGATTAATGATCTCCAACTTCAAAATATTTTCATTAGTGTTTGGATTTCATTCCTACAGGCTCTCTCCAGAAGAATTCATTCTGGTAGATTTGTAGCAGAGATTAAATTCAGAGATTCTCCTCAGAACTATATTCCTGCAATACAGGCTAAGGTTTCTGATCATCCCATTCTCTTCAATATTTTTGGATAAAAATATGAACTTGATATAATTTTTCATGTAAAAAATAGTTCTGATGTGTATTTATATATGCAGGATTCAGAAACTCTGATGAAATTGCTAACATTTACTAGTGTTGAAGAAGCAGTAGTGAAAAGGGTGTTTAAGAAAGCTGAGATATTTGGTCAGAATGTAAATTTAGGGAAGAATAATGTAAAAGAGGCTGAAAGTAAATATAAAGTGGAACCTTCAGTAGCTGCTAAGCTCTACCAAGAATGGGTGATTCCATTTACAAAGCAAGTTGAAGTTGGTTATCTTCTTCGCCGCCTAATTTGACAGAACAGTGTGATTCAGGCTTTGTTTGGGATGGCGTTTACCGCTTCTTAAAGCAGTTTTTTAGCATAAAAATTTTAATTTTTCTACTAAAAAGCTGCTTTAAGTAGCACTAAGAAAGTTCCCTCCCAAACGAAGCCTCATTCTCTGATAGCAATAAGATTCTTCATCATGAGCTATAAATTATGTATATTTTAGGGTAGAGGAATCAGGAACCATTAGAAGTTAATAAACATTTTGAGAAAGATTGAAGAGAGTGTGCACATTGGTTCTCATAATTTCCTTCAAGGGGCTTCCCATAATCCAAGACTCATTGAAAAGAGTAAAGCAGAAACCAACTTCATCACATAATTTTATCATCTTCATTAGAACAAGACAATTCTTCAACGCCTTTCTATATGCTGCAAAATGTTTAGATGCTTGAAACAAGAAGAAGGCCAACAAAAGTTTAGAAGCTTGAAAGTTTTGGATCTGAGCAGTTTATTGATAGTCTCTATATGTGTTGAAACACACTCCTCATTGTGCAAACATTTTGAAAACTTCGAGTTACTTAAGGCTGTTGTGTCTGTTATTTGAAGAGCAGATTGTCTCAAAGTGGTTTTTTTAAGAAAGAAGATGATCCATATAAAAAAGATAAAACAATGTGGATGATTTCCTACAACCAAATTCAAGAGGTGATGGATTCCCTCAAAATTATTATTTATAATTGAACATGAAAACTTTAATGCGTCATCATAGAGACATCCAAAATAACATTCAATTCACGGTTCAAAAACATCATCATTGTAATTATCATCATATCATTATGTAGGTCGCTTGTCATATGAAACTGAGTGCGGGATCGAAAAGAATAGATTGTAGATAAGCAGCCACTCGAACGTCTGAAGGGGCCGAGGCTCTTCTTTAGGTTTAGATAGGCGTTTCATCAATGATGACCTTGAATAAAGCCCTTGCTCTACAAGTCAAACGGACGACTCAACCAAAGAGCAAGTTGGGTCTAACAGTTCCACTAACTGCAGATGAAGAGGTAGATGCTATCAAGACTCGGAAGGAATGCTAGCTATATGCTTCACATATGGATTCTTCATTCACTTCCCTTTTTAAATGACAGACTGCTCTTTCATTGTATGGTGATAAGATCCGGACGCTACAGTTGTTTTGCAGCAATAGGAACACGACTCGCTTCTACCCACCCCCAGCCAAGGTCAAAAAGCATATCGGGAATCGAGGGGGGACATATTGGATATTAAATAGACTAGTTAATTTTACCTAGAAAGTATATAGTCCTAACAATGACATTAAACTTCTAGAAAATCCGGAAAACTAAACTCTATCACTATTAGTGAATGTCATAGCCACCTTCGAGCATGTTGCAGTCCTCATCCCCATCTCTAATGCTAATATTGCAATTCTCGATTTAATCATAGTTTCCCACATCAAAAATATCAACCACCATTCTTCATCACAACTCCAATCATCATTAAAATAACTCCCAACGGCTTATTCCCTCAACTGATCATATTAAAGCCTTTTTCAACCATTAGAGAAATTTTCGTAAGTTATAACTCATTTTATAATAATATACATTGTTATACATTGTTCCAATGGCTGAGACTTTGTTTGGTACAATTTTCTTATTACTTTTAAAAGCTGCTTTTTTTTTTTTAATTAAAATTTTTTATAACAAAAAGTTGCTTTAAAAATAAAAAATTATTTTAAAAAACAGCAAGAAAATAGTCTCAAATGAAGTCGAAGACTCCATCACTATTTTTATTTGAAATTTTCATGTAAAATGCATTATCTTTTTTTTTTTTTTTTTTTTTTTTTTTGACAAATTGTTAATGTGAGATTATATATATATATATATATGGTTGAGGCTGGCCTAATACCATTCTCCCTACTTGAATTTCTGCATGCAATAATAATAATAATTAAACTTTTTATATGTAAGACTATTTGATTCCACCAAATTTTATTGTCTGATATTAATCCTTGAGCAAATTTATGTGCATAGCATCAAAATATTGGAACTTCTAGAGAATATTCTGATGCATTTTAAATAACTCTTATTCAAAATTTATATTTTTGTTAGATCCCTTTAAAATTATTATATGAAGTATCTAAAATTCAAATCACATATTTTTATTTAAAAAATAAAAAATCTCTATATTTATAATTTTTAACATTTTTTATCATATTTAAAAAATATTTAAAATCAGAGGTTCTAATTCTTCTTCTCAAAATATACTAATAGAATAAAGATATTCCTACTAAATTAAGACAAAATAATAAAATTTGAAGACAATAATATAAAATATGAAGACTAATAATGACAATATAAAAATCACAACTTTTTTTCTGAAGCTTTCGAGTAATATCATAAATTACAATTAGAAAAAAAATCTAATAAAAAATAAATTAATCCTCACAATTAAGCCCATGCTTAAGCCTAAGCCTAAATTACCAACTAATTTATAAATAAAATAAAATCATTAAAAAAACTAAAAATATATTTAGTGTCTATCATTCCACCAGTTGATGGTAAACTTTGATTAAGTTTTTTTTTTTTTTTGCAAACTAATTGAGTTGATAAATATTTTTTAAATAATTATCAATCTCTTCAAATGTGAGTGTTGTCTACATCAAATTGATATTTTAGCACTCAAATCTTTTAAAAAATCCTCAAATATTTATAGGCTTCAATTAATTTAGGCTCGTTTGAGACGACTTTCTTAGTATTTTTTAAAGAAGTTTATTAGTATAAAAATTTTTAATTCAAAAAATTTTTGTACTAGAAAATTATTTTAGAAAGCAATAAAAAAATTGTCCCAAACGAAACTTTAATTAATCAAGATTTTGAATGTTGTTGACACAGCTATGGGATTGAACACTTCCTGTATCAAATCTGTATTGCAACACAGATTTCCAACAAATAAGATCTAAAATAACAAAATAATAATAATGCTGATGATGATAAAACTTCAATAACTTTTGAGCTGGCATTTTATAGTTAATTTAGCAAGAAAAGTTTCTGAAATGGATAATCTTTTGAATTAGTGTAAAACCAGAATGCTTTCAACTTGGTAGAAAACTACTTCAGAGACTTTCTCATTTTGCACTTAAAAACAAAATTGTGCTGGCCTGGCTAAAAGTCTAAACAACTTAATATTTCAGAAGATTTATGCACATAAGACCAAATTTTTAACGTCAAGAAAAAGGTTGGTATTCCAGGCAGTCAAATACCAACAGCTCTCTCATTCTTCCTATTTACTCTCTACAATCATTGTTATGAGACTAACATACCTTCAGCATCTCTGACAAGATCCAAAACAATATCTTCCTTCAGTTCTTCCCCAGGATTCAACCTCTCAATGGAAGCTTCAGCTTTGAGATTAACATATTCACAGCATTCTTCAAACCTGAAGCAGCTGGTGACATGATCGTTGGTTAAGCCTGCGGCCTGCATGAATGAATACATGACCGTCGGCCCGACACCGCGAAAACCTCTCCTTACGAGGTCCTTGCTGATTGAATCTGCCTTTGGGGTCTTCACCGGGATCTGCCGAGGGTATCGAAATCTGCTCACGATTGGCTTGTGGTTCACAAAGCTCCAACAGTACTTATCAAATGATCCAAACTCCTCTATAATCTTCAACAATCCAACAAAGCAATGGTGATAAGAAGTTGAGAGTGAAATAAATAAAGATTAAAGTTGATAAAGGTATGGTCCAAACTCCAAAGAAGATAAAGGTGCTTTTAATAATGAGGATTCGCACAGAATGATATAATGCTATGGCCTACTCAAGAAATCCAGAGTGTGTACAGTTTAGGTAAGGTAATAAATTGAGTCTTATTATTATTAACTGGCTTTAAGTCGCTATATTTAGGTTTTGTTTGGGACAGCTTTCTTACTGTTTCTTAAAACTGCTTTTTAGTACAAAAATTAAAAATTTTGTATTAGAAAGAGTAAGAAAGCCGTCCCTAAGGAAGCCTTAGATTCCTTGTTCACATGGCAGACAGTGATTGCTGAGCTCCAGTCACCAACTAGAAGTTTGGACATACTAATGGCTGGCAAAACTACAATGGTACATAGACTGAACGGATCTGGGCTGAAGCTCTAAATAATATCAACTATTTAGACCTTCAACATTGTTTTTCTAGTATTAATGCCAATGAGAAAAGACTTCGGCTGCTAAGGAATCAAAAGGAGGAAAAACGGAGAGATGTGAATGAACCTTGAGAATCAGTTGTCCATTTTCGATGACAGCTCGCAGTTTTGTCTCCGAAAGAAGGGAGCTCGCAATGCTTCCTTGAGCTATTAGCTTCTTCCCGTTCATTTTAGAAACCAGCTCAGGATCAAAGTTCATGAAGATTTCCCTGTATCAGATGGATCAGAAGCAGTATTTCAAATATATATATTCGGCATAAAATATCTATTTAGCGATTGGAGGATACCTGAATATTTGCCTTTTATTAAGAATCGCTGGCCAAGTAAATTCAGCTAAAGCACCGGATAGTACAAGCAATTCAAAAAGCTTCCTGTACAATTTTCAAATCATCAGTGTTTGAGTTTCTCTGAAAAGACAGAATTCAAGCATGGAGGTCACATACTTATCATCATGGACAGGAACACCCCACTCTTCATCATGAAAGGTCACATAAGCTGAATCTGACAAAGAAGATTAAATCAACATCCAATTGTTTGACTGAAATAATGATACGAGTTTTATATAAATGATTGCATCAATTCTGCATATTTTGAAATAACAAGATTCGTTAATGTAGCTTTCAACATGCAAGTATCTACCCATTGATGTTTAAAAAAAAGGGAATAATCTTATTAAGTCGAGATGAGTGGGAAAGATAAGAAAAAATTCGAGGTTCATATTCAAAAATCTCTCATCCTTCTGACTTAGGCTTCGTTTGGGGCGGCTTTCTTGCCGCTTCTTAAAGTAGCTTTTTAGTATAAAACTTAAAAATTTTGAACTAAAAAGTTGCTTTAAGAAGCAATAAGAAAGCCGTCCCAAACAAAACCTTAATGAGTAGTATTCTAAACAAAAGAATTTTCATAGATAATGTCATCCCAATTTCATAGTTTACACTCATTTGATTCCTATAACAAAAGCAATCTACAATGTCATTCATACAGTCACTGAAATCAGTTTATCCTAATTTGATTCCTACAACAAAAACAATATATAATGTCCATCATGTAATAACTGAAATAAATTTTCATCGCTTCCTCTTCATATGAAGATAGTTTGCACTTATTTGATTCATATAACAAAAACCATCTATATAGTCCTCCAAGTAGTAGCTGAAACCAGCTTTTCATCCCTTCCTCTTAAGGGAAACAATGGCTTATACTGAAGGTGCACCCTCAAAGTTTTAGTTTTAGCCACCTCATCTTATGTGAAGAGATTACAAGAGCGACGCTAAAAAAAGAAAAAATTTACGTGCTAATAAGGTGTTTTTGATTTGTATTGCTTGGCAATATTTAGTGCTGGTGTTGATACCAAACAATACAAAGCAATAAATATTAAAAATACCAGCTTTTTATAACATAGTTAAAAAAAAAAAATTACTTGAGTACCTAGCAATCCTCCAATAATCATTAAAGCACCAGCATACATATCAGATCAAGTGAAACAGCAATATAACTATCTTATTTTTGGCCTCAACATAGCCCCAGCGCATGCTTAGGAGTCCTCAATTTGGCAATTTCTTGCTTTCATACTTATTGTATTCCTGGTCGGCATTTTAGCAGAACAAATTTATGACAGATGCTTATTCCCTGCAAGACCTTGTCAATTCACTCTTTTCAACAGAAATACACAACTCAAACTTAATTATAAAGTACATGAAAATTCAATTTCCATATAAAAACTCAATGGTTTTCATCAGCCAGTGACAAGTCATGTATGTATCCTCATTATTCACAACAGCAAACAAAAGAAGTGTATTTTTAGCTCAAAGAATGAAAGAAAATATTATAGCTGAAAATAAAACACAATTATATCTCAAACTCAAGAATCTAAACTCTATAGCTTATGATTTGCAACATATTGGTGATATAAATTCTATGATTCAAAAAACTGAAAACAACTTGACTGGATAGAGAGTTGAAATTTTCTAGGAGTAAAGATGGAATTACAGCAATGAGATGGTTTAATCAGCTTATAAAAATAGTTGAGAGGTGTGAAGTAGCCTTAAGCAGCATAGGCCAGATACTCAATACTAGATTTGTTAGCATCTACATCATCATATCCTACAGGATGTGCAAAGATTTATATTTTTAACAGATTAGATGACAGCCAGAATAGGAGCCAAGTCTCATTCTCCCACATTGCATAATTTTAAAACCTTTTAGATACCAACCACAACTCTTATAGCATTTGAGACAAAAAACTTGATATAATTTACCAAAATTCACCAGCTTTGCTCAAGACACATCACAATACTACACAGCATAACACGAAGCAGCAATGTCAAGTGTAGCCTAAGTGAAAATAAAAATGGTGACAACAAGATCATAGCAAGATACCATGAGCAATACGAATGATGCAACACAACTAAAACTCAAAAGCCTGGAACTTAAAGAGGTTCTCATAGTAGTACCTTAAAAAGAACAACTTTTATACTTATAGTACAATGTAAACAAGAATAGCAAACTATAGGATTCCAAGCAAACAATGTATTGGATCTAACACCCTGTTTGGATTAAGAATAGAGCAACCAAACGGAAGTGAATGCATAATCTTCGATTAACTAAGAGAAATTTAACAATTCTACTTATAGAGCCAATATCTTTACAATCACAACATGAATTATTAGCATTCAAGAAAAGAATAAGAATGAAGCATTCCTCGTTTCAATACACAGTGCAGAAGTAGGTGAAGGGAGAACAAACCAGTGTTAGGTGTTACCCAAGCACACCTCTTCTTCATCTGCAAGGTCTCCATTGCTGCTACCACAGCACCATCAGCCACAATCTCCTCTCTCGCCACAATCTTCTCAGGTTTGGGAATACTCTGTCTTCGCTTAGAGGTAAAATTTAGCCTGCCAATTCTTCCCGTCGAAGCACGACTGCAGAAGGAATCAGTAGATGCGTCCGAAGAGCAAGAAGCATTCAGAGAAAAGCTAGATTGTAGCAGAAGTTTCTGCCTCCTCGGAACGGCCACAGGGCTCAATGGCGGTGAGAAAGACTGAGAATCCGTCACCATAGACACCTCTTTCTTCTCCTCCTTCAAGCCCGACTGCGCTCTTTCCGCTTCCCTTAGCGGCTTCGAAGCTGGCTTCCGGGACACTGACGTCAACCTTGTTTTGTTTCCCGTAGGCCCAAGAACCGGCCGGGAGTCTGACTCCGCCACATTCATAGAACGGAGCTTTGGCGCTCCCGACATGGAGAGTACAAGGAAAACGCTGACTTTATCCCGTCCAGATCTCAAACTCAAAAACTCATAGAAACGACTGGTTCAACCACCCATCACCTCCATTCCACCTCCAGATCAATTCCTCCATTGAAAACACAAATAAACATATCGAAGTCCCAAAAGACGTCCACTTTCAACCCCAACTGAGCCTTAGGGTTCGTGAACCAACAAATTCGCGCCCTCCACCCGAATCAGACAAGGAAACTCTAGAAACAGCTGCAATTTTCGTACTGGATTACCGAGACCCGAAAGCAACCCAAATCCCAAGCTTCTTCCTCAGGAATTTTCCGTTCAGCCGTGTGCCATTAATAAAACAAAAACAGTAACTCACTAACACCCTATAGCCTATGATCTCTTCCCTACAACTTGTTCTGAGAGAAATCCCAGAAAGAGAGGAAGACTCTCCGATCCAAACCAGAGGTCTGCCGCTCTCTATATAGACTGCCGCTGAGGAGAAATCGAGCGAAATGGTTGTAAACGAACAGAGAGAGAAAGGAGGAGGAGCAGAGAGAGGGGGAGGGAAGAGAAAATGTTTGCTAGAGAAGGGAGCATCGAATGTGCAGTGAGCTTCGGATTGTAGAACATTTAAAACTTTGTGACCGGTAAATGCCGGTGAGAAATGGTGAACTACGGGCTGCAGCCAGTGGCATCTCTGCCCATTGCCTGCCGGACTTGCGGGTTCCTTTGAGGAGATTTTACATAGATATTTAACCATTTTTATATATTTGACTTTACAATACATATATTTATTAAACATATTAAGAATTATTATTATTAATTTAATTTGAAAATTAAAAAAAATAAAAATTTTAATCATTTTAAAAACTAAATCATGATCATTAAAACTTAATAGATATCTAAATTATAGTAATATAAAAAATAAAATAATATCTTCAATGTCAATATGTTAAGCTAAATGTCAATACCAATAATAATTTTTTTAATTTGATTTATTTTGATTATAATTTGTTTAATTTGAATTTAATTTTAATTATTTTTATTATAAAATATTATAGAGTATGATTGCAATTCAAATTATAATATACATAAGATTTAATATAAACTCACTCATAAATTTATGATTAGTATTTTTATAAGATTATAAATATTGCTAAAGATAATATATTTTACTACTTTATAAAATAATTACAAATTAATTCCTAATCATACTTTTAATAAAATTTAAAAATAAGACACTAGAAACTAAGCACATAAGCTATTGCGAGAAAAATATTTTTTTTTCTTAAACTTCTATGGATATTATAAATATATTCATCTTTTAAAAATCAAATATTTATTTTCTTAAAATTGGTACATATTAGCAACTCTAATTATAAAAAAAACAGCTTCTGATCATAAAGCATCAAAAAATTTGTCCAAAATAAAGCCTAAATTAATATTATTTTATAAATATGTGAGAAGCATTAAACATCTCAATTTTTATGTGCTATTTTAAAATGATTATTGTACATATGATTAAAAAAAAGTTGTAGAATTAATATTTTTAATATAATTTTATGTGGTTTATTATATATTAAAAAAAGGTGCTTTAAAAATGGTGAGCCAATTTAACATTTTTATAATGTAAAAGATGTTGAAAACAAGATATAAAAAAAAAAAATTTGTGTCCAAATACAAATCCAACGAGAGTGTTAATTGAAAGCCACTTAGATGCCATTATGTTGGGTGACAACTATGCACAATAAATAAATACTAGCTTTGCATAACGGCAAGATTTGTTATGAAATTTTATTGATCTATTTGTAGGCATTGAAAGAATTTTTTTTTAAATAGTTTGCACACAAATGGTCCACTGACTCTTTACGAAGGAACAAAATAGGGTCTGATAATTTAAAATTCTTATTTAGACCCTTATTTCTTTTCTTTTCTTTTAAATAGGGACGTAAATGATCCAACAGAATGACTAATTTGATCTCTATTTAAGAGACATAGAATATTTTGATTCTTTGGAAAAAGTTAGAGGATCGATTTGATCATTTTTTCTCTATCATTCACTCTAAAAGTGGATATATAATAATTATTTGTTGCAATACATATCCACTCTTAAAGAGATTGTTCATAGACTCTCTGTAAATTGGAGTACAGAGAGTTGTTACAATATATATTGTCGCTTCTCTCTTATTCTCTAATTTACGGAGAACCTATAAACAATCTCTCCAAAAGAGTCTTAAAGGCTTGCATCAAAGAGCTTATCGCTCAAATCACTATTCAATATTTTCTCTTTTTGACATTCCTTTATAAATTCAAGCAATGCCATTTGCAAAAGACAATCATCTCTAATTGAAAAAATAACGAAAACATAATGTTGTACCCGACATCAAAATCACAAACTATTAACATTAATCAATCATTATAACAACTTGGTAATAATTTTCATCTTACGGAGTCACTCTACTTGATCTCCTACAGTTCTTACAGATACTTTTTACAATTCCTCCCGATCATTAACTTATCTCAAAATCATGATAATCGGCTTAGGTTCCTCTACAAAAGCATGATAATCGACTTGGGTTTCACTATCGTTGTCGTGTCACAAGTCCTGTAGAAAAAATGAAAGTTGCACTAAGTAGCCGACAACCAACATAAAATTTACCGAACAATATGTTATAAATTAAATTATAATTAATTTATAAGTTATTAAAAATTATTTTTTAAATGATGAGATATTAATTTCAAAATAAATCTAATAATATTGAAATTCATTCTAATTTTTTTGTTCCTATATGTATAAATAGCATCTGATCTTAGCTTACAGCCTTATACAAAACAGGCTTAAAAGAACGGCGATACTTTATTTATTGTCCTATTTAAATAGTAAATAAAAGTCAGGACAGCGAGATGTCACTCTTATTATATAGGGCCTATATTTCTTGTAGGCCTTAGACTGAGGGTATGCCTATCTGAACTGAGTTATTGGGAAAAGCACTAAACGCATCTGTTCAATAATTTAGTAATCAATTTTCTCTTTCTCTCTCTCTCTCCCTCTTATTATATATATTAAAAATATTTAATATGTAATAATAATTTTAATTTAGGATTTGTTACTTTATGAAATTGCTATAAAAATATAATTATATTATTATTATTATTATAAAAAAATAGTTTTTCATTACACAATTTTTTGAAAAAGTGAAAAATAATAAGAAAATAGTAGTTAAATGAAATTGTGGTTGTTATCTGAAAAGCAAAAAAAACTAGAAATTTATCTCAAGCAGATCCTTAGATTTCATTTGGGACAGCTTTTGCTAATTATTTTTTCGTTGCTTTTAAGAAATTTGTGTGCTGAAAATTGTTTTAGAAAGTAATAAAAAAGTTATCCCAAATAAAACTTTAAGATATATTTGAAATTGTAATTTTTTATGAAGATGATTGTTAAGTTGTTATCAGAAAAAAAAATTTTTGAAAATATTGAAAAAATAAGAATCAAATAAAAATTCAGTAATTTATTAATCAATTACTCTCTTTCTCACATACTCTCTCTCAACATATATATATTGAAAATATTTAATATAGAATAATAATTTTAATTTAGTGTTATAAAAATAATAATTTTATTGTTATTATTATAAAAAATAATTTTTCATTATATAAAATTTTGAAATTAGTGAAAAAATAACAAGAAAATAATAGTCAAATGAAATTGTGATTGTTGTATGAAAAACAAAAAAACAAGAAAGCTATTCGAAACAGATCCTTAGATTTCATTTGTGGCAGCTTCTGTCAATTATTATTTTTTTGTTGCTTTTAAGAAATTTGTGTGCTAAAAATTGTTTTAGAAAGCAGTAAGAAAATTGTCTCAAACAATGCTGTAAGATCTATTTAAAATTATAATTTTTTTGTAAATGTTATTGTCAAGTTGTTATTAGAAAAAAAATTAAAAAAAATTTAAAAAATAATAATAATCAAATAAAAATTATGAATGAGATCTAAAAAAATAAAATAATGAGAAAATTAACTAAACAGATCTTAATTTTTAATATTTTCAGAATAATAAATTTTAAGATTTATTTATTGAGTGAAATCAATGGAAGTTTATGAGTTTGTTGAAGGTTATTACGTACGGCTTAATTTTATGAGGTCGTTGAAACTACTCGTATAAATTATGATGAGAACAGTACTTGTTTTTAACAAAATAATGAGCAGATCCACTCAAAATTAATAAATAAGAAATTATATTGGACTCACACAAATGGTAGTTATGAAACAATAATTATCAAATATGGTTGTGAATCTGATTATGGCGATAAACTTAGGCTTTGTTTAGGATGATTTTTTTTTAATGAGTTTTAAGCAATTATTATGTACAAAAATTAAAATTTTTACTAAAAATTTTAATTTAAGAAACAATAAAAAAGTCATCCCAAACAAAGTCTTAACTGTTAAAAAAATATCGGGTTGATTTTATTGTTTAGATTGAAAAGATGCCGACAACAAATAAATATTATGTGCCAATTTTATTTTGGTCAAACTCGTCTCATCATATTAAGATTTCATTTAAGGAGAAATTATTAATGGCAAAGTCTAGATGGTCCCGATTTGTGATGGTACATAGAAAATATATAGTAAATACATAGTGTTTACAAATACTGTGTATTTGTTGTGTATCCTCATAAAATCTGGACGAATCTTACGCCTGGACTATGCACTTAATAATCTCACTCATTTGAGGCAGTTTTTTAAATGTTTTTTAACATAGTTTTTTAGTACAAAAATTTTAATTTAAGAAATTTTTATATTAAAAAATTATTTTGGAAAGCAGTAAGAAAGCTATCTCATTTGTTTGGAACATTTTTTTAATGATTTTTTAAAAAAAAACTTTCTAATACAAAAATTATAATTCAACAAACTTAATTTTTATACTAGAATGGTGTTTTAGAAAGCAGTACAAAATATGTCTCAAACGAAGCCTAAATCTGACAAATTTATCAAATTTTCTTATGTAATTTTTAGAGAAAGTTTAATAATTAAGTTCTCGTTAAAAGTTCACCAATTATTGACACGACCTGATAACCTGACCCGAACCCGACCCGTTTAACAAATGGGTCGGGTTCGGGTAACAGTTTTTGACCCGTTTGAGAAATTGGGTCGGGTTCAGGTCAACCCGCTAACTCGATTTTGACCCAATTTGACCCGAACTCTGCAAGGGCTTCGTCGTCTTTGAGGCTTTGCCTTTGTGGTGAGTGTGAATGTCCAAGAATGATCTCTAATGGATGCCTGATTCCAAGAAGCAGACCAATCGGAGTGTCAAACTCCTCATGTTCGTCTTATGGTCGCACACAAGCTGAAGAGTCGAACTCCAAGAAGAAGGCCATGTCCCTCCTCCTCCTCCTCCTGTTATGCTCCCTTTTCTTCCACTCCTTCGCTCTATTCTTCATCTGGGACAACCAACTCACGTCCGCATCTCCTGCCGATAATCAAATGCCCTCTCTGGCTCTCCCAATCTCCCTCTCACGTGAGCATAATCGGATGGTTCATGGGTCAGGTCGGTTCAACCCAACAAACTGCACGGGTCCGGTTCGGGTTGGGAAATCAGACTCGTTTGCATAATCGGGTCCGGTTCAGGTTGACCAGTTTAGACTCGGGTCAAGCCTAGTTGGACCCGAACTCGACCTGTTGACCCATTTTGACACCCCTACATTTGATACATCATATTGTGTGTTAGAATATTTGTGGTAATTAAGAGAGTGTTTAATATTTTAGTATTGTATAAAAATTCTATATATATAAATAAAAAATGAGTTATAAGACACACTAGAGTTTTTATGTAGAAAGCTCAAAAAAGAATAAAAAAATCATAAGGTTGGACTAATTGAAATGATTTCAACTAATGTGCATTGTCAATTACAAATGATGTGTTTCCCCATAATTGGGATAGTAGATATAACTATGCAGACAAATTTCTTGGTACAAGTTGGAAGAGCTTAGCGGCATAGGAGTTATCTTCAGAAAATCATTTGATTTATGTTTTATGGGAGATAATATACCAAGAAGCCCAACTTAAATCTTAGTGATGATATTAGGAGCAAGAGTTGATGATTATGGCATGTATCTACATTTTACGCAATGACATTAATATGTTAAACGATTCGTCTGAGTCATGCAGGAATCTCAAGGCATATTCAAGTTTATGGTTTAAAATTAAATTTGGGTCCATCTGAACTCCAATTTCAACAAACTTGTAGTCAAACTGAATGTCTCGAAGAGACAGACACAACAACACCAAATTTGGTCCAATATGGACCCACATAGGTCCAAATCGGGGGCTCGAAGCATATTTGAAAGTTTGAAAGCATTTATTTGATAACAAAATGATATCCAAATATGACATGCTTATAGATAAATATAGTGGCTCGGAAAGATGAATTCAATGAGCCCAAGGCCGCTAAATTCTAGCATTATTAAGACACTTAAACGCTTGAAAAATACTCTATTATCGAGGGGGGGTCAATATGGGTCGTTCAATGGAGCACTCCAAATCTGCCCCAGATCTTCCCATATTTACGAGGAATGCAACTCTCAAAAATCTATAAATAAAATCCACTCTCTACATGAGGGGATACCTTTGGTTAGAGATTGAAGAGAGCTCTGAGGCTTCAAGAGCTCCAACACCATCTTTGGTGAACCTCAGTCGACTGTCGCCGAACCATCGCCTGACTGCCAACTGCCGTTGGACTTCCCCCGGACACTGACAGCTGTCGGACTTCCACTCGGCTGCCGTCCACTGTTGGACTTCCGCCCGACCATTATTAGACCACCATGAGGCCACTAACCGTTGCCAAACTACCACCTGGCCATCCACCTCCATCACATTTTCGCCCAATTATTATTGGACCACTGTTGGACCACCACCGCCATCGTACTTCCTCATATACATTGACCACCACTGGACTTCCACTCGGCTGCATACCACCATCGAAACTTCACTCAACCATCGTTAGACTGCCTCTCGATAGCTGACCTTCACCACCTATCAATAATGCCCCCCTACCCCCCCCCCCCCTGACCATCATCTTCCACCGACTATAGTTCTTCTGACATCTATCACCCACATATTATAGTCCCTCCAACCATCGTCGCTAGCCGACTATGGTCCCTCCAACCACTATCGCTCATCAACTACGATCCCTCTGACCACCATTGCCCACCGACTACGGTCCCTCCGACCACCATTTCCCATCGACTACAGTCCCTCCAACAATCGTCGCCCACCAACTACAATTATTCTAATCTCCATCTCCTGTTGACTACGATCCCTCTGACCTTCATCTCCATCCGACTATAGTCCCTCTGATCTCAATCACCCACCGACTATAGTCCCTCTGACCACTATCGTCCTCCAACTATCGTCCCTCTAACTTCTATCGACAATCGACTATAGTTCCTTCGACCTCCGTCGCTCACCAATTGTAACCCCACTAACCTTCATCATCCTACCAACTAAATGAATAGGGCGACGTTCTCTTAAGAATGAATCCCTTATCATTGGATTTCTTATAACCCCAACTATGTAATGTGCTCTATATGGTACATTAAGTCAATGCCTTCCCCAATGAAAAGGAACCATTTGTAATTAACTACAAGCACTAATGAAATTATTAACTGGGCAAGGCCTTATGGGTTTTTCACTTTTTAGAATTTTTCACATAAAAAATCTTTGTCTCTTATGACTCTCACACCCCTCTTTCTTTATATGTTTGTGTGTTGGATCTTCATATAAAGCTAAGATGTTGAACTCCAAATATCTCTATCTTCATGAATGTTCCAGTCCGCAAAAAACATATATTAACATTATTAGTGTTGGTGGGTGATACAGTAAGTAGGGATTGGGTGTAGTTGCGTAATAGTGGTTAGGAGACTATATCTAGGTGACTGTTGCCACGCTCCAAAATTTAATTTTAAAGAATTATTCTTTTTATGTTTATAAAATAACACTACCATAGTTATTTAATTTCTTTTTAGTAGTAAAATCAAATATATGTTGAAGCAAATTTTATTGATCAAAACATTCATATGCATCTTTATTCATTTCTCTAAAATCATATGCAATACTCACAAATCATACAAATATGATCTATTACTTTTGTCCTTAGTACAAAAGAATACTACAGATAGAAAGAAATTATTAATGGTAAACCTGAAGAAGCATGATCAGCCTCACATACTTGATCCTCTGCCATGCCATGACATTAAATTATTTAAATAACAGATAATGAGCTAAATAGCCCAGTAGGTCACCAAATCTTACAACTGAACCAAAGCACGATAAAGAAGTAGTATGTATATCTAATCAGTTCAATACTAGTAAAAATCATAAGATCAGAATCAGTACATAAATAGTAAAACTCACATACAATAGCAGTAGAGTCAGTAAATAGTAAAATGGTACAATAGGAGAACTAGTAAAGCAATACAGTGTAAAAACTAGTACACCGATACAAGTGTCAAAATCATAAAGCAATCATCGTATTCGTATTATTAATCATTTATAATCAATAAATGAATCATATAAATCAGTAAAACAAAAGTATCGATAAAAACTATCGTAAATCATATTAGTAGTAAAATAAGAGTAGTAATATCAATTATAAAAGGGTTTCAGGACTATAGTCGAATAATGGTGGTATGATAGCCATAGTTGGTTGATGGTAGTCGAATGACCATAGTTGGTTGATAGTGGTCGAAGGACCAAAATATGATGCTATTAGTTAAATAAATATATTTAGACAATGTTGGTTACATAGCTACAATCAATCAATTGTGGTCAAATAATTGTATCCAGGTAATAGTGATAAAAAAAATTATAATCGAGATGATAAAATAGTGATAGGAGATTTATAGTCAAGCGATGGTGGTAAGGAGACAATAATTAGGCAGTAGTCATTGTTAAGTGTAAATTATATACTATGTATTCCATTTAAATTTTTTTTTAGGGTTAGGGGATTCGAGCCCTGGTGAGATGGGAGGAATTTCTTCTGTCAACCACTCAGCTGCAAACCCAATCTCATTCCATTTGAATTTTAATAAAAAATATATTATTTTAGTTATTTTTGTACATAAAATATTTAGAAATGATGAAGAATATAAAGAATCATATAGTGCCACAATGCCGGATGAAACAACATCGCTGCGTTGAAATCAACTCTGCTAAAGTGTCATCCTCTCTGTTTGCAAGCACTATAATGGCATCACAAGTAGTGTTGTCGTGTTAATAGCAGTGTAGTTGTGAAAACCCTTAATTTTTTAAAAAATTATTTTGACATTGAATGATAAAAAAATATTCCATGAGTTATTTAAGTCTAAATCATAATATATATTTGCTAAAACATATATAATGTAGTGCTTAAATTATCCTAAATTTTTCATAATTTTTGGGTATTCGTAAAATTTCTTAAGAAATTAACACTTGTGAGAATTTTTGGATCGTTGGGCATTCGTTTTACAAATCGATTTCACCACAATATTTTAGACATTCTTAGCTAATTTATGAATATTTTTTGATAAATTTGAATTCTTGAATTTGAAGATATAAAAGAATTTAAATGGAATCAATATTTTAATATTAAATAATTAGAATAATTATTTAATATTTTAATTTAGTATCAAAACCCACTGACTAATTATATTAAATAACATTAAAACTCCATCATCCGTTCCATTCTTCGACAACAAAGAACTGCCTATGGAAATTAAGGAAAAAAGATAGGAGATAGAAGAAGAAATTAATTTTAGTTTTTGGGAGACTTCAAGTCATTTTCATCCATTGGTCCAACTGAAAAATTTGTTTGTCTCAATTAAATCCCAATACTCTCTTTTCAAAATAATCCCTGATATGATAATTTGATTAGTTTCTAAAATATACATTTGGCCTAGTAAGATTTTTAGTTGCCAACTATTATAAAAAAATTGTGTAATTTTGATACATGTTCAATTACTCTTTAAATATTATAACGTTGTGGCATCCTGGAGTATTCGCGGTGGCAGAGAAATATAAAATTTAGCATTTTATAAGTTTTATACGAAGATCCAACACACAATCAGATAAAAAGAGAGAGAGCACAGCATTATTAAGAGACACCAAGATTTTTATGTGGAAAATTCTAAAAAGGGGAAAAACCACGAGGTCTAACTCAGTTTGAATGAATCCACTGGTATTTGCAATTGATTACAAATGAGACCCTTCATTAGCAGGAAGGTCATTAGCAGGAAGGTCATGACTTTATGTAACAAATATACATCATATAGTGTGTGTTACATGGTGGAAATAGGAAGAATCATTGTTGACATGTTCGCTTGGTCGTAAGGGCCATAGTTGGTGGGTGATGGAGGTTGAAAGGATTATAGTCAATGGGCGACGTAAGCCATAAAGACCGTTGTATGATGATGGATGTTAGAATTAGGGCGACATCAGGTAGAAGTCATGTGACAAACATAAGTCCAACATCAGATAAAAGTCTGATGAATGCCCGGTGACATACATAAATCTATCGAGGGGTAGAAGTCTGACAGAATTCTGGTGACGGGCGGAAGTCCGATGTTCGGCATAAATCTAGCGACAGATGGAAGCCCGACGTTAGTCGACAGTTGGGCAGAACTCCGATGTTAGATGGCTTTCAGGTAGAACTGTGATGTCGGTAGGCTGCCGGGTGAAAGTCTGGCGGTGGTCGAGGAGGAGTCTCTTCTTTCTCTTTTTTGCTTGCTTCTCTTCTCTTCTTTCTTGGGCCTCCTTCCTCCCCCGGGCTCCCTCTCTATGAGAAATGAGGAGTCTATTTATCGTTTTCTGAGCGGCATGGCCAGTAAATAAGAGGAAGATCATCGATAAATTGGGAGTTATTTGGATGGACTGTCGATGTTGAATCCCTTGATCATGGACTGTTTATTAGCCATTTGAATGTCTTAATGATATCATAATTTAATGATCTTGAGTTCGTTGGATTTGTCTCGTCAAGCCGCTCGATTAGACTATAAGCATGTCACATTTAGAGACTGTTTGATAATCCAAATTATGGTTTGAACCTTCCAACTGTGCTTCAGAGCTTTGATTTGGACCAATTTGAGGTAACCATGAATAAGATATGATGAATTTCCTTATTAATTGGAATATTTTATCAAGATGAGGACCTAAACATGAGTTTGAAGAGAACTTTAAGATCTGAATACTGTAGAGCTCTAATTTGTGTTTTCAACATATCATTGAAAACCATTCATAGTCACTTATAATTGATTAGATCAAGAAAGGAGTGGAGTTGAGCTTGGTGTTAAATTTCCTTATAAATTGGAATTTTTTATCAAGATGAGGTTGCTTGCAATGTCGTAGACATCAAAATTTTCCACTTCCTAATTATTTGCACAATACAACACTCTCCTTATTAGTACACATTTGTCCTCTTGTTTGAGATTTTAGTTATTAATATAAGAAAATAATGTAATGAAATTCTTCACAAACGCTTTCGCTCTTCACTTAATTTTCTTATCTTCAAAATTATTTATTAGTCTCACATTAAAACTTGCAAATGGAGAGTTGCAAAATTATGGCCACTGGCTATTAAGGATCATTATAATTTGGTTGATACCTATAGTAGTTGATTTCTACTTATTTGATATTTGGGTTTTTCTCACAACAATTTCTTCTTGTGTTCACATTCATTTCATTTATTGTTTTATATAAAATTTATGCCATGATTTTTTACAATTGTATGTTTATGGATGCCTGAAGTTCTTCTTACATCTTTGCGAAAAATTCAGGTCTAATTTCATTATTTTTTTTCATGGTGTATTCTGAATGAGGTACAATATTTTTATAGGTCATTGAATCTCTTTTACTCTCCCTTGTCGCTGTCTCTTTTAATTAGGCTCTAAGAAACGATAATTACTCGATGTAGCTATGATAGTTTGTGTCGCATGATCAATATATTATTCATTGTTCGTAGCGTCAGATGCAGTGTGGGGCCATGGGGGCATCGACCCCCACTGATTTTGGGAAGGAGCAATAATTAATAGTAATTATGATGCATTCAGTACATACTAATTAATCTTTTTTACCTTTTTCATCTATATCCCTTCGCCTTTCTCTATTCTACAGGCTACAAGTCGCTACCTTCGACTTCAAGACGTGCGGAACTCGATCTGTTCAGAGGAGGAGTCCGAACCCCGCCGCCGGCCACCCATTCACTGTTGTCCTAGCCCGAATGCCGCCGCCTCATCGTCTACGCTGGTATGCCCGTTCGGCTCTTCCTATTCAGAACGCCGCGTCGCCGCATTTTTTCCTTTTTTCTCAAAGACTTGTTTTTCAGCCGTTTTGTTCGTCTTTATAAAGTGGTTTCTTTTTAGAAGATCATTTAGACAATTTACTGTACACTTTGATTATTTTTCTGTGTGTGGACCATGGTTTGCATTCTTCTTCGCCTCTTGTTGGAAAAAAAAAACAAGGTTTATATTAAGATGCACAAATGAAATTTGTCTCGTTCAGCAAAGAGGCCCCTCATCATATGTATATTACAGATAGTCTATCATATAGCTATTGTTTTTGTGATCAATATAAAAGAGGCCACTTATCATCATTCAAGTAAACAATTCTCAACCTTCAAAGAAGTTCATGCTGTTTCTGTTGGATGTTCTTATGTGCCTTATATATCTATGAAATTCTTATTATCCTAAGTTTCAGACTTCAGGAAGTAGTATTTAATAAATCTTCATTGTGTTAAATTTTGAAATTGTTTAATAAGATTTAACAGATTTTGAATGTAGCCTAAGCCAAGTTTGGCATTATATGGCTTATGTGCTTTGGCCACTTTAAAAATTATTTGGGGTAGCTTTGTAACTGTTTTGATTTTTGAATGTTAACTATGCTTTCATCATATGGCTATTGATTTTTGCTACTTTTTTTTATAACTATTTTAAAAAAAAAAAATCATGTGCTTTAACTAGATATGTCACATGCATGCTATTTTTACAATTAAATTCTACATACGAGCATCGGAGAGGGATTTCATTTTGTTTGATTACTCTACTCCGTCGGATATGACCGTTTTCATATGATTTTATGGAACAATTATTACGTCCTCTAACCGAACGTAGAGCTACGTTCGGCCGCCAATAACATGTCGCCACGTGCTCTTACTCTTTACCGCGTGGCCCGACGACTTGACCCGGAGCGGAACCCGGGAATGCTATGTTCGCGATTTTCTCGGTATTGCTCGGTATTTGCTCGGTATTGCTAGGTATTGCTTTGCAAAAATGAGAAATACTGCTCTGTGAAGACCAATACCATGCAAATACCGAGTTGTACCGAGTTTTTCCACAACTCGGTATTTGCTCGGGATTTGCTCGGCATTGCTAGGGATTTGCTCGGCATTGCTAGGGATTTGCTCGGTATTGCTAAAAAAAAACTCTGTACAACTCGGTATTTGCTCGGTATTGTTCGGTATTGGTTATTGCCGAGCAAAATCGACCAATACCTAGCAATACCGAGCAATCTTGGGTCCGTTCCGGGTCGGGTTGTCGGGGCGCGCGGTAAATAATGAAAATGCGTGGCGCGATTCTACTGGCGGCCGAACGTAGAGTTGCGTACGTTCACCGGACCAAATAAAAGTTCGATTTTATGAGGCATGACACGTTGTGAAAAATGTTTTTTATTATGATAAAATGCACATAACATTGCTAGGAAAAAATATGAAGATTTAATGAATGAGAATAAGAATATCAGCTTTGCTTTTGAAAGTCCTTATGAGCAGAATTGCAAGGATTATCCTACATGGTTAAATGCAAGTGTCAATTATATACGTTTTCTTTTACATCAGTGATTAGCATTCTATGGGCATGATGAAATAGAGGATTCTGAGAATCAAGAATTTTTTTTGAACTTCTACATTTTCTTGTTAACCATAATGAAAACATAAGTAAGTTGTTTTGGATAATGTTCCTAGAAATAATAAACTAATATATCCTAAAATCCAGAAAGAAATCATAGAAGTTATTTCAATTGAAGTATTAAATGTTATAATATAATAATAAATGAATTGAAGAATAATGTGTTCTCAATTTTACTTGATGAATCTCATGATATATCAATTAAAGAACAAGTTATCGTTGATTTACATTACGTCAATACATGAGGATGTGTTATTGAGCATTTTATTGGGATTGTTCTTGTATGAGATAAAACAGCTCTGAAACTAAAGTTGATCATTGAAGCTCTTTTTACGAAGTATGAGTTGAGTGTGGCACAACTATGTAGATAATGATATGACGAAGCAAGCAAGAAGCGAGGTGTTAATGGAGTTAAAATATTGATTATGAAAAAAAATTTCCTTAGCTTATTATGCATTATTTTGCACATCATCTTTAACTAGCATTTGTTGCAGTTGCAAAAAATCATATCCAAGTTGCTTCGTTCTTTAATATTGTAACTAGTTTGTTAAATATTATTGATAATTCATGCAAAATAATATATATATCAAGAGTAAAACATTTTGACAAAATTGTTGAGCAATTGAATAATAGAGAGGTTACTAAAGGTCGATGTTTAAATAAAAAAATTGCTCTTCAAAGACCAGGAGACACTCGTTGGGGTTCCCACTATAATTTACTTATCAGTTTAATTCTTTTCTTCGAGTCTATTATTGAGATTCTTGATATAGTGACACACGAGGGATCTAGCATTGACAATAATGGTGAAGTATATTCTTTACTTGAATCTGTACAAAGTTTTGAATTTGTATATGATGAAGAATATATTAAGAGTTACTAATGAGTTCTCACAAATACTGTAAATAAATGATCAAGAATCAAGATATTATAAATGTCATGACTTTAGTAAAAGTTTTCAAACAAAGACTTCAAAATATGAAATGTTGGGCGAGCCAATTTGTTTAAAGAACTTAGGTTATTAAGTGAGAAGAATAACGTAAATATTTCAAACATGACTAATACGTTTGTGATGCGAGAAAGATCAGGACGTCGTACTGAAAGTATAACAAATATGCATCATTATCAAATCGAATTATTTTACACTATTATATATATGCAAAATTAAGAGCTCAATAATAGATTTAATGAAATTAATGCATAATTATTTATGTGTGTGGCATGTTTGAATTCATGTAAGTTATTTTCAGCTTTTGATAAAAAACGATTGCTACGTCTTGCAAAATTTTATCTGTTAGATTTTTCAAAAATGGATATTATCATATTAGACAATCAAATTGAAAATTTTATTATTGAAGTGAGATCGACTGATGCATTTATGAATTTAAAAGGACTTGGAGAACTTGCTCAGAAAATAGTGGATATTAGGAAGAATTATATTTTTTCTTTGATATTCTTACTTATAAAGCTTGCTCTGATATTGTCAATTGCTACAACAACAATTGAACAAGCATTTTCTGCAATGAATATTATAAAGAATCGTACGCAATCGTATGAGAAACTTTTGGATGAATGACTGTTTACTTACTTACATTAAAAATGATATTTTTAATGGTATTGGCAATGATTTGATTATACAATAATATAAAAAAATGAAGACTCGATGGGATAAATTATACATATATAAGAAGAATATCAAGATTAGTATTCTCAATTGTAAGTTTCTTGCTTTAATATATATTTATTATTTTTATAATGAATCTAATGGCTTAAAATTTTTTTTAAAACCGCCGATATCGATTCCAAGCCCAAATGAAAAATGTTGAGTTTTTTTTTTTACTTCAATGCTTTGTGCCCACACATGAATAAAATCCTTGCTCCGCCCATGATTGTTTGTCCTTAAATTGCTAGATAGGGCAAGATGGCCTTTAGGATGCCTATTTTATGAGGTTTTTTCTTGGATCATGAACGAATTTAATCATAAAAATACTCGAACTAAAGAGCTACTAGGCTCAACACCTAAGCACATCTTTTTATTTCCTTCCATCACCAGGTTACATATTTTTTAATTATCGCAAGCATAAAATATTTATGAAATGATTCTCATTAATTAAATATAATAATAATAACAAGTTTTGATCTCATGAATTTTCATTAATTAAATGAAAAAATATTTTGAATTACATACTTCTCCATTAAAATAATAATAATAGTAGGTTTTAATTTCTTTGGATAACTCTTTTTCCTAATCTACGTGTATTGATTTGTACAGATTTGTTTTATTCTGTAGATATATTGCGACAGGATTAATATTACAAAATAAAATAAAAAATGGAGGCAGTCTCCACTCACCTCTTCGTACTCGTGCACTGTATTTTTCGCTAGCGTTCGCTTATAGCGCTGAGCATCATCGGAAGAATGGCGAGCGGAGCAGGCGGCCGCGCCACGCTGGGTCTAACGAAGCCCGCTGCAATCAAAGTCCCTCAGGTCAAACTTCATTTTAGTCTCCTTAATCTATTAGGTATAGATTGTGTTCCTGAGTTGGTGAATCTGAGCTGCTTGATGAATGATTCGGAAGGTTCTTTTCGCGATTTAGGTATAGATTGTGTTCCTGAGTTGGTGAATCTGAGCTGCTTGATGAATGATTCGGAAGGTTCTTTTCGCGATTTAGGGTTCGGTTTGCGACGGTTTTTACTACAGCATAGATGTTTGGGGTTTGTTTGGGAATGATTGCTTATTTGTGGGACGTTTCTCTGGGCTGAAGGTTTGCTGGCGGCGCTATAGCGTTAATTTTTCCTATAGAATTTGTTAACTTGTCTTTATTATTTGTTTTTTATCTGCTTGATTGATTCTGGTGGAGCAATTTGTTTCTGTTTTTCTGTTCACCGTGTTTCTTTCTACATGCTCCTTTTTGGGTTTTTTTTTTTTTTGCCGATATGGTTCTATTCTGTGGATTTATGCATTCTTCAATGTTTATGATTTCTATGTTCTTAGATATAGCAAGGATTCTACTTTTCATGCTTATTCTGAATCACTTTTTTGTGATCGTGTAAGGGAGAGCATTTGATTGCCTACCATCATCATTAACAGATATCTAGAGAGGCCAGTTATAGGAGTTGCACTGCTCATTAAGATTGCCTGCTATTGACTTAAAAACTGAGGTTTAAGTTTGCATGTCATGTGACATTGATCAAACTTGCACCCATTCTGAATATGAATGTGTGGTTTGATTTTATGCAGTTATTGTAAAATAATTGTGTGAGCTAAAGTGAGGGAGAAACGAAAAAAAAAAAAATTCATAAAAAGGTAAAATTTTCTTGTTTCTATGATATTAACCTGCAATGTTCCACAATCACACAAAGAAGATAATCACCATGGTAAAAAAAAGGGTAGCATCAAAAAATTTTCATGCCATCCTTTATGGGAGAATAATAAGGGCTTAAAGAGCATAGGAAGATACTTGAAGAAAATGCCGAAGACCTTGAATAGTGTTTCCTATTGAGTAATAGGGTGTTTTATGTTCGTCTGGCCCAACAGTTTGTTTGCATCTCTACCATGCTTTCATCGATACCACCAAGCTTACAGTGTATGATTCACCATTGCTAAAAATAAAATATTTGAACGATTTCCTCTTCCTTTCCCTCCTTTTTTTTCTTCCTCTCTCTTTCTTCTCAACATGTTTGGCTTCCCTATTTTTTCTTCCACTTGGAAACTCTCTCTCTTATTCATCCTCGCTCTACTTCTTTTTTCTACCAACAAACCTTGTCTTAGGCTTACACAAACTTCTGACCACTTTATTGCAGCCCACCCACTGATGAATTTAGACTCCCCTTTTTTAGTCTTCCATATATAAGAGTTAAACTGTTAAAGTCTTAAAGAGCTGGAAATTCAAGACAAAAACCTGATTCAATGTGAAAATTGAAACTAAACTATTATGATAGAATTAACAATAAAATTGTGAACCTATAATTATCCAATAAGATAATTATGATAAATTGGTGCTAGTATGCTGCATTCTTTCTCGCTTGCTAATTGGTTCTTTCCCAAATAGATGACTTTCACATGTTATCATTTATGATTTATGCCGCTTATGTCCTTGCCTCTATTGGGTAGCACTAGTTGGCTTTCCATCTCCTCCTTCCCAATTTCTTCTTAATCGTCTATCTTTGATGGTTCAATGGGTTTATGTGGCTCCCCTAATTTGGAGATTATCATTGTCGCCTATTTTTGTGGATCCTATCATCTTGTTGCTCACAATTCTCATTGCTTCATGAATGCGGTGGTTGGGTTGACGGGGTTGTGATCGCTTTCATCTCCTTGCACCCATCTCTTATTATTTTTTTCATAAAAACTCAGATCCACCTATGAGCAAGATTCTACTTTTCAAGACAAATTTATGCCTTTAATGATGAGATGTTTGAGTTTGCTAGACCACCTTTTTTTTCTATTGTTGATGAATTCTCCTTGGAATGAACCTAGGTGATATTCATAAATTTATGTCAAGTTTATACTTGGCTGGTATATATTCAATTAGGCTTATTGGTTATCATTATAAGACTTTCATTAGAAGCAAATTACAATATACTCTTCTCTCAGTTTACCTACTACATTATGTTAAGAATTACAATTTTCTGTTTTTCATGGTTTGCACCAGGATTTAAATAAGGTGGTCCAAATGAGAGCTTTATGCCAATTCATGTTAATTGCCCATGTTATACTCATCATTTTTTTAGTTATAAATTATGTTAAGAAATATAAATTGGTGCTTATTTATAAAATCATCTATTTTGAATTTTATGCTTATCTTGCAGAGAGAAATTCTGCTCCACCATTTAATAGTTTTTTACTTCAAGATTAATTTTTGTTGCACTTGCTTGTAAAAACTAACTTTGTGCGACTTTATCTCAATTATCCATGGAGGTTGACTAGACCTTGCTAATCCTTAGATTCTGAATATTTTTGTAATCATGCTAGTCAAGTTCATAATTCCTTTTATTTGTGTCAATAGTAGAATTCCTTCCAATTAACCCTTAGATAACCGATATTTTTTAGTCTTGGAATTAAATATTGCATATTTAGCATGATATTTGACAATCTAGCTAACTTGTTCGAGTAGTTTTTAAAAAAAAATCATTTCTTTGCCAGCCTTAGTAACCACAACATATTTTACTTCGATGGTTGCAATGACACTATTTTTGATAAATGTGATATTCAGTTGATTCTAGTATTACCCAAGATATAGATTTATATTGTTGTGCTTGTTCTAATTTTCATATTAACATCAGCAAAAACCTATAATTTTGTCACCCTTGCTAAAAAATAAGTAGACATTAAAATGTCTTTTTCTTAGCTTAGTTATTTGTTTATTGCACAATAGTGTGCAAATTATAGAGGAATTAAGTTAATATGTCATACATTAAAATTATGGGAGAAAGTAATTGAGCATATCTTATGACGTGATACTAATGTTTTTCAAATTTAGTTTAGATTCATGTCGGGTAGATATGCTATGGAAGCTATACATTTGTGGAGGGTTTGATGGAGATGTATAGAGATAATAAGGAGGATGTATATGCGATATTTATTGATTAGACAAAACATATGATGATGTTCCAAGAGTAATGCTCTGGAAAGTTCTAGAAAAGAAAGGACTTAATAATGTTTATATTTATGTCATCGACAATATGCATACAGGTGTTGTTACTTGTGTTCAAAATACAAGGTGGTAACCAAGTATTTTCCTATTTCAGTTGTATTGCATCAATGACCATCTACGTTAGTTATGGATATTCTTACTAGACATTTGCAAGAGAATGTACCTTGGTGTATGCTTTTTGCTGATGATATTCATCTTGTTGATATGATTAGAGAGGGAGTTGATGAAAAACTTGAATTATGGAGGTCAACATTAGAGTATGAAGGTTTTCGTTTGATTATATCTAAAATTGAATACATTGAATGTAATTTTAGTAGTAGTAGCAATAGATCTATTGGTGGAATTGTGACATTAGGTGATTAAGTCATTAAAAGAGTGCACGTTTTAGATATCTCACATTTATTGTTCAAAACGAAGGTGAAATAGATGAGGATATTATTAGTAGAATTCAAGTTGGATGGTTGAATTGGAGGAATGAAGTGGGCCTGTTGTGTGATGGAAAAGTACCCTCTAATTTAAGGGAAAATTTTATAAGGTGGTGGTGAGATTTGCAATGTTTTATGGCATAAAATGCTGACCTTTAAAAGAGAAACATAAAATTAAGTTAAGTACTGTAGAGGTGAGGATACTTAGGTGGATGAGTGGCTTTACACTTAGATAGAATGTGAAATGTTTATATATGTAAAAATGTTGGAGTTGCTCTTGTGACAGATAAAATTAGAGAGAGTCACCTTAGATGGTTTTGTTATATAAAATATCAGCCTTCCATTGATCTTGTTAGGAGAGTAGATGTATTAGATACGGTCTATGTTAAAGAAAGTTATAGGTAGGCCTAACAAGACTTGGTTAGAAAGTATTAAAAATGATCTTTTTTTTATTCGATTTTAATGAGAATTTGATTCCTATTAGAACACAATGCAGAAAGAGGATTCATGTAGTTGACCCCATGTAATGGGATAAAGGCTTGTTGTCGTTGTGGTTATTTGTTCACTGCCTCCAAGCATGCCTTTCCTAGAGTTGACATATACATATTTTACTCCCACTACATGAAATATAGTAGATGTTTTGCACATCATAGCATTTTTTAGTGAACCAATTATTGAAATACGAGTAACTTTGGCCGTATGCCTTATCTCTTTTGTTTTAGATGATTTTTTTCGTTAAGAGTTTAAAATGGCTAGCCTAGAAGTACTTGTAGATTTTGCCTTTTAACATATTAAATTTGCTTTAGACCTTCTCAATATAATTAAGACGAATGGTTTCAATGTACCACCAATCTATCATCAGTAATTATCTCATTAATATCTGCTCCTTTAATCAATGCCATTCACATTACTATGATATCTAAATTTTCACATTCGCCAAATAGTAAGAATCTACACTACTTTTATTATTATATTTCTCATTATTAAATATATTCCTGATTTTTTTTTGTAAAATTTATTCTCTTCTCTTATCTACTTGACTATTTATAGACACGGATATGCTTCTATTAAGCAAACAATACAATATTACAATAAAAATATAGCCCTTTACAATTCTTTCTATTCAAACACATATAAAAGCAATATGATATAGTTTTTGCCATCTCCTTTGATGTGATAATAATAATTTGTGTTGCAATTGGTAAAGTCAATTTGATACATGAACCTATCAAAATTTTGGAAACAAGGAGCCTCTTTTAATCCATACACTGCTTTTATTCAATTTATAAACAAGGGATTTTCTTGTAGAGACTTCAAAACATTTAGGTGCATAATGTAGATGCCCTTCAAATTATCACGAAGAAAATTGATTTGACATTTAACTACTCAAGGTGCGAGTTTTTTTACTACCACTATACTTGACATCAGTCTAATAATAGCCCATTTAATAATAAAAAAAAAACAAATTGAAATTGATATATTATATTCATTTTACTGAAATCTTTGTTATCAAATGTGTTTTGCACATTTAATTGTCATTGTGCTCTCCCTTGTTTTTTAAATTTATTTGTTTTGCAATGCCCACTTATCCTTTGATAGCTTATTTAATATTCAATTATCATTTTTCTTATCAGAAAAAGATCAAAATGATATTTTTTATACGGGACTAAAATAATCCCTAACTATATTAAAGGACCATTTTGATCCCTCAAGTCTTTAAAATGAATCAAAATAGTCCCATGGTGGGATTATTTTGGTTACTCTTTAAAGAGTTGACGGACCAAAATGGTCTTTTGATATAGATGTAGACTATTTGGTTTTTCATAAAAATTCAAGAGACCATTTTGATCCTTTTTTCTTTTTCTTATATTAGGAGTCCATGTGATGAATGAGAGTTGTTAACCTTCTTTACTTCTTTAAGACACTCAAGTTTATTTCATCAATTAACAAGAAGTATCACAAGGACTAAGAATATTTGTGATTGGAATTAAATATATTTTGGGATATTCTCAACTCTATCTCAAGGGCACTTGACTCTAATCACATCTTAATATTATGAGTAGTCACTTTATTATTTTTAGAATTCTCCTTACGGAAAACTTGTTCACACATGGAGGTTTGTTTTTTGGCATTGTTACTTAAAACTATCTTTGCATATAACAATTTCATTGAATATAACATTTCTCTTTTTAATGATCTTTTGATTTTATTCATCCAAAATGTCACAACCAAAATCATTGCATCTAGTTTTCTAGAAGTGGAACTAGTTGTCTTTGTCCATGGATTTCATACATATTTGGTGGCACTGTTATTAGTGCAGTAGGGTCTTCTTGTATAATATGTTGAATACAACACTTAATAAATAATAGACTAACGCTTACCGTCATCTATCTGTCCATAAGCCCATCTTCTTGGTTAAAAGGTGTTAGGTTGTCTAAAATAGAGCTAAATGTAGTTTCTTTTGATATAAATTATTCTTGTTTTGCATCTCCCTATATGCAAAATATTTTTCATGGAACTTGCTAAGTTTTATATTTCCTTCCTTGACGATCATAATAAAAGGGTATTTTCTGGCGCCATGGAAGTTTCCTTTGGCATTACCATGATTGTCTGCAACATTACCAAGCTTGCATTGACCCACAATGCTTGCTCCGCATTGAGACAATTTACCATGGCTACAAAGAAAAGAGTCAAGTGATTTTCTTGCATTCCTCTTTCTTTTCTCGGCTGCCTTTGTGTCTTTCTTCTTCTACCTCTAACTACTTTCTCTTTTTTTTTCCCTTCCACCTCACAAACTACTCTCTTATTCCTGCTCAAAAGTATTTGACGAATGTCAGATGGAAAATTTGTTGGAGTTGAATTTTTTTCAAATTGGGCTTAAGTGATACAAATCTCAAATTTCTAGTCATTGATGACTCAATATGTGTGTGTTGGGAAGAAAGAATGGAAATACAATTTTAATTTGCATGTTTCTTTTAGTTTTCAGATTTTCATTTCAATAAAACATGTATATGTGTTACCTGATTATGAGGGATTATTGGTGCTTTGCTGATCATCAGATATTTTGCTTCTTTGGATTCACTATGCTGTAAGCCGATTTTGGAACTTTTTGTATTTATTCTTCGACAACTTTAACAGTTACGGTACTCAACCGGTTTTATTCTGCTAGATTTGGTCCTTGGGGGTATACTGTTCTTGTGGCATATTGATTTAGGTGGGATCTGTTGGTGGCTTTCCTTTTTTTTTTTCAAGTGGATCGACTCTTAGAGATGTTGTTGGGTACTCTACTCCTATGATAAACTATTCCAGCAGGTTTTTAGCAAATTATGTGAGATTTCCGCTGCTGACTTTTTTTCTAATTTTTATTTAGCGGCCTTTTTGATCATAGGCGGATTCTGAGGCATTCAAAACATCAATAAACTATTAAAAAAAAAGAAATTAATTGAACGTACAATATTTGTCCTCTTGAGTATGAAGATTTTTCCGGTATGGTTATCTTCACATGAGTGGCTTAATTTGATTGTCTCATGTTTTCTATTATATTTTTGTTCTCTAAATATTGATTAGGTTTGTATGTTCGATTGATTTTAGACAAATTTATTTATCTTGATTTCTAAAATAAATTATTTTTTATCATTTGTATGGTGTTCATGTTTCCAAATTTCTATGCATAGTTTTTGTTTGAATTTTTTTAAATTATCAATTGTTCTCGATTTCTCTGTTTCTTTATTTGTCATCTAAAGTAATGAATAATTATTCAAATTAAGAGTTTTGTGATCTTCAAGTTTGTGTTTTTCATAATCGTGTACATTTTATTGTAGATTTGCAATAGTAATAGACTCTAAGATATCTGACATTAACACATTTCCTTGTTCTTTACAATTTTGTTCTGTCGGAAAGTACTTAACCTTCGTGATAACTGTGTTATATATTATGATGTCCATATGAACAACAATTAACCGTTGGTTGTCGTTTGAATCTTTTGCCAACATTGCGTGTTGTTTTATGATGGGGATTATGATATTTTCTTTGTTAAAGACCGAATATCTATCTTGATTATCCATCAACCAATGCAGGTCTCATTCTCTGCAAAGGAGATTGATTTTGCAGAATGGAAAGGTGACTTGCTTGCAATTGCTGTATCTGAGAGTGATATGTCGAAGGATGAAGACTTGAAGTTCTTGAATTCAATTTTGAAAAGGCTGGATGGGCAACTAAATGGTCTTCTGAGTTATGCTTCTATTGAGGAGGATTTCAAGGGAAAAAATGGGCAGTCTATGGTTCTCAGGTTTCCTGGATTTGGTTTCAGAAGGCTTGGTCTTTTTGGTCTGAGCCAAAGTGCTACTTCTGTGGCAGCTACCCATCGAGACATTGGCGAGGCCATTGCAGCAGTTGCAAAGGCTGCCCAAGCAAGTAGTGCTGCTATAGTTCTTGCATCTACAAATGGAGTTTCAGAAGAATTTAAGTTAACTGCTGCTTCAGCAATTTCAATAGGTGATATTTCTGTCCGATCTTCGCATCTTGGGATTAGGATGCGGCTAGTCTAGACTTTGCATGCAGATATATATGAGGGCTATGTATTGATATTGCGATGCTTTTAACTTGTTCTTCCTCCTTTCTGCTGTGCAGGAATTGTGCTGGGACTGCATGAAGACAACAGATACAAGTCAGAGTCAAAAAAACCTTACTTGAAATCAGTGGATATTATTGGATTGGGTTTTGGACCAGAACTTGATAATAAGCTCAAGTATTCAAATGCTGTTAGCTCAGGAATCATCTTTGCAAGAGAGCTTGTGAATTCTCCTGCTAATGTTCTGACACCAGGTAAGCGTTCATGTTCTAATGTTTTTGAGTTCCTGAATTTTGGACAACTAGGTTATCTCTTATTGCTTTGACCAACTCCGCTTGTTTGAGACTCGAAGATTAAAAGAGCGGCTGAGTTTCTGAATGTAGCTAAAAAAATTCCTATAGCAAGCTGACATGGACTAAGCTATAAACTTGAAGTTTTTTTTTCCCTTGATCCAACTTGAGTTGATTTTCCTTTTTTGAGTTAACTCAAGCCAACTATTGGCTATCCTAGAATCAATTAGGGGTTGTTTAGTTGGATTTTTTTAAAATGCATGCATAAAAATATAGAGTAGCTAGAATGCATGTGTTTTACAAATACATGAGTTGTTTGGTTTGATGCAAACACAATAAATTGAAATACTTTTTGTATTTTTATAATACATTTTATATTCATTGAAATATAATGAACAATGATGAATAGTGACAGGGTGTGTGTGTGTGTGTGTGTGTGTGGGGGGGGGGGGGGGGGGGGGGTTGGGTGGTGAGTTGACAGTAGACAAATGTGGAAGTCGGTTGTTGGTAGGCCAACAATGAGTGATTGTGAGAAAGTAGCGACAATGGTGGCGTTGTTGAGTGAGTAGGCATCAATTGCGAGTGGCGAGCGGCAAATATGAGTGACAGTGGCTAGCAACAGGCAGTGTAACCCCGAAAGTCCCATGACTTGTGGAATCATCACAGCTCTATGGTGGCACCTATTCATCTAGTCAATATCGACTCACATCTTTTCTGCCATTCGCCTTAAAGGACATCCTTAGGAGGGGAGGCCTTGACTATGCCCTTTGTCCTTGCCATCCTTGGGACGCCTCGGGGAACTTCTATCCTTAGATCTAAATTGTCTTCATGAATCAACTCTATCATAGCCTTTATCACCCTTCTAACATTACCAAAGGATATATAGCATGCCGCACTGTCTTTACCCACACGCTAGTCGTAAGTTCATGATGGCACATTATGTTAGAATATGACATGAACTATTACTTCTTTTGGTGCCACGTAAACTTCTATCTCCCACAATCTTTATCTTATCCGCATCATTGTTTGCCGAAGTTACTACTAGGCTCTATCAATTTGCTCTGCACAACGATCCTTATTTCCTAACACTATGCCTCGCCATCATTATCTGAAGGGCTTACCCTGACTCCATGAATTAATAAACAAACAAACATAATACTACACATTGAGGGTACTCTCACATAGGAGCAAAGGAAAAGGGAGCAAGATTTAGAATTGGCTAGGAAGGGAGGAAAAAGTCATACAGTTTCCCATTTTTGTAGAGAAAACACTTCTTCTCTTTGTAGCTCAAAAGATAAGAGGCTCTTCTTTCTCCTACTAAAGTGTAGAAAAGGATTATAGTTTTCATTTAACTTGTGATATCTCTTTCATTATTGGCATCATGTACAATAGTCTTCTCTATCGAACCACTATAAAATCTTTGATATCTAATTCTTCTATGCTCTTCTTTTCTTCTCTCAATTGGATCTCATTGTGTGGAATTCTTCTATCTCCTTTTTGAGTAAATAGCGTGAGCAGTGTGTTTCCATATCTCTTAATGTTTCATTGATGTGTGTACTCCCTGTTGTCACCTCGGCTTGATGAGTTTGATCTATAAATGCCCCTTTTTTGGCACCGTCTGTTGGAATCTTTCAATTTTGAATGTCGCTTCCTACACTAATGAGATAATCTCATCACCATGTCCTTGCTTATACCACCATAAGTGAAGATTCGAGTAGCAACATCTTTGTTATGCACCATTATTTGAATACCTACCTCGATGATATCTGTTAGCAGATGTCCGACCTTACTAACTGATGGGGGCATCGACAGGAGATTCCGACGCGTCTATCAGAGACGACACCAGAGATCGACGGCCATGATGGAGAGCCTGTACCACTGAGGACTATTTGTATCTGCATTTTATTATTACTTATTTACTTTCAGTTTTTCCCATTTTACCCTTGTGGGTATTTATTTTTTCTTGTAGCCTGAGGGGCATTTTAGACTTTTGCATTTGCTTTCATTTGGAGCCTATTTATATGGCCCCTTGTATCATGTATGAGGTATGGAATTATTGAATGAAAATTTTCCTTTGCATTTTTTCTCTTTGTGAGTTCAAAACCATTGAGATCTCTTAGTGAGTTCTTTGTGATCTCTTTGTGAGTTCACTTGGAGAAATTATCCAAGGTTTGAAATCCTTGGTCCCTTACCTCCATCGTAGAAGATCTCAAGTAAAGAAGAGGAAGCAAGAAGCTCGAGCCCCTCCCCCTCCTTGTTGTCGCCGCCCCTACCAAACCCGTCAACCCATTGCCTCGCCGGCCGGCCTCCTTGCCGCCGGCCTTCCTTCCTCCCCACCACCACCACCACCCCTCATACTCTAACCCCTCATTGAAATTTGAATTTTCAAATTGTAATTTCTTTCCAAATTTGAAAATTCTATTTTTGGAAAGTTTTTGAATAACTCAAATTTAATTTAAAATTAATTTGGATTTTATTTCAAATTTTTCCTAGTCATCTTTTAAGTTTGGAAACCCTCTCCCTCCTCTCCCTAACTCCCTCTATCTCTTTATTAATGTTGCCGGCCCCCCTTTAGGGGAATTTCCATTAAGGAGTAATTAATTTCCCCCTCCTATTTGAAATCCCAATTACTACCAAATATTTCTTCCCTCCAATTGTGCAAAACTGAAAGTAATTTCAATTTTTTTTATTTTTTTTCCTCCCCCTTCTCCCTATCGCCGCCCCCCCCCCCCCCCCCCCCCCCCTCTCTCTTCATCCTCACCCTAATTAATTTTCCATTAATGCCTTAATTGCATCAGCGTAATGTGAGGACAAAAAAGTCGCGAAAACACTAAACCCATGGATATAAAATGTGACCAATCAAGACACGATAATTCTTTTAGTCCCAAGGGGTGCAACAACAACGAACTTAATGTTGGTGCAATGGTAATTTTAAACCATGGTGAACCTAGAGTTGGAGATTGTCGCAAACCTAAAGGCGATAGTGCTGCAAGCCAATAAGTGGCAACAACTGTGAGGAAAAGGTTGCATCAGCGAATTAGTGGAAGTAACGTGAACATACTATATATGATAGCTAGAGAGAGAAGACATTTGGTCAAGATTTGATATCACCATCGATGTTTGTTAAGAGTGCAATATTTGATACGCTGATCATTGTATTAACTATTTTCTAGGACTATGCATTAATGGATAGCATACACCTCGATTCATATACTAATATGATGGTGGATGAACACTAAATAACCACAGAACTTTGATGTGAATGTTCCTTTCGAAGCTGCAGTTTGGGTTGCCCCTAGTGTTTATTTGTTCTTTGATCATAATTTATTTCTAAGATGATGCATTATCCTTTTTTAATGGTTAAGGGCATTGTGGTCCTTATTGAGGTCACTTGTTAACAAAGGACGCATATTTCTTCAAATTATTGCAGGTGAGAAATTGAGTCAATAAAGAGAGGTAATTGATCTCGATCATCTATGTTCTTTACTTCTTTTTATTATCAGTTTATCACACACATAATCAATCTAATGAAGAAGAGGGCAAGATGTGAATTTTTTACTTGTAAAATTCTTAGACTAAAAAACCTTAGGTCGTTTTCTAGATGCGCAGAATTTGTAGAAAATTAGTAGAAGAGTGGTTCACCTTTCAGGTAAGTAGAAGTACAATACACGGTGCCTTTAACGCAATGCTAAGGGCATTAAGGTCGATCGATCTATGCACTTGTCAATTATGAATATTGTAGATATATATAATAGGGTTATGATTAAATTGGAGGTGCCTTTTTCATCTTGACTAAAGGCAGTTGCCATTTAGGTTCAGTGGAGGTGGCTATGGCTCAGGTCTCATTAGAGATGGTTGCAGTGTAGGCCTTGCAGTGAAGTTGTCGTGATGCAGATCTTGAAGGGGATTAATGCAAAACGTGTGAGAGTATGGTGCATGTCCTGATGCAACTATGGATGCAATTCAATATTGCAAATAAGGTTTTAAGGGAGAGAACTGTGAAGTAAGCAAGTTTACTGTGCTGATCTTAATGTGAAGATGACTACTGCTTTAGTTTACATCGTAGGTCTTGAGGGAGATGCTATGGCCCAGGTGACATTATGATGTAGGTCTTTATACAATGCAGACTAAGTTATGGTGGCAATTATGATTCAAATAAGGTCTCAAGGGAGCAACTATGAGAAATGAGATTGTGGGGTAGGCCTTTAAACATGATGACTATGAGACGAGGTTGCGACATAGATCTTAATGAAGATGATTGGGACGTAAGCTATGTTAGAGCAATAATCTTAAAAAAATGGTTACAGTGCAAGCAATATTACAACTTGGGTTTGAAAGAGATGGTTGGGACATAGGAAATATTGTGGTGTGGCTTTTGAGGAAGACAACTGTGATGCAAGTAAAGTTGCAATGCAAGTATTAATATGGTGATGAATACTTGTAGGATTTTCCCAAGAATTCGGATTCCTTTAGGATTTCCTTAAATATCCAGGCTCCTTTAGACTTAGAAAATCATTACGCCTCCATGATACCTGCTTGAATATTTCTCTTAGGATTCGATTCTTTGAGCTTTGAAAACTCTACACCATGCCCAATGAATTGAATAAGTAGCTATTTAGAGATTTAAGAAGGGTATTCCATATCTTTATTTTGGATAATCTATAATATTCCTTGTAGTCGCAAAGAATGGTGTTGATTGTGCCCTCCTATGTACTAAATTTGACCAAGCGATATTACCTATGAGCCACACCTTGGCCTACCCATAGAGATTGAGGGTGACTTAGGCAGCTGGCAATGATCTGATGGTGTTCTGGAAGCATATACATTATCTAAGTTGCCCAAGGGTGACTACAGGGGCAACAACTAGAAGGGTTGCCACCTCCTTCATGTGCATTTACCTACCATGTGTGAAGGAGAAGGTTTGGTTGGAATGAAGCCGGTCTAGTTTAGGTTGAACTATATATGGTCCTGTTCGAGGTTTGTTTTGTGTGTTGATGAGTTTGGCTTGATGAGCTAGTCATTATGGTGGTATTTTTTGGTCATTTTGAGTTCACTTGGTCACTGATTTGATTTTCTTAGCAAATTTAAAAATTTGGCCCACCTCCCTGAATTGTCTCAAGATTCATGTATTTATTTGGAAATTATACTTGTGAATTAGGTATTTTTACAATCCAGTAGTATTATGTATTATCTGGGTTCCTTTGGATTCTACTCATCCCCAGCTATATATCTTTTAACTGAATAGTACAATTAGTTTGGATAGCATTGTTCATTATCAAGCTGTGTGTTTATTTTGATATTGAAACATATTCTGAACGCTGCTCTGTTATGTCTCAGCCGTGCTGGCAGAAGAAGCTTCAAAAGTTGCTTCCGTGTACAATGATGTCTTTACTGCAAAAGTATTAGATGTAGAACAATGCACGGAATTGAAGATGGGTTCATATCTGGGTGTTGCTGCAGCCTCTTCCAATCCCCCCCATTTCATCCATTTATGTTATAGACCTCCAAGTGGTGATGTGAAAACCAAGTTAGCCATAGTTGGAAAAGGATTAACGTTTGACAGGTACTACAAAGTATATAAAGGCAAAAACATTTTTCTGTTCATTTTGTTGTCATCAGCTTTAAAATAATAGACATTCTGATCTTGATGACATGTTTCTACTGTCTTATTACATCCTAGTTATGTGAGTGCGCTCTTAATACACATGAAAATTTCAGTTTTATATTTTGTTGATATCGTACTTATTTGTGAATTTTATAGATTTAAATTCTCGCATTACTTTCATAAATTTATTACACTCCGAGGTGCATCTCCTTTAAGATGCGCAAAGTTTCAAGTTCTATCAGAATCTTCCCTTGGTGTGAAATACAAAAGAATTGCAAATGCATCCATCCAAGCTTCCAAGGGTGGACTTTGACTTTTTTACTCTTCTCTTGATCATTTTTCAACTAAAATCCTGCAAGATCCATTGAAGTAGATATTGAATGGTAAACCAGGTGTCAGTCCAGCTGCTTTTAATTTATTTTATCCTTGCATATGCAGCGGTGGTTACAACATAAAGACAGGGCCAGGTTGCTTGATAGATAAAATGAAATTTGACATGGGAGGTTCTGCAGCTGCTTTTGGTGCGGCAAAAGTTATTGGTCAAATCAAACCTCCAGGAGTTGAGGCAAGTTGATATTTCCTTTTTATAAGTAATTATTTACTGAAATTTATGCTTTGCTGGTAATTGCAGTAATGCCTCTCTTGGGCATAAAATTTCCATTTCAGGTTCATTTTATTGTTGCTGCCTGTGAAAATATGATCAGTGGCACAGGCATGAGACCAGGAGATATTTTGACGGCGTCCAATGGCAAGACAATTGAGGTAAATATCCATTTCCTTTTTCTTTTTTAAAGAGGAACTTTGACCTTTGACATTTCCTATTTAATATACTCTTGTTATGTTCTCTATTAATATCAGGAATGAACGTAATTGTTAATGCTGGATTTAGGCCTTCAGAAGCTTCAGTGAGGAATCGAAATTGTTGGGTTGGATAATTCAAGGAGATGTAGATCAAGAATCAAAGAGAGGTTAAATTCTTAGGATTAGTCTAGAGTAACGCTTTTACCTTTGAGAAGATTTTCCCTTTTGATCTTTAAGATGTTTTAGGGTCTAGGGTTCACTAATTTAAACTTAGAATGAGATACACGAAGAAACACAAGAAATCTTAATTTATAATTTCCCAGTTATTAAGTTAAGCAAATATTATTTCTTTTAATGCAAAATTAGAAAGCACATTTTAATGATACAAATCATTGATTATAAAATCTAGGCCTCCTATTAGTGTAAGGAGACTCATACCCTAGAATTTGTCATCAAAACTTACAAAGCACTAAAAATTTCTAGATTCATCGTGACATAAAAATTATGAGTTAAATCCTTATTCATCATGACACAAAAATTATGAGTTATTTTATACATAAATTACTAGTTAAATCTATATTCATCGTATGTATGTATACAATATTTAATTAATTAACCAAATATAAATCACAATAGGTAATCATTTTTAACAAATATGATGATACATTTAATAACCAATAATTTCTAGCTTTTTTAAAGCAAAAAAAAAGTATAATTGATGAAGTCATGTAAGAATGCATAAAAAATCAAAAATTTAATTGTTAGATTGAGTGATAGCTAGAGAGTGAGAGACATACATAGTGTGAAACGAAAGAGAGTGTGAAGATTAGTTGTCGAGGAGCATTCTTGAGAAGAATTTTATGATCAAAAGCTAGTGGCGTTTGTAGCAAAAAAAAAAAAAAAAACTGAAGCATTTAAGATTTTGTAGGGGAGTTAGTGTGAAGACAAGAAGAAGAACTAATGAGCAATGACTCAGTCACTATAAGAAATAGTGAGGAGAATCACTAGTTATCCTGGAAAATGTTGGGTTGAATCATGAAATATGAACCCTTATGAACAAGGATCTCATCATGAGCAGGAGTCGGGTGCACTAGATTATGGTGTAATGTGGCAAAGCAGTGCAACATGCACGCTTTGCTGCAAACTTGTGCTTCATAAACAAACGATATGTAGCTAAGGCGTATCACTTTGCTTCACTTCTAAATAGCGCTTTAACAACATTGAGGAAACCCTAAATCCTAAAAATCCTATATCAAACCCAAAATTGATTGTTCACTCAAAACCAACCCTTTTGACTCTCTTGCTAAAATCTAGTCAATTAATTTTCGGTGCCAACTATTCAGATTGATAAGGGCCTTGAAAGTTCTCCCTAAGGTCTTAATTTCTAACCTCGCTTATGTCATGATAATTCTCACTCATACATACTTTGAAACGGACGAACAAAAAAATTAGTCAATTGGTCAAAATTAATTTCATTGATCTACTCATTAAAAAACGTCTCTTGTTCTTTCCCATGAATCCATAAATAATCAAAATTGTAGCCTTTCTAGAGCTACCTTGTTTGACTTCAGAGCATCATCTCACTCTTCAAGAGAAGAGTTGTTTTGAGCCTGGAGATTGATACAGAATATGAAGAGCTCTACATCATAAAATGATGCATTTTTATGTTCTAGTATTATGTTAACGTATAGAAAAACTGCAGGAAAAAAAAAGAAAAAAAAAGTTCTATTATTATGTTGTCACGATATCATTTTCACATTATTGTTGCATGGCAGAACTTTCACAGTGGTAGAAGATAGAGAGATTGTTGTCTTAACATATACATACATATACAAGAGAAGAGTGCAAAAATTGTAAGAGATGCTAAATTTTTTTTGTGGAAAACTCGGGAAAGGAAAAAATCATGGGGCTCGACCTAATTAAAATGATTTCACTAGTGTTTGTCATCGGTTATAAATGATGCCCTTCTTCGGGGTAATGTATTAATTCAATGTAGTAAACATACACTGCATAGGACATATTACATGGTTAAAGCTAGAATAACTCTGTCGCATGAGAGTTGTCTTTAAAAGATTATTTTCTTGTTTGTTTGATCATACTTTTATGAGAAGAGGAGACTGGAGAGGCAGATATCATGAAGTCCACCATAAATCCCAAAGCTAACATTGGAAGTAGGAATTGGTGTTGATAGCTTGTATCAATCTTATAAATTATGGTGTGCATTGACATTATTAGCAATGATAGGTGTTGAAGTTAGTAGGGGTCGGTGGAAACAACTGTCAGAAGACCATATAACAGAGGACCGTAGTCGGTCAACAGTGATCAAAGAATCGTAGTTGAGCAATGGTGGTCAAAGGATCGTAATCGAGCGACGATAGTCAAAGGACCATAGTCGGGTGACGGTGGTTAAATGACTGTAGCTAGACAATGGTTGTCAAAGATATAGTGGTTGGAAGATTGTATTTGGGGGATAGTCGTCGGAGGACTATACTCAAGTGATGGTAGTTAGAGATCAATAGTCATGTGATTGTGGTCGGCAGACTATAGTTGGGCGATAGTGTTAGGAGGATCACAGTCGGAAGATGATAGTTAGAAGACCATATTCAGGTGAAGGTGTTTGGATGACCATAGTTGGGTGACGGTGTTCAAAGGACCATAGTAGGAAGACAGTAATTGGAGTGTAGTTGGGGAACAATGGTTGAAGGACAATAATTGGGAGACATTGGTTGGAGGACTGTGGTCGGGCAACGGAGGTCGGAGGACCATTGTCGGGCAATGGTGGTTAGAGGATCATGGTCGTGCGACAGTGGTGCAACGATGCTGGTTAGGTGCTTCTTGGTAGTGCTGGGCTGATGGTCCAACAATGATGGTGGATAGTTGTAAGATGATGTTCTTCGAGTGGAGCTTTGAGATTCTTAGAATTTCTAAGCTCTCTTGAAGTTTTAATGCTTATCGAAAGTGAAACAAGAGCACAAGGGCCCTTACATGTTAACTTAAATATTTGGGCTGATGGGTGTCTATCTATTAATATATTGGGCTTAACTTGCCTCCGGTTTTCGATCCTCTTAACAATGACTAGGCACATTATAATGTTCAGCACGCCTTGGAATATTATTATTTTCCTAAGCTTTTCCTTTTCTGATGTAAGTGAATAATATGGCGAGCACTTTTAATTAACCAAATCTTGGCTCCAATCTCCTCTACTTTGCAGGTTACCAATACTGATGCTGAAGGAAGGCTAACCCTTGCGGACGCTTTGGTATATGCTTGTGATCAGGGTGTTGAGAAGGTATGACCTCACCTTTGCCTGGTTTCATACTTCTATTCTGACTCATGAGAGAGGTGATTATAGAAACATAAAAGAAATTTTGGTTACCTTGAACGATTAAATATTTCTTGAATTCAATTGTTGTCAAATTTTCAATTGCTGGAGTAGTTTATTTAACTGTGGCGTGATTGCTACAATGGTCATCTGTCTGATATATTATCTGCTTGTTACAATTAAGCTGTTGTGAAGATTTTATTATTATTATTTGTAACTCCAACCAATTTTTGTTCATCTTATCACATTCCATTTTACCTTTAGTGCTAGAGATCTTCAAGTTTTAATGCTTGTGATGCACCCGCATTATCTTTATTATGAAGTTCCATGTACAGTTCCTTAACTTTGTAATTGTTGACACCACCATTTTGCTACTGTTTAATGCAGATTGTTGATTTGGCAACCCTAACTGGGGCTTGCATTGTTGCCCTTGGATCCAGCATTGCAGGTAAACAACAATTGTCACCAATATTATCTGCTTGTTACAATACCCTATCATCAACTTCAATTCATTTACTTGTTGTCTAACATTATGGTACTTAATGGATTGAAATAGTTTCACAACATAATTCATAAAGAACAAATAATGCAAATTTGCTCATTCTCAAAACAGAAACTAGAGTTTAGCTAATCTGATCTTTAGTAAAGTTTTTCCATTGCTAATACTGGGCAAACGTGAAATTTCTTTCCCCCCTTGCTGTTACAAGGGCAACCTTTGCTTTTACAGGAATCTTCACTCCCAGCGATGAACTAGCCAAAGAAATCACTGCTGCTGCTCTGTTAACCGGTGAGAAATTCTGGAGGTTGCCTTTGGAGGACAGTTATTGGGAGTCGATGAAGTCGGGTGCTGCCGATATGGTTAATTCTGGAGGCCGACAAGGGGGTGCAATTTTGGCTGCACTTTTCCTCAAGCAGGTATCGATTAAAGTGTCTTTAATTTTATCTTCTGAAATTTCATCGATCAATTCAATGGGATATTGCTCCTTTTTTACACTACTCTTAAATTGCTATAATTTCCATTTGATTTATTAGCATGTGGCAAACCTTATTTTTGCTGAAACTTGGGCTGGAACTTAGTTTGGGTTGACAATGCCAACTGCCATGGGGCCATGTATAGTCCTTCCATGGGAAATCCTAATCAAGCTTGTTGTCTAGTTTATGAATGATAGGAAGTACCTGAGTTCGCAAGTAACCCTAAGGGTATTACTTGAGTTCGCAAGCAAACCTAACAAGGGTTGGCAAAAACAGCGAGAAAAAGGGCTGATTTCAGAGAGAAATCAGCAAAGACAATGCAGGAAATTTAGTAGATTGGAGAGGAAACATAAGGGAAATACTTTGATTCAATCCACGAACAAGAAAAAACAAAGTAAGATACAAGTTTCTTTAATTCAAGAGGAAGAAATAACTCTCCAAATCTCTAGCAAAGCCTATAGCCCACACAAAACAAACCCTAGATCTCAAAATTCAGCAAATCTCAAGATTCCCTCAACCCTAGCCCCCAAAGGACTAATTAAAGCCAAAGGAAGCTTACAAAATCCCTAAACAGCCTCTAATTTAAAATTTTCCTCCTAAATATAATTTAATTAAGTAGAGGACCCCACTAGGGGTTCCGCCCCCCTCCTTGGTTCCTCCCCATGCTTGGGCCGGCGCTTATAGCACTGAACCGGTCCATGTTGGACCGGCGCAGCTGGCCCCTCCTAGGCCGGCAGCATAACAATGAACTTCCTAGTTTGTCAATTTGTGCCCCATTTGTCTTCTAATTTGTATTTCCTCTTGCATTCTAAATCTCATACAATGGTTTAGAATTATTTTTCACAATAAGAGCATGAAATTCGAAGCAAAACGTAGAGGGGACCTAATTCAATTACCAGTGCACAATAAACCGAAGAAAATAAAATGCACAAAACCACCAAGAATTTTTGTACATATTCGCTTATCCTGTCTATGCTGCTATAGTTTTTACTAGGTGATGAAGGTAAGTGTTAATCTCTCTACCATGATATCCTAACAACATGTCTCTTTTTATAATAAAAACTTATGATATCTCAAATTCTACATAAGAGAGAAGACGTGTCAGTAATTAAGCTCCACAATTTAGGTTTCGTTTGGGATGACTTTCTTACCGCTTCTTAAAGCAGCTTTCTAGGCAGCTTACTAGTTAGAAAGCTGCTTTAAGAAGAGGTAAGAAAGCCTTCCCAAACAAGCCTTAGGCTTCGTTTTGAACAGCTTTTTTATTGTTTTTTAAAGTAGCTTTGCAATACAAAATTTTTTTGAACAAGATTTTTTTATTAAGAAAGTTACTTTAGGAATGACAGTGAGAAAGTTGCCCCAAATGAAACCTTAATAATTACCGCTATGAAAATTCTACTAAATTGCTTGTATGTATTTTGGCAGTTTGTAAATGAGAAGGTCCAGTGGATGCATATAGATGTAGCAGGTCCAGTTTGGAATGACAAGAAGAGCACTGCCACAGGGTTTGGTGTATCCACTTTGGTTGAGTGGGTTCTGAAGAATTCTTCTTAAATGAATGCTGAGACACAGCAGCTCAGTAAAGCTTCTTTTTCAGGTTCAGCTCCATATTTTCTTCAAATAAATCATCTTTGATAGCAGCTGAGTAAAACTTCTATTTCAGGTTGAGCTCCATATTTTCTTCAAATAAATTATCTTTGATATCTGCTCTTCTATTTTCTGATATTCTCTATCAAATAAACCCCATTGTTTTGTTTTGGTTTGACAAAGTAACAGTGGTTTTTAACCGGTTTTGTTAGTTATGATGTGGATTGTTCGGCCATGCTATCAGTATAGGCTTCGTTTGGGATAACTTTCTTACTGTTTCTTAAAGCAGGTTTCTTGTATAAAAATTTTAATTTTTATACTAGAAAATTGTTTTAAGAAGCAATAAATAGCCGTCCCAAATGAAACCGTAGTTATGATTTTTTTGAAGAGCACTTTAAGAAGCTTTTTAGTATAAAAATTTAGTCTTAATTTTTTTTTAAAGAAAGTAAGTCGGTCTTCCCAAGCGAAGCCATAGTTTTGCATGTTGGTTGAGATCATTTTTTTTAGATTGTTTTCATGATTTTATTTATATTTTTAATTATTTTTCAAATATTTTTATGATAAAATATTTTTTTTTATAATCAGAGTTAGTACTTAGTAGAATGTGATGATTATAAAAATACTTTAGTATTAAATTTAGTAGTGTAAGAAAATTATTATTAATTTTTAAAGAAAAAATATTATACTCATAAAACCTTATTAAATTTTATTTTCTCTATGATAATTGTACAATAGTTTTTATATAAAACCACAGCAGCCCCTAATCACACTTATTTCCCCCCTAACAAAGCTGAGCTGCAATTTAGCTAGCAAACAATATGAATTTTCAATCATACAACTATTTTTCAAATGTCTTAAAAAAATTCAGAATTTTATTTTCCATATTTAAAATGATTGGATATAATTATTATATCTTGAAAATCGTATATATTTTTCTATTTTACCCTCTCATATTCGAAAAAATTATTGTGCGGATGTCGAATGTTGTTTGTAGATTAATTAGGACGCATTATGTCATCCCTTCATTGTGTACTGTAGCTCGATACTGTTCGGTACAGCGGCTTGATACGTCATATTCAAAAAAATTATTATGTGCGGATGTCGAATGTTGTTTGTAGATTAATTAGAATACATTATGTCATCCCTTCATTGTGTACTGTAGCTCGATATTGTTTGGTACAGCGGCTTGATACTGCTGACGTGACTGCTTATGATTCACCTTTGAACTTAGAGTTGTGTTCGGTCTCAACACAAAATAATCTCTCCTCGGATCTAAAGCCAGAGTGCCATTATTAACTAATCCTGCTTTAGTTTTGTTTCTGCAGCAAAGAATTTTCTTTTCCTCTAATTGATTTTTTTTTTTATGAATATAATATATGATCTGATCAATACCATCTAGATGTAAAATATTTAAATTTTTTAAAAATTTTAAACCATATAAGGAAAAAAAAAAAGAACATAGAAGGCTGAGATTATTAAAATATATGGCTGAATATGATATGATATGCTTTTATAATTATTTTGTGGAATAATAATTTAATCCTTATACTTATTATTGATCTTGATATAAATCTCCTTTGCATAAACACATAGCATAAAAATCATAAGAAAGTATTATCTTATATCATATTTTATTTGTTTATTTGCTTCTCATTTTTCTTAATGAATTGTGAAATAAGTTTATAATACTTTAAATAAAAAATAATATTATAAATATGTGTTAAATATTAGAAATCTTAGCTTTTATTTTGAATTTCAAAAAAGTAATTTATAAGATTTTTAATCTTTAATGATATAATTATTATTTTTAACAATGATGAATGATAAATTATAAAATATTATTGAAAAAATAATTTTTTTTCTTTCAACCAATAAGTCATATATTCATTAGCTAATAATAATATTTTAGATTAATTAAAAAGTGTTAGTTTTATTACATCTTTAAAAATCAACATTCTTTAATTTTATTTTGATTTTATGTTTTTTTTTTTAAGATTTTTAAATTTAGAAAAATAAGAAAATATAACCCAAAATTATAAGATACATGATTGCCTACTAAATTTTCTTCAAATCCAATTCCATAAGCTTTTATATGCACTTAATAATTTCTCCTTTTTTTAAACAATAATTCTCACACATCATTCCAATAATTAATAATTAAATCAGGATATTATTTTATTTGATTAATATTAATTATTAAGATTATTTTATTTATATCTAATTTAAATATTATTAATTTTATTTTATTCTTATCAATTCTAATTACATTAATAATTTTATATTTAGTGTATATTAATATAATAATTAATTTTAAATTATTAATTAACAAAATATTATGTTATTGCAACAAAAAAATTATTTAATCTCTAAATTGATTCATTGAAGACCTATACATCAACGAGATTTACATCCCCGGTCGCGTCCGCGTAGGCTTTCTTTTCCTCTTCATCTTGCCGTCGAAAGGCTCTCGCTCTTTGCAGGGAAAGGAAGGGCTTTGGCCTTTGGGAGCAAAAACGAAGGTGGGACAGAGTGACGGTATTCTTCTCTGCCATTGCCTGTCTATTTGTATGACTTCTCTTCTCTTTGGTCTGTCTATGCTCTTCCTAGAGCCTTATTTGCCTTATGCATGTCTGTTTGCTTTTCCTAGTTGCCATTTTCTTTGGCTTCGCGTGACGTATAGTTTTGAAAGAGTTGCTAAAGAAGTTTCTTCGCCTTCCGCGACGACGTTGTTCGTGTCGGATCGGAAGTCACGACGGGTGCTCGCAGCGAAAGTAACTATCTTTTTCCCCTTTCCCGAGCTTCTTCGGCTAAATCCCGTAAATCCGCCGAACTACCGGATTTACTAAATTCGGGATTTAAGGCAAAACGGAGAAGGAACGGGATTTAAGTTTCTGTAGTATTTAAAGTTGTCATTTTTTATTATTTGAAGTTAGCAGTAATTAGTATACTTCACGGAAGCCAAGGCCTCAACCATAGGATTATAGAGCCTTGAGCCCTGTTAGATGAAATTCCTGAACTACAGTTGATTGACTCCTCTTCTTTTCTTTCAGATCGTCAATCTGTTGGCGCGAGGTGAACTTTTTTCTTATAATTTTGATAACATGTAAAAATTATGGAGCCTGATATAATTGAACTAATTTCACTAGCATGCGTTAAAAATTATAAAAGGTGTTCTTCCCCTTAATTTTATAAGATATTAATACACTATATAATATGTATGAATCAAAGAAGATGTATACTATTATGGTATTAGGACTTTTTGACTCATATCATTGAGTGATAAATTCAGGCAATAGTTGATGGTGAATATCGGGAGTCACAAGATAGAAGGTTGTTAGCTTAGTCTTTTTCTCGATAGGAGGAGAGATCAAGCTATCGAAAAGATGAGTCATGTCTAGATGGCTTATGGATGTTGGATGTCAATTGTTGGATGGTGTCCGACAACAACAACAACAATAATATCAAACTTTTATCCCACCATGTTGGGTTGGCTATATGAATCTTTTTTCTCCATTATGTCCTGTTAAAAGTCAAATTCTCATTTAAATCTAATAAAGAAATATCATTTCTAATATTTTCTAGTCAAATCTTTTTTAGGTTTCCCTCTACTTTTCTTAACATAGGTTAAATCTAATACATCTACTTTCTTAACTGGGTCATCGGAAGGCCGTCGTTTTACATGACCAAACTATCTAAGGTGATTCTCTAATCTTATCCATCACTGGAGCTACTCCAACCTTTTCATAGATAGACTCATTTCGTATACTATCTCTAAGAGTAAATCCACTCATCCACTTGAGCGTTCTCATCTCATCAACACTTAACTTAATATTATACTTCTCTTTTAATGGCCAGCATTTGCGCCATAAAGCATTGCAGGTCTCACCTCCATGTTATAAAATTTTTAGTTAAGTTTGAGTGATACTTTTCTATCACACAACAAATCCGAAGCATTCCTCCATTTTAACCATCCAACTTGAATTCTACTAATAATATCCCTATCTATTTTACTATCACTCTGAACAATAGACCCAAGATATTTAAACAAGTATACTTATTAATGACTTGATCGCTTGAAATCACAAATCCCCCACTAGATCTATTACTACTAAAATTACACTCCGTGTATTCAATTTTATATCTAGTCAAACGAAAAACTTTAGACTCTAAGGTTGACCTCTATAATTCTAGTTTACCTTCAACACCCTCTCTAGTCTTATCAACAAGAAGAATATCATCAGCAACAAGCATACACGGATACACCAGGGTACATCCTCTTGCAAATGTCTAGTAAGAACATCCATGACTAAAGCAAAAAAGATAAATGACTTAAGGTTGATCCCTTATGTAATCCAATTGAAATAGGAAAATACTTAGTTAAACCACCTTGTGTTTGGCACAAGTAACAGCTCTTGCATACATATCCATAATAACTTGAATATAAAGATGGTGTCAGGCAATGGTAAAAAAAAACATTAAAATTTGAGAGATTGTGGTTGTGGCCGGCATGCATGGTCATTCTGTTGATATGAAGAGGGATTAAGCAACTAGAAAGATCGATGTCAAGCATTAGTGGCCGATGAATGTCGAACATCAATCGTTTGTATGTGCCAGATGACGGGGAACATCAAAAGTCAAACAACTATGGATAGACAAGATATTCCTTAAAATTTATAACAAATATCAAGATTTTATTCATTATACGCATGAATCCACTATACATCAAAGCTTACAATTAATGATGATACATTTTATTTCTATAACTAAAGCTCTAGGGAAAATCTTCTCAAGATTTATTTTGAGAACACGTCAACACTAATACTCTTGACGGCCCATAAATCATGTCAGGAGCCTTTAGATTCTCTTAGGATTCCAATATATCTATTGGACAACAATCCAACTTTTTAAATACTCTAGGAAAAAGTATATATATATATATATATATATATATATATATATATATATATATATGTATCTGTATTTTTGTATATTCAGGACATTAGAATTTGAAATGCATTAGATGAAGACAACCATCTTATCATAGAAAAATTAGTAATATACCACAGCATTCATTAATAACTAACGTGTCCCCTAGTTGTACTATAATCTATAAATAGGCTTTGAGAATTTTCAAATTTTGATTATTCAATGTCTCCAATCATCGTTTGAAACTCTAACTGTCCATCTTTGAAAATTTGACTATCCAAATTTAGACTTCGCTTTTTTTGTTCACCCAATCTTCCTTTTGATTAAGAGGGCAACCGCGTTTACCAACTGTTAGCACCTTACTCAACCATTGTTGTCTGATACTAACAATCATTATCATCCATCTTTCATATCTCACCTATGACTAACATTAACAATTATTATTGCTCATCCTCTGATAATTGTCGTCGCCCACCATCGACTAACACTAACAGTTGTCATTATCTATCATCTAATAGTTGTCATAAATGCTAACGCATATTATTTCCTGTCGACTGGCCCCAACACCATTTATCACCCATTCTAGAACATCGGTACCTACCACAATTGTTAATTGATGCTGACATTCATTGCCATCCATTGTTTGCTTGCGAACTCCACTTTTAATAGTCTACAACACCATTTCTGGAGGCATCACTTATAGTTCCAACCTTCTAATCTTGCCTTCAACTTTGGGGAAGGGATGATCTCCAACCTTTATAATGAAATTATTTTAACTGGGATAAACCTAATGGATTTTTATGCTTTGGGTTTTTTATGTAAAAATTCATATGCATTCTACATGTTATGAGATATTTATATGTTTATCTTCAATATTTTTTTGTAACTCTAATAGATTAACTCTCCATCTACCATCACAAACAGTCTAATACATGATTAAAATTTATCTACCCATTTGACCTTTTTCTACTATCATCACCGATAATGAAATGTAATTAACATGGAAGGTTTTCATTGAATTTTCTTTGGATCTACATAGCAAGTTGCTTCACCTAATTGTAGCTTGCTCATATATGTGGATAAGATGATAGAAATCACCAATTGAATGATCTTAAGTTTCCCTAGATGCATTTCAAAAGGGTTGGGGAGTAACGGGTGCCCTATGTTCTCTGAACTTCTCGTACCACATCATATACTCTTACCAATGAGACACAATTTAACTAGTGTTTTGACATAGATGCTATTGATTTAATCAATATTTTAATTCCTAATTCTGGTGTCTAGAATGTTAACGTTTCAGTTGATGATGTTAAGCTTCATTATTACCGGAAATTCTCATGGGAGACACATGACGTAACCCTACCTCTGATAGCATCCTATCATCAAAGAGTCGTTCAACAATATATGAAAGGTAAATCCATTATCAATTTCTATGGAAGATCTGGTCCTTTAAAGCCTTGATGTTTCCAATAAAGGTCTGCAATGCAAAAAACTTTTATCTCTTTAGGAAGATCCTTACATCATCATAGCCTTCTTAAAATTAGGCACTTTTACACTAAAAGACTTTGAGGGAACAAGTGCTTCAATGAACATGGAATGCTAAGAACACCTACTAGTACTTTTAATAGGATATGCACTTTTATTTCTTAGATTTTCCCCTCAATATTCAATAGAATTTCCTTTTTCTAGTTTGTTTTGCTCAAGGGTCAGTTTGTAACGCCCTTTCTTAAATCTGTAAAATTACATTTGTTCCCCCAATCACCTTATTTTGATGCAATTTTCATAATCCTCTCATAACTTGTAGGAGCGGCCTTGATCATTACTTTGAAAAGTCAAGATCAATCATGGCAAACATGTTCTCTGAAACCTTGGGTAATGTTATATGCATTTGTGATGTATTTTAAAAGAGATAAATTGTTTCTTAGTAAATTCAATTTGACATCCCTCATAACGAATTATGATTATCTAGTAAGACTGGCCAACAAGCTTGGGTGATTGTCAAGATGTATAGTGGATTTAGCTCGACCTCATTCGTAATGGATTGTGGTTATCAAATATAACTATGACCACCAATCTCAAATGATGATCAAAATCATTAACTTCTTCAATAATAGATTAAGGTGCTCAAGCCAACAATTTCATGTGACAATTTGATCTTTGGTGGATCAAATATGTCCTTCATAATGAAATGTGGTTAGCAAGTATGACTCTGAACAACATTACTAAAGAATGGCCAAAATCCTTGGTGGATTTACTAAGCTAAGGCAAGATTTTGTGATATTCTCTAGGAGTATGATTAATCCTGATCACAAAAAGGTTCCAAAAGTTTGAAACAAACTACTTTCAAATCTTCGATATCACATTACTCCCAAATCTATTGGTGGAGAGCTATGATGAGCTGATGTTTCATAATAATGTAATCAAACACGTGCACTTGCCTAAGACGTGCTGGAGAAATATCGAACAAGCCATCTGCATTTTAACTTCAAAATTATATTACATAATAGTTTAAGTTAAACCATTTATCCTCTTTTATTTTAAAAATATATTGGTTAGATAATTTAACAGTCATTTATCATTAATTTTATTTTCCTTATTCTGTTTTATTTCTAATGATTTTCTTATGTTTTTTTTAATCAAAATAATTAATTTTCTCAACTTCAAGTTGATAATCTATGATATCATTTGACAATTTCTTCTTCAATTGAGTGTATGGTACTCAGTAAATTATAATGTGTTGCTTATTTTTTTAGCAATTGAAATAAATTTATTATTATATGAATTTATTTCATATTTTTTTAATTTATGTAATTACAATATTTTTAAAAAAAATTTAAATATACTATTATAATGGCTTATTTTTATTGGTCCATTGCTAATACTATTTATATAATTAATATTATAATGGCTTATAGGATTAACTTCAGCCATTTAACACTAATTTTATTTTCCTATTTTTTTAAAAATAAGTTCACTATAAGGATGAGCTATTGCATATTACAGCCGGTTAAAAAAATTTCACAAAAAATTGAATACCTTTATGAGTTTATGAATTAGAGAAGCCTCCATGCAAGCCAAGATATTGTTGAGACCCATAGGAAGATGAGGAAGAATGCAATTTTTTTTATAAATTCAAAATTTACAAAAAATAGTTACATGAACAAAAACTTTTACTATAAGGTTTTAATAACAAAATAGGAGAAACTCTTTTCATATAAATATTGTTTATTAGTTATTATATTTACAAGCCTCATAATATTACCACATCAAAGAGGTATCCTACTTGCCCATTTTATGATTGATGGTGCCGCTTGCTCATCCTCATTCAATTTGGTTGCTTGCTTGGACAACTTAGGTCGTGGAAGACCTCGTGTGGATCAGAAAAACAATTTGTTTTGGAGTCTTAGGTGAAGCAATGAGAAAGTAGTGCGCTAAACAAACCTTTGGCTGTGTTTGCTGTAGCAAAGTAGGAGCGAAGTTGTCTCAAACAGATAATAGTTTGTTGATAGGAAATACTTGAGTTTGCAAGCAAAACTAACGATAAATTGTTCTAATAGCGAGAAAGATCACAAGAACGCCAACGAAATCAACTCAAAACAATAGATTTGTATTAGGGAAATCAAAGCAAAGCAAGCATAAAGAAAAGATACAATTGATCCTCAATTCGAGTTGAGGATCGTTCTCTCCCAATCTCTAGACGATGAGTCTAGAGCCCAAGCGCCAAAAAAAAAAAAAACTCCAAGAGAACAACTCAAATCATGCATGCTTCCTAACCCTAGCCTCTCATGTTCTTTAAATACAATTATTCCTAATAAAAAGCTTCCTAACATAAACAAATTTCAAATTTACTTCCTTAAGCATTAGCCGCCCCTTTCCCTCTTTATAATTGTCACCCTAGGGGGGGGGCACCTTGCTTGGGCAGAACATTAAGGAGGCGGCTTAGTGTTCCTCCTTTAAAACTGAACCAACCCCTTTTGGGCCGGTTTGGTTGGTTTGGTTTTAGGGAGAACCGTAACAATACCCCCCTCACAAAGAACCACCTTGTCCTCAAGGTGAAAACTGATGTTTCATGCTCTCATAAGGTTCCCATGTGGCATCATAGTCTGGAAAGCTTTTTCACTTAATCAACACTTATTTAGCTCCATCCTCCTTCTGGCGAACCCCCATCAATTCTAAGGGTTCAAAATAACCTCTAACTCCTCCATGAGTGTCACTGGTAACTCCGAGCTGACTGCATAATTTCCAATTATCCTTCTCAACTGGGATGCATGAAAAACATGGTGTATAGTTGCCGTTGGTGGTAGCTTCAGGCGATACGCAACTGCTCCAATCTTGTCCAAGACCTCATATGGCCCAAAGTATCTTGGGGAAAGCTTTTCATTTCTCTTGTTATCGACTGATATTTGCATATACGGCTTGAGCTTCAAAAATACCCTCTCCCCAACCTCAAATTGGATCTCTTCCATGCCCGTCAGCCTATTTTTTCATGATTTGTTGAGCTCTCAGCAAATGTTTTTTCAATTCTTTCAACACTCTGTACCAATACTCCGTCCAAGATAACCATTTGGCCCATAACTTGGGCGTCTCCGATAAAAAGCATCTGAGGTAGTTCTCAAAGCTTTTGTTTGGCCATCTGTATGTGGGTGGTAGGCAGTGCTTCTCTTCAGAATTGTCCCCTATAATCTGAATAACTCTCTCCATAAATGGCTAAGAAATACATTATCCCTGTCGGATATTATCGCCTCTGGTACCTAACCCATGTAGTCTAACTACCTCTCTGATGAAGGCTGATATTATTGTCACTACCGTGTAGGGGTGTCGTAGGGGAATGAAGTGAGCATACTTGCTCAATCTATTCACTACTACCAGAATCACCGTGAAACCTTCTGAACGGGATAACCAATCTATGAAGTCCATAGATATATCCTCCCATACTCGACCCAATAAAGCCAATGGTTGTAGTAGTCCTCCTAGTGACATGGCCAAATACTTGTTCCTCTGACCTACCTCACTTATGGACACCATCTCCTCCACATCCTTATGCATCCCCTTTCAGTACAACTCCTAGGCCAACCTCCTGTAGGTTTTTTGTACCCCTGAGTGACCCCCAATTGCACCTCCATGGAACTCCTAAAGCAAGTGGAATGTGAATTAATGTCATGGGCATCACAAACCTTCCCTGGTATAGTAGCCTCTCCCCTTCCAAAGAGTACCCCAGGTGGCTACTCCCTTCCCTTAGTAAGTCGGCCCTGATCTTTCCCAACTCCTCATCCCTGCTGCTCTCCTCATTGATGGCCTCTCAATCTAACATCAATGGGATAGACACTGACATCACCTATAATTCCCCCATGCATCTGGACAAGGCATCTGCCGCATTGTTCTCCTCCTCTGACCGATACTGGATCTTAAAGTCATATCCCAGCAATTTGGACAACCACCTCTGATGCTCCTCTGTGTCAACATCCGCTGCTCCAAGACTCCTCTTATCAGTTTTGACAATGGATGGCTAAGACGATGGTCATCAACTGCATACATAATTATGTTTGTTTGTTTTCCAAATATTTTTTTATTTATGCAAATAAAAAAAATTGTACCATCAAAACATGTTTTATTTGAAGTAAAAAAATAAAATAAGCACAAAATAATAACAAAAACTAAAACATGATAAAACAACTCCAAAACCCCAAAACAAATCCAAAGTTGAAAATCTTGAATCATATTAAGCAGCTGTTATACCTCCCAATTTTCTTTATTTTGAAGGCTACATATTCGAGGGTAATACTTCATGCTATTTGCGCTCTTTCTAAAATCTTTCTAATATTAACCTTAATCGCTACCTTCCCTCAACAGATAAGTTGTGGAGCCTAACTTTTGTAATACGAAGAAAGTGATAAAGTCTCTATGGGGTTGGGTGGGGGCTCCTCTCTTGGGGGTTGGAGGTGGAATCCCTAATAAGTATCAGTATTTGTAAGTTATTTTATTAAAGATGTTTTGAAGAGTTTGCAACATTTTTTTTTTTTGTGTAAGTGATATTAAAGAGATTATGGTTGGAAAGTCCACAATCAAAATAATATTATAGTGGCCATGATAGGATGTCGCTATCAATTTGGTGAACTCGTATAAAATTCATGGTGTGTTTTATGCATTTATTTTCTCTGTGATTGAATTAGGTCTCATCTAATTCCCAACATAGTGTAACCAGACACCTTATAGTTCCAATTGCCAGCCAGCCTTAACGATTATATTTGGTGTACCATTGCAGTATTAAGAGTGCTATTGCAGCAGCAAGCATCACATCAATTCATAAATCTTGAAGTATATGCAGATTCAGCGAAGGAATATGGAAGAAGACGAGAAGAGAGCAGGAAGTAAGCAAGAAGAAGAACATAGGAGATAGTTTCAGCGAAGTGATATCAATGTTCATTACCTTTTGCCTTGCCTATTAAACCTATATAACCTTTATCTCTAATCATGACCACCACAAGATGCTACGAAGTGTCCCAATATATTAATAACGTAAACAAGCTTGCTTAATCGAAATACGACACTTGTCTACTGAAATTTTTAGGAAGTATAAGGACACTAGTTATTCATTGGACCCATTTGCACCCTCTTATATCCCTTTACAGTGTAGAAGTCTTTCAGCCAAGTGGGATCCTATTCTGGTCATGGTGATGGGGTATCCATTGGTGTGTTTATTACTGGTGGAGTCACATCACAATATAGAAGCTTCTTATTACATGAAAAACTACTGAAATTGTAAGAAACCTATAAGGATGCCTATATTTTATCGGGCTTATTTTCACCCACTCCTATCTCTTGCCCACAAGTCTTTTAGCCAAGTGGGAGCCCATCAATCTGGTTTTGGTCAGGGCAACGGGGTGGCCATTGGTTACCTTCAGGAGAGCATTCTTGTCCCCAAGGTGAAGATTTGGATAGACCCTTTGGAGTTCGGTTTCATCAATCTATGTAGCTTCTGCTGTTGGTAGAGTTTCCCATTGTAGAAGGTGTTGTCAAAGTGCAGTACCACCATGGAGTAGTTAGCAGGAGTCCAAATGCTCTCATTCTGCAAGACAGGATTCTTGAACCAAGTATCTTGCCATAATGGAATCGGATAAAGGGATCTGTTTATTGGTTATCCCTTCAAATTAAGGCTTCGTTTGGAACGGCTTTCTTGCTACTTTTTAAAAGAGCTTTTAAGTTTTAAGTATAAAAGTTTTTTGAAGTAAAAATTTTTGTGCTAAAAAAACAACGGCCTTCCGATGACCCGGTTAGAAAATTAGATGTATTAGATTTGACTTATGTTAATAAAGGTAGAGGTAGACCTAAAAAAACTTGGTTAGAAAATATTAGAAATGTTCATTTTTTTTTTAGATTTGAACGAGAATTTGACTTTTAACATGACATAATGGAGAAAAAGGATTCATGTACCCGACCTCATGTAGTGGGACAAATTATGCTTGATAATGTTGTTGTTTTTGTTGTAAAAAGCTGCTTTAGAAAGCACTCAATTTCCGCTCAATCAAACAAATTGTTAATAACTAATTTCACCTCAATTCCTTCAAATCAAGCCAAGCCTGAGACTTTCTTGCGGCACTGTAATTAACACCGTTCTTTCATAATTCTTGCCTTTCTTTGCAGGCATTTGATTATTTTTCAGTCTATAAATTCCAAGATGCCTGGAACCCCAGCAATCAGCCAGACTGCACTTACAACAGAACCAGATTCAAATCCAAAGCCAAAGAAGAACATCTGCTGCGCTTGCCCTGAAACTAGGAAGCTGAGAGATGAATGCATCATCGAGCACGGCGAATCAGCCTGCTCAAAGTGGATCGAAGCGCACAAACAATGCCTTCGAGCCGAAGGTTTCAATGTTCTATGATTGATTCAATGATCATATGAAGAGCAGCAGAGCTAAATTTTTTTTCCCTCGAATTTCATATCTGATTTTAAAAATGCTAACAGTTTACTATTAATCCTTAAGCTTCATGAATAAGGCTGCCAAAATACTCTCTGTGGCTTCATCCTAACAGTTAATATACTTCATTTGAGGATCAGTCAATCATTTTATACATAATTCTGAACATTGCCTTGTTCTTTGATAGTTTCTACTTTGCTGCTTTGTCTCTGTGAATATTGTGTAATGATTTTAAAAGAAAGTTTAAACAATTATATATTTAATTGAATAATGAGTATGATTAGATTTTGATTAGTAAAATTTAAGTAAATATAATGATGGAATTGGTATAGAAATTTTTGTGAAAATTATTAAGCTATTATTCAAAATATTTGGAATATTTAAAGTATTTTATTAGATTGTTTAGGATTTTATTAAATTTGGTTTGCTTGAGGTAAATGTGAGATTCAAAAGAGCTTAATTGCTTGAAGTATCCTATCCTTCAACATCAGCAACATCATTGTCATCATGCCACCACCAGATTAGCATCTAATTGCAACTATCATTTTGTTGACATACCACTATCGCCAAACCACCTTGCGATTGCTATTATTGTATGACTGCACAACAACCCTGGTTAGGCCACCTTCTAATCGCTATTAGTATACTATCGCATGATCGTTGGACCACCATCAGATAGGGGTGTCAATTCGGGTCAACGGGTTTGGTTCGGGTTGAACCCGGAACTGACCCGGCATTATTCGGGTCAACTCGAACCCGATCTGTTTTAAAAACGGGTCAGGTTTTTGGACCCGAACCCGACCTGATTCGGGTCCGGGTCAACTTGACTCGACATGAATGACCCGGGGTTGACCCAAAATTACTAATTTTCAGGTCAATCTTCGATTTTCGGGTCAAAACAGGTTAATCTCGGGTTTTCTGGTCAAATATGAATTTTCGTGTCAATTTCGGGTTGCTGGGTCAACCCAAACCTGACCCGATTTTTAAAACGGGTTGATTTGTTGAACCCAAACCCGACCCATTTCGGGTTCGTGTTGACCCGAACCCGAATTTTTTCAGGTCGGATTCGAATCGTGTCAAAAATTGACACCCCTCCCATCAGACCATCAATGTCGGACCACTTGAATTATTGCTGTCCAACTCTGGTATAATATCGCAATACACACTATGATTCTATTACTCCAATAGTAATAATATTGTTACATTATGACTAAACACAAATCTTAATTTATTCCCTAATGGATGCATTTGCATTTTGGATTTGCTTATACAACAAATCAAACAAAAACCTTGCACCAACGTGAGTTTGCTTGAATTATTAGCCAACTTTCACTCCTTATTGTAAAGTCTCCTTAAATAATGAAACCCATGATTATGAATAATAATCTTTCGATTATTTCATGTAAACTACCTTTACTATCTAAATAAATTATAGTTGATTGCTGCCTAGGATGATGAAGTCTTTATTTGGGACGACTTTCATACTGCTTTTTAAATCTAAAATTTTTGTACTAAAAAATTGCTTTAATAAGTTGTATGAAAGCTGTATCAAACAAGTCAAAATCATTTATTTTCATTGAATTTGTCATTATGTTCAAAACAAACCCTATATGAGCAACTGAGCAAAATCATATCTTTTCACTATGGGTGTCAATTTGGGTCAACGGGTCGGGTTCGGGCCGAACTCGGAACTGACCTTGCACTATTCGAGTCAACCCGAACCCGACCCGTTTTAAAAAACGGGTCAGGTTTCCGGACCCGAACATGAATGACTCGGGGTTGACCCAAAATTGCTAGTTTTCGGGTCAAAACCCGGGTCAATCTTCAATTTTCGGGTCAAAACGGGTTCGGGTCAAATATGAGTTTTCGTGTCACTTTCGGGTCAATTCGGGTTGCTGGGTCAACCCGAACTGATCCGATTTTTAAAACAGGGTTGATTTGTTGAACCCAAACCTGACCCGTTTAGGGTTCGGGTTGACCCGAGACCGAATTCTTTCGGGTCGGGTTCGGGTCGGGTTTCGAGTCGTGTCAAAAATTGACACCCCTACTTTTCACATCGAGATAGTTATTGTAGTACAAGTTAATTAAAAAAAATTCAAAATTATCTTTTATTGAGAGTTCTAGTTATCACAAGATAGATAATTAATCATATAAGTTTTTATTAATGAATAAGTTTAAGAAAATAAACTTAAAAGACAAAAAAAATGAATTAATTTATTATAAGTGAATTTAAAAAATAAAGGATAACTAAAAGGCCAAATTTTATCAAGAATCAAGGTAATGTTCAAAATTTGTAGAAGGAGCATAGATTAAAAAAAATTTAATTATGACCAAATATGCTAAATTAAATGGCGTATATTAAAATACGCTTAAATAAATGGTGCATTGAGAACAAGCCATTTAATTTGGAGCATTCTCCTTAGCAAAAGAGAGAGAAAGTGGGAGAGAGAGAGGTGAGAGAAAGTAAGAGAGAGATGACAGAAGGGAGAGAAAAGGAAGAGGCATGACAGCAAAGAAAACGAGGAGGGGAGAGAAAGAGTAGATAAATAATTTAAATATTAATTTATAATAACTTCTAAGTTTTCAATTTCTGTTTTAAATACTTTAATTTTTATTTATTATTTACAGGCCAAATTAAATAGTTTAAAAAAATAATATTTATTATTTATTATTATAATACATTTATTTAATAATTTTAACTAAATATATAAAACTTATAGTTTTAATTAAATATAATAATTTATAAAAAAACTATTTAATATAACTAAAAAATTTATATAGAACTACATATATTTAATAATTAACTAACATATTGATTTAATTATTTATTTATAAATAATTTATCTATAACTAAAAATTTATATATAACTACATATATTTAATAATTAACTAACAAATTTAATTAATTATCTATTTATAAATAATTTATATATAACTAAAAATTTATTTAAACTAAAAATAAATAAAACTTATATTTAATATTTATTAACTTATAATAACTTATAAATGTTCAGTTTTCATTTTTAAAGTAAATATACTATAAATTATATAATTAATTAAATAATTATATTTAAATAATTAATTATTATAAACTATTATAAATTAATATTTAAATTCTCTCTCTACTCTCTCTCCCCTCTTTTTTCTTTGCTGCCATGTCCCCTCTCCTCGATGTCATATCTTTCTTCCTCTCTCTCTCCATTTCTCTCTCCCCCTTTATCTCTCTATTTGATAAGAGAATACGCCAAATTAAATGGCTTATTCTTACTGCATCATTTAATTTGACGTATTTGCTTGTAATTAAATTTTTTCTTATTTATGCTCGTTCTACTAATTTTGATCATTACTCTGCTCCTTCATAAAATTTGACCTAACTAAAAATAGTTTATTGTTTTTTTATTAAAAAAAGGTTTTAGAATTAAAAAAAGAGAGCAAGACAACTGATGTCGGCCGTCATCACGAAATGAACGGCACGTTACCCAAAAAAAGATTTAGATCTTCTCCAATAGGCGTTGTACAAGCCCTACAACTCCATCAATGAAAACCCACTACCTACTAAGATTGAGTACATCTGATCCACTCGTTTTTAAATGTACGGTTTAGATTGCATATAGCTAAATAAATGCTTATGGTGCCCAAATAGGTATTTTGTGACGGGAAGCCGCCATGGTGCTGGGAACAGTCATATATTCTTCTGCCACGTGTACAATAAAAATAATCTACAATTATTCCCTCGAACTTGAATTATCAAATTTATCATCGATATACTATAAATTTGAGCATAAATTAAATATTTTATAATTAATTAATTAAATTAATATGTTATTAATTTTAATGATTTTAAGGATAAATCTAATAATTTGTTCATTGTGAAATGATTCTTAACTTGGTGGAAGGGGAGAATAATATAGTTGATTTTGATATGTTGGTTGTGAGCTTCAACTATTAAGTAAAAAGTTTTATGTTCGAGTCATGTATGTTGCGTGTTAGAAAATACGCGACGGTAGAGTTTGTAAATTCGCGTCCGAGCGTTGCACGTAAGTTTAACACACAAACAGAAAAGAGAAGTGAACACCAAGAGTTTTTACGTGTAAAACCCAAAAAGGGGAAAAACCACAGGGCCTCGCCTAGTTGCAAATTTTCACTAGTGTTTTCGTAGATTACAAATGGCGGATTTCGTCCCACAAATTGGGATAATCCAAATACAATTCGTTCCTTCCATGAAATTTACAAGATTCTGCGAATTCCTAGCGTTTCCTGAAAATCCGGCAGAGTTCCGGCGTCTTCAGGCGGCAGGAAAAACTCCGGCGGCGGTGGTCGAGGAGGTGAGGAATCTCCTATTCCCCTTTCTCCTTCTCCTCCTCTTCTTCTTCTCTCTCTTCCCTTCCGTCCCTTTGGTGTAGAATGAGGGCTCTATTTATAGTTTTTCTGGAGTGGCATAGCCCGTAAATAGGCGTGAGATCAAGGGCGAACAGGGAGTGGTTTGAATGGACGGCCGATATCGAATCCTTTGATCATGTACCGTTCGTTGAACATTTGAAGGCCTTAATGATGTCGGAATTCAACGAACTTGGGCTCGTTGGATTCGTCTCGTCGAGCCGCTCGATTCGAGTATAAGCTCGTCAAAATCAGAGACCGTTTGGTAACTCAAATTGCTGTTTGAACCTTCAAACAGCGCTTTGAACCCTTGATTCGGACTCATTTGGGCTCAGATTGGGTTGATCTTGGTGTCGTTGGGTTCGTATTTCCGAGACGCTCAGTTTGACTGTAAGCTCGCTGAAATCGGAGTTCATATGCTCCCGAAATCATTTTTTGAAGTTTCTAACTAGTTTTTGCCTCGAGATTCGTGCCCGATCAAGATGATTTTGTGATGCCGTATCAGTTGCCCCCCTATTTTCGGACGTCGGAGCTACAGGAGTCCGAAAATATTTTTTTTGAAAATTTGTATCAGCCGGAATACCGAAGATTGCGTTCCAAAAATTAACATCTTGCTCGAACTTCGTCATAGAGGCCCCATTGAGTTTCAAAAGTATCAAAATCGAGTTTAGAACGTCGAAAAACGTGTCCGGGGACCCCAAAATTGTCGGAATTGGACTCGTCGGGGCGAAAAAATGGGCTCGGGCCAAGCTGGGCAGCCGAACCGGCCGGCCGGCCGCCGCCGCCACCGCCGGCGGCAGGAACCGCACGGCCCGCACTGCGGCCGCGCGCGATGGACCGCGTGCACGCGGTCTCGCGAGCCCGCGCTTGGGCTCGCCCGCGCCTGGGCTGCGCCCGCGCTGGGCAGTGCCGCGCGTGGCTCTCCCGTGCCCGCGCATGCGGGCGTCTGCCGCGTGCTTTAGCGCGCGGCTTGTCGTGGCCGGCCTAGATCCGCGGTCTCCGACCGCGGATTAGTGAGCTGGCCGCGCGAAACGGCGCGGCCGGTCGGCTGTACCGCCATTGTGGGCCCCGTTTACGTCCAAAAAGAGCCTTTTTGCTATTTTTAGGTCCGAAAAATTCCGAAAAAATGTCAAAAAATTTCTAAAAAAGGAAAATTCCGAAATTGGTAGTAACTTCCCATCTTTCTCCCCAAAACCTATAAATAGGCCCCTTAGGCCTTTGAAGAATTTGCAACTTCTCTTTCTTTCTCCCTCCGGTTCTCTGGCGGCTGAGGCTTCCGCTATTTGCGAGTTGGGATACTCGAATAGCGCCCCTCTTCGCGCGCAGAAACCTACGGGATCTCCCCCTCCGGCTTACTAACGGCTGAGGCTTCCGTTATTTGCAAGTTTGGAATTTTTTCCTACTCAAATAGCACCCCTCCTCGCGTGCAGAACCCTACGGGATTTCTTCCTCCCCCTCCAGCTTACTGACGGTTGAGGCTTCCGTTATTTGCGAGTTGGAATTTTTTCCCGCTCGAATAGCGCCCCTCCTCGCGTGCAGAAGCCTACGGGATTTCTTCCTCCCCCTCCGGCTTACTGACGGTTGAGGCTTCCGTTATTTGCGAGTTGGAATTTTTTCCTACTCGAATAGCGCCCCTCCTCGCGTGCAGAAGCCTACGGGATTTGAATGCCATTTGAGCGGAAGTTTGCTGGCGATGGACGATCGAGTTGAAGCCCATTAGCAGTCAACGATCGAGTGTGGAGCCAAATGAGAGAGTTCGAGGGTGCGTTGCAAGTAGCATTCGAGCGAGAAGCTGATGACGAGTAGTAGTCCGCCGACGAGGAGAAGTCCGACGACAAGGAGAAGTCCGACATCGGGTAGAAGTACGGCCTTGGGCAGAAGACTGATGAAAGTTCATCACGGGCAGAAGTCCGACGATGAGTAGACGTCTGCTGATGAGCAGAAATCCGAGGACAAGGAGAAGTCCATCGTCGGGTAGAAGACCGACGAAAGTTCGTTGACGAGCAGAAGTCCGACGACGAGTAGGAGTCCGCTGACGAGCAGAAGTCCGATGACAGGGAGAAGTCCATCGTCGGGTAGAAGACCGACGAAAGTTCGTCGACGAGCAGAAGTCCGACGACGAGTAGGAGTCCGCTGATGAGCAGAAGTCTGACGACATGGAGAAGTCCATCGTCGGGTAGAAGACCGACGAAAGTTTGTCGACGAGCAGAAGTCCGACGACGAGTAGGAGTCCCCTAACGAGCAGAAGTCCGAAAACAGGGAGAAGTCCATCGTCGGGTAGAAGACCGACGAAAGTTCGTCGACGAGCAGAAGTCCGATGACGAGTAGGAGTCCGCTGACGAGGAGAAGTACGACGTCGGGTAGAAGTTCGACGTCGTATAGAAGTACGGCCTCGGACAGAAGACCAATGAAAGTTCGTCGACGGGCAGAAGTCCAACGACGAGTAGAAGTCCGCTGACGAGCAGAAGTCCGACGACAAGGAGAAATCCGACGTCGGGTAGAAGTTCAACGTCGGGTAGAAGACCGACGAAAATTCGTCGACGAGCAGATGTCTGACGTCGAGTAGAAGTCCGCTGACAAGCAGAAGTTCGACGACAAGGAGAAATCCGACATCGTGTAGAAGTACGACCTCGAGTAGAAGACCGATGAAAGTTCATCGACGGGCAAAAGTCCGACGACGAGTAGAGTTCCGCTGACGAGCAGAAGTCCGACGACAAGGAGAAGTCCGACGTCGTGTAGAAGTACGGCCTTTGGCAGAAGACCGATGAAAGTTCGTCGACGGGCAGAAGTCCGACGACGAGTAGAAGTCTGCTAACGAGCAGAAGTCTGACGTCGAGTAGAAGTCCGCTAAAAGTCCATCGGCGGACAGAAGTCCGATGACGGCTATTAGTCTGGCGGTAGGAGGAAGTCCGGCGTCAGATAGAAATACTGAGTCGCGTAGAAGACCGACAAAAGTCCATCGACGGACAGAAGTCCGACGACGGGTAGAAGATCTGTGTCGGGTAGAAGACCGACGAAAGTTCGTCGACGAGTGGAAGTCTGACGACGAGTAGAAGTCTGCTTGTGAGCAGATGTCCGACGACGGGAAGAAGTCTGACGTCGGGTATTAGTCCGACGAAAGTCCTGCAAGGCAAAAGTTCAGCGATAGGAGGAAATTCACAATCAGGTAGAATTTTAACATTGTAGAGAAGTCAGATGGAAGTCCATTGACGACATTCTGGCGATGTTAACCAAGGATGTAAGACCTATCCGAGGTTGTATGTCAGAGCCTTTGCTCGATGACGTTATCCTATATTTGATCCACCAAGGATGTGAGACCTATCCGAGGTTGTATGTCAGAGCATTTGCTCGATGACGTTAAACCTGTGTGGAAGAGGTCGAGAGAATCCACCAAAGGAGTAAGACCTTTCCGAGGTTGTATGTCGGAACCTTTGCTCGACGACGTTAACCTGTGTGGAAGAGGTCGGGAGAATCCACCAAGGATGTAGGACCTTTTCGAGGTTGTATGTCGGAGCCTTTGCTCGATGACGTTAACCTGTGTGGAAGAGGTCGGAAGAATCCACCAAGGATGTAGGACCTTTCCGAGGTTGTATGTCGGAGCCTTTGCTCGATGACGTTAACCTGTGTGGAAGAGGTCGGGAGAATCCACCAAGGATGTATGACCTTTCCGAGGTTGTATGTCGAAGCCTTTGCTCGACGACGTTAACCTGTGTGGAAGAGGTCGGGAGAATCCACCAAGGATGTAGGACCTTTCCGAGGTTGTATGTCGGAGCCTTTGCTCGACGACGTTAACCTGTGTGGAAGAGGTCGGGAGAATCCACCAAGGATGTATGACCTTTCCGAGGTTGTATGTCGAAGCCTTTGCTCGACGACGTTAACCTGTGTGGAAGAGGTCGGGAGAATCCACCAAGGATGTAGGACCTTTCCGAGGTTGTATGTCGGAGCCTTTGCTCGACGACGTTAACCTGTGTGGAAGAGGTCGGGAGAATCCACCAAGGATGTATGACCTTTCCGAGGTTGTATGTCGGAGCCTTTGCTCGACGACGTTAACCTGTGTGGAAGAGGTCAGGAGAATCCACCAAGGATGTAGGACCTTTCCGAGGTTGTATGTCAGAATATTTGTTCGATGATATTAACCTGTGTGGAAGAGGTCGAGAGAATCCACCAAGGATGTAAGACCTATCCGAGGTTGTTTGTCGGAGCCCTGCTCGACGATGTTAACCTGTGTGGATGAGGTCGAATCGAATCCCCCTGGGATTGATTTTGCTTTGATTGGGAGGGGGCGAACGTCGCGTATATCCCGAATCGAAAGTGAAGAAGGTCTATCTTTAGACCGTTACTGCCTTTTTGAGGTTGAGGTTAAGACCTTGCCCAAGGAGTAGAAGTCCAACAAGGGACTGTATAAAGCTTGCAATTGATTTGAAGTATCATTACATTTGCTCGGATATTCCTGAAATATCAACTTGATGTTGAAGGTATTGGAGGATCTACTTGACCATGGTTTGAGTCAAAGTTGCCCCCCAGTCCGCATCTGCTTCTTATGATATTGATGCTATGTGTGATCTTTTGAGATTGGAGCAAAAGTTGCCCCCCAGTCGGGAACCACGTTCCCACAGACGGCGCCAAACTGTTGCGTGTTAGAAAATACGCGGCGGTAGAGTTTGTAAATTCGCGTCCGAGCGTTGCACGTAAGTTTAACACACAAACAGAAAAGAGAAGTGAACACCAAGAGTTTTTACGTGTAAAACCCAAAAAGGGGAAAAACCACAGGGCCTCGCCTAGTTGCAAATTTTCACTAGTGTTTTCGTAGATTACAAATGGCGGATTTCGTCCCACAAATTGGGATAATCCAAATACAATTCGTTCCTTCCATGAAATTTACAAGATTATGCGAATTCCTAGCGTTTCCTGAAAATCCGGCAGAGTTCCGGCGTCTTCAGGCGGCAGGAAAAACTCCGGCGGCGGTGGTCGAGGAGGTGAGGAATCTCCTATTCCCCTTTCTCCTTCTCCTCCTCTTCTTCTTCTCTCTCTTCCCTTCCGTCCCTTTGGTGTAGAATGAGGGCTCTATTTATAGTTTTTCTGGAGTGGCATAGCCCGTAAATAGGCGTGAGATCAAGGGCGAACAGGGAGTGGTTTGAATGGACGGCCGATATCGAATCCTTTGATCATGTACCGTTCGTTGAACATTTGAAGGCCTTAATGATGTCGGAATTCAATGAATTTGGGCTCGTTGGATTCGTCTCGTCGAGCCGCTCGATTCGAGTATAAGCTCGTCAAAATCAGAGACCGTTTGGTAACTCAAATTGCTGTTTGAACCTTCAAACAGCGCTTTGAGCCCTTGATTCGGACTCATTTGGGCTCAGATTGGGTTGATCTTGGTGTCGTTGGGTTCGTATTTCCGAGACGCTCAGTTTGACTGTAAGCTCGCTGAAATCGGAGTTCATATGCTCCCGAAATCATTTTTTGAAGTTTCTAACTAGTTTTTGCCTCGAGATTCGTGCCCGATCAAGATGATTTTGTGATGCCGTATCAATGTATATGTAATGTTTGTATGAATTTATCTTAATTGATCTAAATGCTTCTAGGAGAGATTTTTTTTTCATATTATATAAATTTGATTTTTTTTTTTTTAATTTATGCTCATTAATTTAAAAATAATGATACATCATCATAATTTTATTTTGATCGGGCATGAATCTCGAGACAAAATTAAGTTGGAAACTTCCGAAATTAAATATGGAACCATCTGAACTCTGATTTCAGCAAACTTATATTCGAATTGAACATCTCGAAAAAGATGAACCCAACAACGCCAAATTCAACCCAATCTGAGCCCAAATGGGTTCAAATCGAGCACCTGAAGCACACATGCAAGGTTCAAATTATAAATTTAATGATCAAATGATTTCTAAATGTTGAATGCTTGTAGTCAAATCGAGCAGACAACATGAATCAAAGGAGCTCAAGATCATTGAATTATAACATCATTAAGGTACTCAAATACTCAATAAATGATCTATGATCAAGGGAATCAATATTGGCAGCCCATTCGAACCACTCCCAACGTGCCATTGATTTTTATCTCTATTTAGTGGGCATGCCAGTCCCAAAATTATAAATAGAACCATTCATTCTTCACCGAGGGGAAGAAAGGAATGAAAAGAAGAGAGGAGAGGAAGAGACATCAGAGATCTCTCTTGCTACCAAGCAGCTCCAGCTCCTCTACCACTACCCCGCCATAGACTATCACCGGACTTTTTCCAAACTTCCGCCCGGGTACTGATCGTCGCTGGACTTTCGTCGGACTTCTATCTAACCACTAATTATTGCCGGACTTACTCCAGGCTACCAATTATCATCGGATTTCCTTCAAAAATCGTCACCTGCCAATTGTAGTCCTTACATCCTCTGACACTTGACAAATGTCTTTATTACCACCGTCGTCTGTCAATTATGGTCATTCCGACCTCCATTGGCAGGCAATATCTTTCAAACTGCCATCACCAGCCGAATATCATCCTTTCGACCTCTGTCATTAGACAACGGCTCTTTCAATCTTTGTCGCCCATCGACTACAATTCTTTTGACCACCATCACCAACTATAAATTTTCTGACCTCCATCGCTCACAGACTACGGTCATTTCGATTATTGTCATCATACTACGATCTTTTTAACCTCTGTCTCCCATCAACTATGGTCCTTCCAACCATCGTTACTAAACAAAGGCTTTTTTCGACCTCCATTGCCCGTCAGCTACGATCCTCTCAACCACCGCCACCCCAACTACGGTATTTCCGACTTATGTCGCCAACTGACTACGGCCTCTCGGACCACTATCTCCATATGATGGTCTCCCCCAACCACCGTCTCCTGAGTACAATTCTTCCAAACACCGTCGTTCGACTACAAACTTTCTAATATATGTCGCCTGTCAATTACGTTCTCTTTGACCATCATCTTCATACTATGTTTCTCCGACCACCATGATCCGACAATGGTCCTTCCATCCATCTTTGTCTGTCAACTATAGACCTTCCTCACCGTTGTTCGCTAACTACAATTCTTTCGACCAACGTTGCCCGTCGTGCACCGACCATGTTCCTTTCGTCCACCGCCATTTTTTGACAACTATCCTGACCAAATGAATATGCCAATACTTTCTTAAGAACAACTGTCATGTTATTCTTCGACAATGTACTGTGCTCTATATAAATGCATACATCAAGACAATATCTTCTTCTAAAAAAATGGCTTCATCTATAATCAACAACAAATATTAGTGAATTCATTCAAAATGAGTCGGGCCCCGTGATTTTTTGTCATTTTAGGATTTTTTTGCGTAAAAAATTCCCTTTTGAATATTGCACAATATTCTTTTATCTGTATGCATGTTGGATTTTAGTACAAAGCTAAGGCGGTAAACTTTATTTTTCTCTTCCGTGGTGAATATTTCAAAATTCAACAAAAAATAATTTGATTTGCATTGAGTTAGGCAATATATTTAAAATATAATTAAAATCTTATTATAAATATTTTGAAATAAATTTGCTAATTTTTTATAAAAACTATTAGAATTTTATGACATAAATTTTATAAAATATATTCAAAATTATTAATTTTTTAGGATAATATTATATATAAAAATTAATTAAAAATAATAAAAAAAGTATAAAAAACTCTTAAACCCTCTTTTACTATCACTCTCTTTTCGTTCATCGCCTTCCTTAGTTCTGCTCCTTTTCGAGTTTTCGTCGTCCACTCGTTCATGGATCTCCTCTGCCCTAATTCGCCATATGTTAGTTCTCTCCATTATGTTTGTTACCTTCACTCCAACAAATGCCATTTTTCTTATTATTTTTACGCTTTTTTATTTTTTTGCGTTTATCCTTCTCTTACTCTGGATAAGTGCGGTTAATGTTATTATCGAAGATGTGAACAAGTTGAATTTTGATGGATATTTTGTGCTTGCAGGTTTGGAATGAAACTGGCCTGTCTCCCTGTTTTGAGAATTTATATCCTTTCTGGGGTTTTCTACATTAATAAATGATTGCAAAGTGGTTTGGGTTCTATTTGTTTTTTTATTATTCGTTTTATGTTTTCCCTTAATGCTGTGAAACAGTTTTAGGCTTTGGAGCTAATGTGCTTGGTATATCTGTGGTTATTGCGCTTGCATTGGCTAAGAGGAATACTGGCCGAGCCGAGCCATATATAACGGTGAGTTTAAGTTCCTAGTTGATAAGGAAAGCGTTTTATAAAATACTGGTAGAATGTTTTCTGTATCGTTATTTTTTGCTCTATGAATTTAGTAGTTGTGAAACTCTGTTTTGGTACTCCCCGTGATTTAGTTTGTTAGTTGCTATAATCACATTTGTGGAAGTTCCTTTTTGTAGAATTGGAAGCTTGGTGCTGTGGAGAAGATGTCGTTGCATGTGGTTCCTGCTGTTGGAGCTTGCCTTTGCTTCTATAATATTTTTTTGCTTATTGAGGGCAGCTATAAGGGTCACAGAGCTGAGTATCATGAGTGGCTTTATAAAGTTTCTCAATTATTTTCATGGGTAAGTTGCTCAAATGTTATGCGTAGTTATCATATATATATAATAATCTCATTGCACTTGCATTAGACATCACTAACACATAACCACAACTGAGGATGAGGGAGAAGAGGTAACAACTCACTACTACAACAACAATAACATCAAACCTTTGTCTCACTACATGGGCTCGGCTACATGAGAGTGGGGATTCTAATTCTATGTTCTTAATTTGACTTGTTATGATAGTAATATGTTGTTAGTGTGTTATTAATTCATATTTGTTATTAATCTAATGATTTGATTTTGTAGCTTAGCCTTTACTCATAGACTGGAAATGCCTCAATGTTTATTTTAAAATTTCAAATCTTGGATTTGATTTAAAAAAGTTATGTAGAAGTAGTTTTTGTAGCAAGGGAAGCCATATTTTTCTTCATCATACTTGATCAATGATCCAATCTCTTTCAAAAGAATCAATTTAGATGCCCAAAATGTTCATATTATAATAGATTAATATCAATAATTTCTATATTGCATTTTAAGATAGTAAAATAGAAAATTAATTATATGGAGCATGAATATTTTTCACATAAAAGAATACTAGTTTATATAAACCCATTATATATATATATATATATATATATGACATGACTAGATGGAAGGGAATAATATTCTTAGGATATATGAAATTATGCTGAAAGTTAAATGCACTCATGCTTATAAGCTAAAATGAATTACAGCTTGGGGGGGGGGGGGGGGGGAATCCCTAGGCTCGTTCGGCTCTTGTTAGGCCGGCTGACTGGGTTGGTCCGGGCCGCCCCCCCTCTCCTGCCGCTCCTGCCATATCAGGATACTCAGAGTTTCTATCACTCTTTTGGTGTCTTCTCTATCACATTGAGAAAACATTGAACCTTTTGGTCACACACAACCAAGATGAAACTCCCATTTTAGATATCTTTACTGCCACATAGAGGAAATGTCTAGGCTTGTTCGATCACACACAATTGAACTATAAGTCCCCCTTCTTGGTTGTCTTCTCTACCACATTGATGAGGTGTCCATATCTGTCTCATCTTCTCTATCGCATTGAAGAGATATTCATATTTTTCTCATTCATCCTATCTTCTCTACCACATTGAGATGATATTTGGGCATTCTCGATCATACACGATTGAGTTATTTGCCTCATCTCAGGTATTGTCTCTGTCACATGGAGGAAATACCCTTATTTTCTAATCAACCTTAGGGCCTATGTAGCCTTGTCTGTCTTGGCAAGTATCACTATGCAGTATTTTAAGCCTAATATGGATTTATACATTATTTGTTATGGGAGTGCAATTTCCATCTGCCAATGTAAGACTAGGTCCTCACCCTTGGTCTACGAGGTCTTCTTAGATGAGGTAACCTATGGCTAACAAGTATCCACTGGTCGCCACATGACTAAGTAGATTAAGGGCGCTGATCATTTTGGGATGATGAAATCATTGAATCTTGACTAGGGGCGTCATACCCACTTGATAGTTTAGTATGCATTTTATTTCCATTTTCTCATTTTGACTTTCACTTTTTAGACCTACATCAATCATTCCTAATTTGAATACAAATACTGACTTCTTAATTGAGAGTGTTCTTGGACTTAATTAGGATTTGTGCTTAAAATGATTAATATTAGGATGTCGAGAGTTGGGCGTCGATATCGTATTTCAAGTGTTGAGAGGGAAGACAATAATGTTATTAAGAGTCTCGATGTTGGGACAACGTCAGTTGTCTATGTTGAGGTGATGTTGGTCAAAGATGAGATGTCGAGATGCTGTTGTAGTGTGATTATGGAGGTAGAAATTGCTGCTATCAAACTTTGATGTTCAGATGGTTTTGAAACATTGATGTTTTGACAGCGTCGAACGTCGATGTTGCGACGACATCAAACATTGTTGTAAACCCTAGCTTCGATATGCTCATAAATGAAAATGGTATGTTCATGGAATTGGGTATTGAGTGTGGGCAATTGATTTGGGGTTGTTGAGAGGAAATAAAAAAAAATAAGTTTTTTTTTAATAAATAAAAAAATTGAAATGTAAGGAATTATATTAAAAAAATTCATTAAATATTTAAGGCACGTGTGTCCATTTTTTTAATTGGAGATGTTTTGGCATGTCCTATACAGTATCAGAGGTGTGTCAGACATAGAGCTGCCAACATTTGACCTGACTCGAAAACCCGACCCGAACCCGACTTGAAAATTTCGGGTTCGGGTCAACTCGAACCCGAACCAAGTCGGGTTCGGGTCAACCCGAACCCGAACCGGGTCGGGTTCGGGTTAGAGATTTCGACCCGTTTGTAAAACCGGGTCGGGTTCGGGTTGACCCGGAAACCCGAAATCAACCTGATTTGACCCATTTTTAATTAATTTAAGAGAGTTTTAAAGGCTTTTTATGAAATAAGTAAATGATATTTCAAAAAATTATAAACAATGTTGTCCAAATTAAATTAATTTTGATTTATTTTAAACTAATTGAAGTAAATCTTACCTTAATTTGATTTAAATTTAAATAAATTGAATTAAATAAAAAAAATTAATGAAATACACCCGAAGCGGGTCGGGTTCGGGTTCGGAAAACCGACCCGTTTGCAAAAACGGGTTGGATTCGGGTTGGGTTGAACAGTGTCGGGTCAATTTCGGGTTGAACCCGAACCCGACTCGTGACCCGATTTTGACAGCCCTAGTCAGACACATGCCATGTCCGATATATGTCGGACACTACATACCTCATTGATGAGAAGTGTCGGTGCATAGGTTGCAACCTCATTCTACATCGCACATGATATCGTCTTTAATTGGTATTAGTTTTCTTACTCTAAAGCATCATTTTCAAGATCAATGCTGTTGTTTTTTAATCCATCATCAGGTATTATGCTGCATACATTGCCAATGTTATATCCATAAAAGCGCTTACCATATTTGATGTTTGTGCTTCGAGTTTCTTGCCATAAGAACCCATCCTTCATTCTAAGTCACCTTTCCTCACCTTGCATGTCTGGATTTGAGTCCAACTCCATATCACCCTCACATCAACCCTCTCCTATTTTATAGTTGACTCGCATAAACCCTTTCCTAACTTAGAGATGACTATGCCGTTCCTTATTCGCTCATCTCGTAATCCACTAAACCAACTTCTAGTGCATAAAATCTACCCATCAAACCACTATGGCCCCATCATATGCCAAATATAACTAGTTCATCCAGAATTAGTTCACACGCTTCCAAATAAGTGCTCTCAAACCTAAAATTTCCGAGTCTCCTTCGCACCTTTTGCCTTCTACCTTGGATGATACTCCCTTATCTCCCACCTTAGATGAATCTTAGCCTATTTGCTACTCCTAGGCAATCAAATCCACTTAGTGGCACGAGGCTATGTCAACTTGATTGTATGCTTTCATAGTTATCAAAATATGGTTTCTTGGTCTTTGCCTCCAGGACACCATACAATCAGTTGTAAGTGGGTCTTCTGAATGACCAGGATGCCTGATGGTAGCATTGATGAGTCTAATGAGGTGTGATTATCATCAACTGAAGTTGCTTAAATCTTAAGATCAAACTCCACAAGAACCAGCCCCGCCCAATCCTGCAGCCAGTCATAGCAAATTCCCTGAAGGCTTGCTCTTTCAATTTTCAATTCTTATTACAACATTCTCTTCTTGTAGATAGTTTCGAATCACAGTGCAATCTGTAAATACTCCTCAGTAATAGAATACAAATAGTATGGATTTTCTGTCCTTATAGTGATAACATAAATAAAAATCTAAAATGAAGACCATCGTTTCACTTGAACATCGTTTAAACTAGGGTCATGCACAATTTAAAAAACTTCAAGATCACTTGGTCATTAATTGATGCATTCAAGTTTTCTCATGGGATGCTTTCAATTGCAAATGATTTAACTTTCGACCTGTAGTCTTTCAAATGATTTAGGATTCACTGCATGCATTGTTAATGAGTGATGGTTTTGAATGGTTAAAGACAGGAGTAAATCTTGACTTTGAATGAACTTGCAGAGGTTGTCCAAATTCCAATCATCATTGTTTTTTACATTATGATTAAATTATTTTAAAATAATTGATGGTACTTAATGTTTTTTATTTTTAACTCTGACATTTTTTTTTGCTTTTCCATAGGCTATTATTGTGCTTGTTTCAAAATTTGAAAACTGGTACCTTATTGTTTGTAATCTCTTCTTGTGCTTTTGGTGGATTGCAAAACCTCTACTGGAGATACCTCATTTGCAGACCGTGTTTTCCTCTTCGAAGGTAAAACTAGCCAAAATCAATTTCTTCTCATTGGTAATTTTTGTAGACTTGGGTTTGCAATATCCTTGTAATGTCCAGTTTTGGAAACTCAAAGGCTACCACACTTCAGCGATCCATAATTCATTCTTTGGAGGCAATTATTTCAATACAAGCGCTTAGAACGTTGCATTGTAGAAATGACCAGAAATTAAGAAAGCCATGACGTTCAAATGCTGAAGAAATTTTTTTATTATTTATACATCCAAATGGAGATTATCATAGCCAGAAGTAGACTTAAACTTAGAAACTTTTTTTAAAGAACGGAAGAAGTCTAGAAGTGACTAGAGGAGAATATAAATTAAATAAGTTTTCCTTGTATTTATATAAAACATAGAAGGAAACTAGGAAAGTCATCTAACTGAAAAAAAAAATGAAGAAATTATAATTTATGATTTACCTCTATAATGTTTTCTTTTTCATGATTTTGTAAATTGGGAATTGGAGTCATCAGAATTAAAACCTGTATTGTTACTGTTTAGGCAATTGATAAAAAGAAATAGGTTGTTTTTTACCATCAATGCTTGTTACTTTCTCATTCTCTATCCTTATATTTTGCCGGGTCTAATTAAAAGCCTTTATGTAGTTTGAGAGGTCCCTTTACCTAAGTTGTTTAGCTAGAAATTCATGTGCTAGTACAATGCTTATTTTATATCCTATTTGATAGGTAAAGACACATCTTATGGAGGTTTTATCTGTTGCTACTGAAATCATGTTTGGTATTTTTATCACCACGCTTAAAGCAATGCGGTCATCAAGTATTATCAGGTAGCACAAATAATCCTATGCTCCTTGAAGTTCTTCAATTTTCATTACCTTATGATTCTATCTTTTGTGTTCTATTAATGCTATTTAACACCTATTTGAATCTAAGAGATTCTTCATTACATTTCAATATATGTTTATTTATTTTTCATTGATTGGAATAATCATAATATATGTTGTTGAGTGCTGCCAATGTTTGATATAATTACTTGGCGTTGTTGAGACAACTTTTTATTTGATTTTATTTTTTATATTTTTGTGTGAAAATTTTATAAGATGATGGTCAGAGCTGCAATGCTTTATGACGTAGAATATTCTATTAAAAGAAAAGCATAAAATAAGTATTATAGAGATGCGGATGCTCTGTTGGATGAATGGATTTACACTTAGATATAGAATGCAAAAGGGGTATATACATGAAAAGGTTGGAGTATCTTCAGTGGCAGATAAGATTAGTGAGAGTCATCTTAGATGGTTTGATCACATAAAATGTCGGCCTTCTAATGCCTTCTAATGACCCTGTTAGGAGAGTAGATCAGTAGATGTAGTAGACTTGGCCTTTGTTAAGAAAGGTAAAGATAGACCTAAGAAGATTTAATTAGAAATTATTAAAAATGATATTTTTTTAAAATTTATTTATTTTCGAAAAAAATTGATTCGTTTTCATAAAAAAAAAGAAAACTAGATAATTTTAAATATTTTAAGTTTTGATTTTTTATTTTGAATAGAAACACTGAGGCTAAAGTAATAAGACATATGATCAGAAGAAAATATTATGCAATTACCAAATAGTTCTAAAATAAGCATCCAGTTCATTATACAATAAAAACACAACATAAAATCTACAAACACATAGTAATAACACGTCCAGTAAAAACACAATCTAATTAGAATATGTTTCGTCATTCTCCTCCTCTACTGATGCTGGTTGCTTTCCACTAAACCGCTCCTTCATTTTCTGCAACTCATCCACTATCTGACTTTGCTGCATCTGCATTTGCATTTACATGTCAGCTTGTGATTTTCTGACTCGATCTAGCTCTGCTGTAAGGGTAGCCACATGTTGGCTATACAAAGTCTTATGGCTGCTTGTTGAGAAGCTGGAGCCACCAGAGGTCTGCCCTTCGTATGCGTAGGCTTGCGAGCCTAATCTATAAACCCGTTCTTTTTTGCATTCCACTTACCGCTTGCGACCAAGTGCGGTAGTCAGAATAATCCGCAGATCTCCTAGAGGAACTCTCACCTGCTCCAGCCTGGCTCTCTCGAAGCCGTATGTACTCTTCCTATAAAAGTTATTGTAAGATTAAACAATTTACACATAACACATAAAATTTTAAACTTATATGCTCACGTAGGTTCACCTTGTTCGCTCATCCAGCCATTGCTGGTCCTCCTGTCGTTTGTGGGTATGATTATGCAACTCAACAATAGATGATTCTCTACCCAACAACACTTTCTAAAATATACTTACATTAGCATTCATAACTAAAAAAATTATTAAAATTTGCTAAAATTTTTATCAGACGTCGTCAATGCTCAATGTGTGGAATTGAGCCCCTAATATGAAGTGAACTACCCATGCCCCTAACGTCAAAAGCTCGGTTCTGTCTATTCTGGTCCCTCCTCCTGATATAATCTGGGCTGCCCCAAGCACTGGTAAGCTCAATCTATACACTCTCCAAATTTTTTCTAATCTTATCATTGTGCTCGGGTAACTAGTAAAAATCTTTCTGCATATAAAAAGATAAAATATAAAATATTTTTGTTAGCTTAATTAAAAAAAGAATATTTTTGCTAATAACTAACTTTAAACTCCTTGAAACATAAGTTGCACACTTCCTTTGGGATTTTCTTCCAAGAAATATAAGGAGCATCAAATCTGCTCTGTATGATGTCCCATATCTTATGCGTTAGTTGCTTCGACGGATAAAACCAGCAAAAAATGTGTTAGGTGAAAAAATATTTCTCAAATTATCTTAGTAGTGTTAAGAATATAATATGTACATACATGTCACTCTCAGGTGCAATCAATATGCGCCCATTTGACGTCTACTCTGATTCAATCAGGGTGGACCATCAGGGTGGAAGGTCCACCTGTAGAGGGCTGAGGGGGTGGTAGGTGGTAGAATGGTGGGACATATGGTGGATATGGATAAGTGGGAGGGACTCCATGAGAATGTTGTAGGGGGTAGTAAGGCCAGGTAGAAGGGAGTATTGTGCGTGGGGTCTGATGAAGGAAATCGAGGGTCTGGTGAAGGAAAATGGGGGTCTGGAGAGTAAAACTGAGGATCACTAGCTGGAGGAGTAGGTAAAGTCGGGCTTGGCTAGCTTTGAGTAGCAGGCTGAGAAGAAGAAGTCCAGCTTCTTAGAAAGATTGAGGGACATGACACTCACCCCAAGAGGTTTATTAAAAAAATTAATGAGTTTATAAACAAGCTTTTATTAGAAAGATTTATTGGACAAGTTTGGCTCAATCCGTTATTGTTCTAAAAATTGAGTAAGTTTGAATCTTCTCTAAAACTATTTTTCATTAATTTTAAAATCTTCCAATTAATAAAAGCCATAAAATACAACTTTCATTTATTGAAACATTTCCTTCACTTCACCTCACCTCAAGGTGAAGTGTACATCTCACTATCTTAGAACACTTTAAATGACATTGTTCATGCTAGGGTGATATTGTTCACTCAGAGTTATTTATAACCATAACCACTTAAATTCAAAGCACCCATAGAATAAAAATTAAACATCTTCTTAAAATCAAAACGAAAAACCAGATTAATAAATACTATAGCATCTACACAACTTACCATACACTAGATGTTTTGATAAACACGAGAGCGGAGCATCGATGATGATTGAGCGGGAACGGTCACCGGCGGTGAACGAACAACGAACGACAACAAAACCCACGGGAGACGATTTTCATGAGTGCGGGAATGGGAGGAGAAATCTCGTGAGGCAGATGAGGCAAAAGATCGTGTAATAGGAGGGAAGATGGGTCAGGTCCGAAATAGGGTTTTCTCCGGCAGCATTTATGGCGGAACTTCCGCCGGAACTAATTCGACACATTTAAGTAAGTCGACTAATATTTCGCCAGCATAGTTGCCGGAATTGTTTTGGAGAAACTTCCTCCGATACATTTCGCCGACTTTAAGTAACCTAGCGAATTACCCGAGAGATTGTCCCCGAAAACCCTGGCGGATAGCTTCCGTAAAAAATATTGCCGATATTTCTGGTGGTCGTCTGTTCGTCTGAAAGTTTGTCAGAACTACCAGTTTTTCCTGTAGTGTAGGAGAAGGAAGATGAAGAGGGAGAGGAGGAAGGGAGGTGACATATCTTTGAGGGGGTGGAGGCGAAATAGGAAGGAGATAAGGGAAAGATGGAGGGAAGTCCAGCGGTGCCAATGATAGCAACAACTGGGGTAGGCATAGATGAAGAAAGTGTGGTTGTGTGGTGTTGCAACCTGATGCACATTGTGAGTTTTGTTAATGGAGTGTTGTATTTTATATATAATGAAGTTTGTGTTAAATATGTAAATATGATAGTTTTGGGTGCTATGTATGTAAATCCCCCATATTTCTATGCTCACTAAGTGGAGGCATATGCATATCAAGGAAAACTTTGAAGTCACGGTCTTTATTCTTCTTGGCTATTCATTGGGTAAATTGGAATGAAAAAAATAATAGAACTTCTGAAATTTAACTTTTGTTCGCAGCCTATTGTTAACTTAGTTTTTATTTTTGTTTTGGTTTTTTACTTTTGGGATATTTTTTTCCTACACTATCTTGTATCTTGTATGATGCAAGCAAAAATTTGGGAAAAAGCCCCAAATTTTCGCAAGCAAAAACTAGACCTTCCTAGGAAATAGAAACGACACAAAATTCCCAAAAAAACACCTTTTATATCATATAAAGACACTTACAACAAAGGACGCTTACAAACTTATTAAATAAAAATAAAACAACACATACGACTTCCTAAAATTGCATTTCTTCCATTGCTTTGAGAAGAAGGATACAAGTGACGTTGAACTTGAGGAGAGAAGAAGGAAATTAGAAGCTGAGACGAAGAAGGCGTAACTCGCAAGTTATCCTAGAAGAAGAAGAAGAAGGGGATACATAGCTCGCAAGCTATCAAACAAAAACCGCATGTTTTCTTTCAAAAATCATCACCATAACATTTTACTAAAAACTCTCTAAACATCACATATTTATAGGATAAAAGGGCAGCCAAACAGCCACATAAACCTTTATTTAAACCAATCAGCTAAGGGGAAGAGGAAGGGCAATAGACACCAGAAAACAACAACAAAAAATCAGCACAGGAACTGGGAAGAGAAGCCACGGGACACAGCCAGGGAACCACGGGAACACAGCCAGGGAGGGACCCGAAGAGCCAACACAGGAAACGGGACAGAGGAAGTCACGGGAAAGCAGCCAGGGAGAAAACCGAGAAGGCAACCAGCCCACAACCATTGTTCACAAGGAAGAAACCAAGGAGACACAAGAAGGGGAAGAAACAAGATTTAACTCTACATAATGAGCTTTCAAGTGCAATAACTCCTCATATTAATGAGCTAACATTAGATCAAGCATTAATGAGCTAAAACCAAGAAGATCTCATAATTTTAGCTCAAAATCAAAGCAGCCAAAGCCCAACCCGAGAGCAGCCAAGGCCCAAACTAAGAGGCAGCAAGCAGCCCAAAGCTTGCCTACATCATTGTATTGATATTTTCTTTTCCTAATGAGTTTATCATTAAAAAATCACCAGAGTGAGGTTCAAAGAATGAGATGACGATTCATAAATTAGCAGTAAAATCAAATGAAATTTTGTGAGCATTCTTCTTGCTATGCATAGAATGCTTTCGATGATTTTGACTTCATCATAGTAATAGTTCTTTTTGGTGAAGGAGATGATACACAATCCATTTCTTAACCATAGTTGTAGTTCTATGGTCTGATATTTATAAAAGGGCAATTGAATTTATCTACTAGGTTGTTTGGTATATTTTTGTTTAAAATCATTGATCTTATTGTATGTTTTAAGTTATTACATAAAGAGCATATGGCTTGGAGAATGGACCATTTTACACAGGTGGATGTCTCATCTTTTGGAGCTTTTTAGGAGTCTGAGACTACGAGCCTTTGTGATTGTCAAGCATTTTTCATCTATTGCTGGAAGATTTTTCCTTTTGTCCTTTCCACATTTTTGCCAATAAAGTCCCCAGACTCACGGCCTTTCAGGTTCTGGTCATGTCGACATCATCTATCATACATATATCATCACCCTCTCAACCTTCTTCAACTGTGGCTGATATTTCTACCTCTACGTGACTGCCCTTATGATGTTTGCGAGGATTATCTTTGTTTCACTAACAACTATCGTAATATTGCCATGAAAGGATATTTTTGTTTGAGACTAGCGCTATGATGAATATTTATAGAGCATCAGGACTGTTCTTCCAGAATGATAGGACTGTCAATTGTATTGTGACATGAAGGGGAAGCAGAAAAAATGGAGAGATGAACTGCAGTAACTTTTACATGAGGAGTTTTTCTAATTAAAACATTATTCATGCTAATAAATTAAGCTTTGGAATTTTCTCAGGAACTTCAATTCTGTTGAGGATCCACTTATCTCGTCCAATATTGACAATAAATGTTCAACTGGAGGTTTGGTATGTCTTCTATGACCGTACATTTGTTATTACTTACTTTTTCCCTTGGCTGTTTTGTTACTTTGTTGGGGTTGATAGTGTATTCTGTTTGCATCAGTTGTTATTGAAAATTTTCCTCTATCATTTCTAATGATTTACGCTGATTTTCTCATGTCTTTTTTTATTGCTTTGCATCTTCCCATCAACCAAGGTGGCATTTAAGTTTCTAACAGTTTTGCCTCTCTCCTTTTGAGGCATTTATCCATCACTTCCTCTTAATCTCTTATTTCTTCTTACTTCCCTAATTCTCTCTCTTCATCGGATTCTTTTCTTCTCAACAAATAAAGGCATTAGAAGTCTAACACTATCTCTGCTTCTACTGCCCCACTCAGCATAATTTGGTATCTGGGTCAAAGTTCCTAAATCCATGGTCTTTTTTATGAAGAAATTAATCTGTATTTCAACCTTGAGATTTTAAGATATCATGACATCACTTTCTTCTCTTCTTAATCTCATTGGTCTCTCACTACATATGTTATCCACATGAATTTGAAAAAATTATCCCACAACAATTTAGGTTTGTGAGATCTTACACATTTAGGATTTCAATTTTTTTTTTCAGTAATAGTTTTTTTTATTGTATTAATGGTTTTCATTGCTATTGCATCCAGAGCCTTTTTCCTTTGGTTCAAATTGAGACAACCTCATTCCACTATTTCATTCGTTTAGTTGTAGAAAACTCCAAAACAAAAATCCAACAAAAAAAAGGAGAAAATTAAGAATTTTAACAAAAAATGATTTCGGAAGTTTTGAAATGTGGAAAAATCAAATTTGAAATTTGGTTGTATCCATCGATTTATTTCTTTCCCTTTTTAAGCTAAACTATTTTATCCAAATCCTCCATATTTTTCACCACAATATTCTTCATAATTCCTTCAACAATCTTCTCTAAATTTCTTGCACGAAAATTTTCAAACTTATCCTCCTTTTGAATTTTAAATCAGAATTTGAATTAAAACTTGAATTATTAATTTGAGTTCTAACTTTAATCCTAATCTACTTGGACTTTTCCTCCATTATTTTTTCCAACCACATTGATCTGGTCAAACTTGGTCAAGTTCTCCAAATCTGATATAATTTCATCTTTTTCACAAATCTAACTCGGTCCCATGCCTCTATTCGCCACTCGACACCTTTGCTCTCAATACTAGCATAGAGGTGACCACTCGAAACCTAACATCCTCATGTCGGACATTAATTCACTTTCTATCATGCTCAATTGCGCGGCGTTACACCCTCTCCGCGCTTGCATTCAACTTGCTCTGCTTCATACCCACAGTGCGCTTTTTGTTTGATTCAACCCTTTGCTCCTGCTCACAGATCCCTCTCCGCATTGTGCCAGTGGTCATGCTTTTGGTGTTTTATGGTGTCCATGTGATGTTGGCACATATGCTGACTCCAGTGTGGGTGCCTAGGTTAATGCCCTTGCTGCTACAATTTGGCTTGCCACTTATAAATATTTATTCTTTTAATTGTTCCAGCTTCGTGCCTCCTACTTTGTATGGGTATGAATCTTTCCTTGGTCTCCTTTGATATAAACAACTACTTTTAAAATTTACAATTCATGTGATTGCAATAAAATACATTTCATCTATATTTTTACAATATGAAATATTTTGCTAGGAAATGACGCATCCTTTTAATAATTTAATGGTTACATTAGCATATGAAAGTACATGCCCATTCATTGCGTCAAGCTTGGAATAAGAATTTGAAATTGCCAAAAAAAAAAAAAAGTAATCACCTATTCATTTATACACCAGTTTTAAACCACTACTTTGTCATCTCATTCTCTTCATTTTCACCCCAAGCAATCTAATCCTTTTTTACTAATCAAGTGTTAGCATATAGAAAGTACTATCCTCCATAAAATCATATTTTGAATTTCCTATTTCATCAGATAAATTTTCTAATTTCTGTTTAATTCACATGCATTGGTTATTCTTTTACCAATCTTCTTTCGTTAGGTTTGCACTTCCTCTCTCTTCCTCACATAATTGTAATTACTAACCTTAGGTTTCCAACCCAATTTATACAAGTAAATTCAAACGTTTTTTAAGTTTACCTCTGTTTTCCAAAATGCTCTGAAGTGCTGACACAATTTCTTTGCGATCAGAATATTAAATTAAGCTTATTAATATGAAATAATAGATATTGAAAAATGATATTATCTTATTTCATATCTAGAGAAAATCAAATAAAGATAACCATAATACCTTACTCAATGTCTCTATTTGAAGTGGATGTATGTGTCATCTCATAAAGCTCAGTATCGTCTTATATAAAACTTCAATTGCTTGTCTTGAATATCTCCCTCTCCCTCTTCCTCTTCCTCTTTGTCTCCTCCTTTCTCTCTCTGTCGAGGGTAGCTTCATCTGTACGCCCGTCCCCTGCACTCTTCCCCTTTCTCCTTGCTTTTTTCTCTCTCTATAGACCGCAATCGATCATTCATCTCAGTCCCTCTCCACTTGTTCACTCTCGCTTATCTCCCATTTGAAGATATGTCTTGTCTCCTCCCTCCATCTCTTGATTGATTCCTTTGTCTTTTTCTCTATATTAACGGAACTATAACTCTTAACATTGCTCGATCTCCCTTTGTTTTCCCTGCTGCGGCCTCTCTTTTATGTCTTTGTTATGGGATGGAACTAGCTCGCATCTCCTAATGAACTAATCGACTACGTCAACTGATCATTACATTGGTTTTGGAGATTTTTGCATTGATAATCGAATTGAGGAATCTTAGTGAATAGTATTTGCAAATAATATAATTTTGATAGGTTAAATCTCTTCTTTTAAGTTTAAGGCTAATAAATGGAAAAAAAAAGAAGAAAAAAGGTGAAAACTAGTATAACAAAGGTTCAATATATGGTATGCAACTCACTTGAATGCTAAATTGATAGCTATAATTAATATTGTTGGAAGATTAAGTGAAATATAAATTGAGTTGCATACCTTTGGTCTATTTTGTAGTAAACCCAAGGTTCTAAAGCTCTAATACACACACACACACACACCCTACAACATCAACATCAAGCCGTTATCCCACAATGTCGGGTCGGCTACATGTATTATATTTCTCCATCGTGTCCTGTTAATAGTTAAATTCTCATTTAAATCTAATAAAGAAATGTCATTTCTAATATTTTCTAACTAAGATTTTTTAGGTCTACCTGCCTTTCTTAACATAAGTCAAATCTAATCCATCTACTTTCCTAATCGGGTCATCAGAAGGCCATTGTTTTATGCTAGGTTCTTGTTGATCCAAATGTTGCAAATTGTGAAGATGATTGTCAAATTGACTCGGGTAGAAATGAGAATGTTAAAATGAATTTGTGATCAAATTATGATAGAGAAAGGGTGAATTGATCAGATTAGAGGTATGGTCGAAGTAGTTTCTATTGAAGATAAGGCATTGAAAAATAGACTTGGGTAATTTGATCATGTATGAGGGGGAAAAAAATATGCACTGCTGTGGTGTGTAGAAGAAATTAGGACTACATAGCATTGGAGAAGGATTCAGAAAATGGCCCCAAACAGCCGAAAGGCTAGTGATGTTGATGATATTGTAGATATGTTTGGGAATATTTTACTAAATGGAATATTTAGAGAAGGAATTTGTATGATTAATGTAACATTGTATAAATTTCTCTGGAAGATTAGCCTGAAGCTTTCATTAAAAATCTTTAACTACATTGCATTCAGATCTTAATGGAAATGAATAATTATGAAGTTTTCATGGTCCAGTTCCTAGATATTGGAAAAAGCTGCATAAACTCTTTTAGATGATTTGCACATATTAAAAGTTATATATCCGTTTTTTTATGGTTAGAACTAATTTTTATTTTTTTGCAATTCTTGGAGTTGCTTTTTTTTTTTCTTAAGCTTCTAGATCACTTGGACATGTGCTTCCATCTTCAATTATGTCCTCATTTGCTTAACTGAGAGCTCTGTATTCGCTAATAACAAGCATGTAATGGAAATTTCTTATTTCCTTAAATGTGCACCTCAGTTTTCTTCAATGATTGCTTTTTGTCCCCTCATTGAGATATATTTTCCTTTTTGTTTACTTTTACAGGAACAGAATAGCTGCAGCTTCTGGGAAACTTTAACTTTTAAGTTTGCCAATTCAATGCTGGATCTTGGTGCCCAAAAGCAGCTTGACTTTGAAGATTTAGTTCAGTTACCAAATGAACTTGTGCCTTCTTGTCATAATTCCTTGTTAAGGCATTGGATGGCTGAAAAATGCATGTCAAAGACTGATCGATCTTTGCTAAGAGCCATGTTTCATGCATATGGTTGGCCTTACTTGCGTTTAGGATTACTTAAGGTACCTTTTTTCTTTATATGCTATGATGTATTGCAAATGATAGGTGGATATTGACACTCTTGCTCATACTTGTTAGTTAACATTAGAAATCTTAAGAGTACATTGTTCGAGAGAACCATATATTAGCTCTTTTTTTAAGCCATATTTTATTTCATGGAGCAATAGGAAGTTTGTAATATTTCTTGCTCTTTTTACACCAACATTTTATTTTATTGGATGTGGATTGTAGGACAGGAGTACTCTCTATTCAAACTGGATGAACTTTTTAAGGTTGTGATCTCAGGTGTAAACAGAAAATAACTTAAACATGAATTGGTAGTTCAGTGTGCACCAAACGAGTGTCATTCAGGCAACAAGGAAAACTTGGTTTCTAAATGTTTTATTAAGATCTTTCTTTTCTTGGGTGGTTAGCAATAAAAAACTGGTGACTCGAATATTTGCAGGCAGTCCATTTGATTAAGCCTATTGTTCTAAAATGCCATTGTTTCTGATGTTCTTTGGTAAGAATTTTATAACCAAGGCTTCTATCAGACCACCATATGCTATATATTATCCCCAAGATTTGATTCTAGATGAAGCTCTTTTAGCTTATAGTGGAATGCAATATCCTCCGTTATTGTGGCTTGAGCTTAAGCTTGACAGAATTTCCTAAGTGGGTGCATACCTGCTTTCTCCTGCGGTAAATTAAGGCTTCGTTTGGGACGGCTTTTTTATTGCTTCTTAAAGAAGCTTTCTAGTATAAAAATTTAATTTTTAAACTAAAAAGCTGCTTTAAGAAGCAACTAAAAAGCTGCTTTAAGAAGGAACAAAAAAGCCGTCCCAAACGAAGCCTAAATCAATATTATGTTAGCAAGCACCTAAAATATTTGCAACATGTACTCCTCTGTACTTACAGATGATATTGATTGTATTTGTCTAACAGATTCTGCAACACGCTATACTTGAGATTCTCGATGTATTTTAAGATTCATTGATATGCCTTTTTACTGAATTATGAAGTTTTATCTAAATGCCTTGAAGATAGTAAAATTTAATGTAAAATAAGTTAATTGCTATGATTTATTATTTGTCATTTTTATCTACATTGTTATACATGCAAATCTGAAGTCCACATTTCTCTAGGTACCTTTGCTACTCATTATATGCTGGCCTTATTTTTTTATCCTCTTGGTTTAAATTAGGTGCACAGACTTCTCCAGCTTAAGTCATGCTTTTGTTTAAAATTTTTGCAGATGGTAAATGATGGCATTGGTTTTCTCAGCCCACTTATTCTTAATAAGCTGATTCAGTTTCTTCAGAAAGGTGTTGTAAATTATTTCAATTAAATTTTTATGAACCCTTAAAAATTTATTGAACAAAATTGACAATGGGTTCATCTACATTGTTCCTTAAAATTGTTTGTACATGTCATGACTAATGATATCATAGTTATATTAAGAATTTGGTCAAGCTTCCAATCATTAAAAAGAAGGAGAATAAGTCGTCACTAGTAGCTGAGCCCCAAACATACTGTGTTTCAGATTTAACTTTTAACTTATATTTTGCCGTATTCATTATAGTGAACTTTAATATATATATATTATATATATATATATATATATATATATATATATATATATATATATATATATATATATATATATATATATATATATATATATTAAAACTAGAATTTGAGAGGGAAAAGCTTGAATTTTATTAAGCAATCTACTCCCTATTTATAGATCTATACAAGGTGTATTAATAAGGAAACAAATAACTCTTATAATAACATGAATACAATTATTCCTAAATCAATGGGAGGAATTAATGCAATCCATGTAGTCTTCCCACGGATTACTGTTCACAGCCGTGGATATCTTTGGGATTGTAAGGTTGAGATTTAACACTCCCCCTCAAGCTGGGAAATATGGATCCGTCATTCCCAGCTTGTCAATCATTTGAAGGAAGACAGAACTGTCCAATCCTTTAGTAAGGAAATCTGCAAGTTGATCCTTTGATGATACATGGTCAACACTTACTAGACCACTGTCTAGTTTTTCTTTAATAAAATGTCTGTCCACTTCTATATGCTTGGTCCTGTCATGCTGGACTGGATTGTGGGCTATGCTGATTGCTGATTTGTTGTCACAGTGTAGTTTCATGGGCTCATCCCACTTAACTTTTAGATCTTCTAGGATTATTTTGATCCATAGTAGCTCACATATTCCCAAGGCCATAGCTCGATATTCTGCTTCTGCACTGGATCTTGCCACCACATTCTGTTTCTTGCTTCTCCATGTAATAAGGTTTCCTCCAAGAAATGTGCAATACCCAGAAGTAGATCTTCTGTCAACCGGTGATCCTGCGTAGTCAGCATCCGTGTATACTTCTAGGGTCATTCCACGATCTCTCTTAAAGAGAATTCCTTTTCCTGGTCTCCCTTTAAGGTAGTGCAATATCCTGTCTACTGCTTGCATGTGAATCTGCTTTGGATTCTGCATAAACTGACTGACCATGCTTACAGCAAATGCTATGTCTGGTCTAGTGTGGGAGAGGTAGATCAATTTCCCTACAAGTCTATGGTAGGCCCCTTTATCTACATCTGGATCTTCTTTAGCTTCTCCCAGTTTAAGATTAGGTTCTACTGGTGTTGGTGCTGGTTTACAGGCAAGTTTACCTGTTTCTTTTAGAAGATCTTTGATGTATTTCTGTTGTGAAATGAAGATCCCTTTGCTGGAGTGAGCTACTTCAATTCCGAGAAAATATTTTAGTCTACCAAGTTCTTTGATGTCAAATTCCTTAGCCAGATTTTTCCTTAAATTGGCTTTCTCCTCTTCATTACTTCCAGTCAAAATAATATCATCAACATACACTAATAATATTGTGACTCCCCCTGAGTCTGAGTGTTTGAAGAATAGTGTATGATCCCTTTGACTCTGTTGATATCCATTCAAGAGCATGAATTTAGAGAATTTTTCGAACCATGCCCTTGGTGATTGTTTGAGCCCATATAGAGCTTTTTTCAGTTTGCACACCTTGTTACCTTCAGATTTTTCTTTAAAGCCTGGTGGTATTTCCATAAATATCTCTTCTTCTAAGTCTCCATGTAGGAATGCATTTTTCACATCCAGTTGTTCCAGGTGCCAATTGTACTTGGCTGCTAGTGAGAGTAGTATTCGGACAGTATTCATCTTGGCCACAGGTGCAAACGTTTCTTAGTAGTCAATGCCATACGTTTGAGTAAACCCTTTTGCCACTAGTCTTGCCTTATATCTCTCCAGTGTGCCATCAGCTTTGTATTTTACTGAGAACACCCATTTGCAGCCAACCGATTTTTTTCCTATCGGTAGATTGACGATCTCCCATGTTTCGTTCTTCTCCAGAGCCTGCATTTCATCCTTCATGGCATTTTTCCAATTTTTATCAGATAAGGCCTCAAAAGCATCTTTAGGAATACGTATATCTTCTAAAGAAACAAGGAAGTTTTGGTGTGACGATGAAAAATTGTTGAAAGATATAGAGTTGTTTATAGGGTATAAGGGAGGTGGTGAACTTACCTCATTTTCAGGAGATGGTTAGATTCTTGGATCTGCTTTGGAGTACAGCTTGAGCTTGCACGTCTAGAGTAAACCTTTCCAAATCTAATAACGTTGTCATTTGTTTCCCTTTCTTGGGTTTCAGGTGGATTGTTTTGAGGTGGTGGAGGAATGTCAAGAGGTGCTAGTTCAATTTCCTCATCTTCCTCAAGTTCAGTCTCCCCCTGAAGATGAGTTTTTGAGAAATAGGAATTTTTCTCATCAAAGGTAACATAAATAGAAACAAAGGTTTTTCTTGTGGGAGGATGATAACACTTATAACCTTTTTGGGTAGCTGAATAACCAACAAAGATGCATTTGAGTGCTCTTGGATCTAATTTTCCTCGCTCATGGCTGTGGATATGAACATAGGCAGTGCATCCAAAGATTTTGGGTGCAATATTATGATGGGTTCAAAACTCTGGGTAAAAAGAGGACAAGGTCTCCATTGGAGATTTGAGGTCTAAAGCAGTTGAAGGTAATCGGTTTATGAGATAGGCTGCAGTTAAAAGAGCTTCCCCCAATAGGATTTGGGTGTATTGTAGTGAAATAGGAAGGCTCGAGTGGTGGCTAGAAGGTGACCATTTTTCCTCTCTGCAACCCCATTTTGTTGTGGGGTGTGAACACATGAGGACTCATGGATGATCCCTTCATTCTGGAAGTATGAGAAAAGGGTTTGATTGAAATAATCTTTGGCATTATCGGAGCGGAATCTCCGTATTTTTACCCCAAATTGATTTTGGATCATGGAATGAAAGATGGGAAGAATGGTGCTAACATCAGATTTATTTTTAAGGAGATAGATCCAAGAGACTCTAGTGCAATCACTAATGAAAGACACAAACCAGCGTGCCCCAGAGATATTAGGGATTTTTGAGGGTCCCCATATATCACTATGAATAAGGTAGAAAGGAGTGTCACATCTCTCACTTTTGTTTGGGAATGAGGTTCTTTTATGTTTAGCCAACTCACAAGTTTCACAATGAAAATTTTTATTTTCTATTTTTTGAAACAGTTGTGGATACATATGTCTTAGGATATCAAAAGACGGATGTCCTAGTCTATAATGATGAAGCCAAATAGTGGAATTCCTATCTACTAGGGATAACATGGAGCAATTATTATTGAATTGGTTTGGTTCTTCCAGATAGTACAATCCAGCTTTCTCCTTAGCAAGTCCAATCTTCTTCCCCGATCTCTGGTCCTGAAATAAGCAATAAGTAGGGTTAAATAAGGCTTGACAATTATGGTCATTGGTAAGTTTTTGTATTGATATTAGATTTGTGGATAATTGTGGTACGTGGAGGACGTTTTTCAGGATGAGTAAGGGAGATAATATAATGTCTCCTTGACCAGCTACCGTGGTAAGAGAACCATCAGCAGTGATGATTTTCTTATTGTTTGGGCAAGGAGTATAGTTTATGAGGTGGGTAGATGAGTGGGTCATGTGATCTGTGGCTCCTGAATCAATTATCCATAATTCCTTTAGATGATTTCTGGAAGCACTTAAACTGAAAGAAATTGGAGTCTTATCTGAGAGTGCAAGTGAAGAAGAAGCATTTGGTTTTTCAAGAGATACCAGGAGTTGTTTTAATTTGTCAATATCTTCTTTGTTGAATTCTCCAAGACTGGACCGTGCTTCTGGCTTACTTGTAGTGTTGTTGGCATGTGATGTGCTCTTTGGTTCACCCTTTTGATTCCACTCCTTGCTGGGAGGTTTACCATGTATTTTCCAGCACGTTTCCTTTGTGTGTCTTGACTTTTTGCAATAGCTGCACCAAAGTGAGTCCTTGTCTTTGAACTTTGAAGGATCTTTACCCTTCTCCTTCCATGACGATTCTTTGTTCATCACCATTGCTGAGCTTTCAACTGTCTTTGGTTCTAACATTACTCCTCGTCAACTTTCTTCTGCGCGAATGAGAGAAATGGTTTCGTTGAGTGATGGCGTCTCTTCCTTGCCGAGGATCTGAACTCTAACTTGATCAAATTCTGCATTGAGTCCTGCAAGAAAATCATAAACTCTATCTTTTTCAATAAAGTTCTTTAGGATCGCAGCATCCTCCGGACATCTGGTTTCAATGCACCTATAGTGATCAAGTTCTTGCCACAGATTTTGTAGAATGGTGGCATATTCCGTCACGGTCTTATTCCCCTGCTTCGTGTTTCCAACTTTGACTTTAACTTCAAAGATTTGGGCCGCATCACGAGCTTTGGAGTAGGTTTGTCTAGCTACATCCCATATGTCCTTTGCCGTTGAAAGGAACATAAATGTGTCACTAATTTCTGGAGTCATGGAATTCCACATCCATGACATAATCATGGAGTCTGCTTCATCCCATGTCCCAAATTTGGGATCTCCTTCTTTCGGTCCTCCTCCAAGGAGATGGTGTATTTTACCTTTCCCATTCAAGTAGGTCTTCACAAATTGAGACCACTTCAGGTAGTTCTTCCCATTTAGACGATAGGAAGGTTGCATGCTTTGAAGGTCTCCTCGTCCTTGGTGCACCAACGATTTGTTGACGAATATTTTCGCATCGACTCGACCCCGATCGAGCCCGACAAAGCTCGATCGCGCTCGATCAATTCAATTGATCATCATCGAGGCAAAATTACTTTAAATTGAGCCTCAATTTAATTAAATTAAATCAATTTAATTTAGTTTAAATCAAATCAATCCAATTCAAACCCCGTCGAGCGTCGTCGAGCTCAATTCGACATAATTTGGCGCCGTTTCAAGTTCGATTTCATGAAATTAACTTGATCGGACTCAATCGGACCCAAACCGACCCAAATCGGTTCGAGTCGAGTCCAATTCGGACTCAATTTCAGCTCTAATTTCTCAATTTGGGCTTAATTTGATTCTCAAATCAGAAATTGAGATCAAGGGCTCAGATTTCTTGTGGAATTTTTGCCCTAAATCCCTCATTCCACGGGTGAGGCAATCGGATTGGTTCATTTTTGGGCGGCGCTGCTCGTTCTCTCCAAGAGAGCGGAAAGGAGAGGGAGAGCCGAATGCTCTCCCGTGCTCTGTCCGTCCCAGGCGAAGCAAGGAAGGGGGAGAGAGCCTTCGGCTCTCTGGTTTCTGCGTCCGTCCCGAGCAAAAGAGCGAGAGAAGGGAGGCGGAAGAGGAAGGGTTTCGTGGGTTTCGTGTGCCCGACCCCGTCCAAGTCTCCCGACGCCTCCAAGGCATCCATCTCCCTTGGCCGCCGACTCCTTCTGGTTCGGTTCTCCAAGGTCGGCCAAACCCCTCTCCTCCTACAAGCATTTCTTTGAGTTGGAGCTAAGTGAAAAGGGGATTTTCTCCTCTCTATCTGCCGTTTTCTCCTTTCATGGACTGAAAGGAAGCCTTCTTCTGCTGCGTTCTGTTTTCTCTCTTCCTCCAAGAAGGAGAAAACCCATCTTGTTGCTGTTGGCAGCCTTCTCTTCCAAAACTCAAGGCAGAGGTGCTGAAATCGACCCTTGCTGCAGTAAACAGGAGAGGACAGCAGTTGGTAAGCTCTTGGGAGCTTCCAATTAGTGGTTTGGAGGCTTGACAGCGCCTTGGACAGCAAAGGAGCCTTCCGGAGCGACTTGGACAGCAATCACGCAGCCTCCGAAGGCTTCCAAACAGTGAAAACTGCTGTTCGGAAGCTTTGGACAGCAAACGACGGCCTCCGAAAGCTCTCAAACAGTGAAATTGCTGTTTGGAACGTTTGGACAGCAAGTGACGGCGTCCGGGAGCATCCGAACAGCGGTGGCGACGTCCGGAAAAGCTTGGACAGCGGCGGTGACGTCCGGAAACGCTTGGACAGCGGTCTTCTCCTTGGAAAAGTCTTGGACAGCATTTTGGAGCTCTCAAAGGACCTTGGACAGCAACCTAGGAGCTTGGACAACGATCCGGAGCTTGGATTGGAGCGCTAGGACAACCCGGGTGAGGTAAAACCCTAAAACTTAGTGAAACCTAGGGTCTCCCAAGGCCAATTGCAATGTGGTTGACGATCCAAAGCCTTAGGTCCTTAGAAACTTTAATTTTTGGTCCCCCAAAACCTTTGTGTTGGCTGTCCACTTCGCAAAGACTATGGAAATTGGTCGATTTCCATTAGTTGGCTCTCATGTGATGGTCCGGAGAGGATTTCGATGCGTGTGGAGGTGCCGGATTGTTATCCAACACCTCTCAAATGTATGATTATGCATCATATTGTGCCTAATACCTTCGCCTACGATCAAACATTAGGCTAAGTATTGTTATTCAACCATACATTGAATGACAATGTGTAGGGATTCTCACATGCATGCATTCTAGGTTCTTTCTTAGATCATATCAAATTTGATCTTAAGTTTCCTAGAAGTCATAGGTATAGATCTCCCCTACCCAAGATTTCTAGACCATACCAAAATTGATCTAGAGATCTCTCCAAAACCTTAGGAAATCAATTCTTCCCTCTCCTAATTGAGTCCAAAACTCTAAAGGACATAGGGAAATTCCTTTCATATGCGCATCTTCTCTTTCCATGGATCCAAAACATTCATGGAGGAATGGAGAATCTTCCTTTGTGCCTAATGCTTGGAGCATTCTCAAAGCTCCAAGTTTAGATTGCATGAATCATTGGCAACTTGGAACCAACTTCCAAGTTCTTTCTCCTCTCTTGTTGGGACATGAACCAACAAATATCCCCTTCATGTGTGACATTTTGGAGCACCCTCAAAGCTCTAAATCATTCTATCACATAAATCTTCAAGGCTTTAGGACCAAATCCTAAGTCCAAACCTTTATTTGTTGAGACAAAATCAACAATCCCCCTCTTTCATACATGATTATTTGGGACCTTTCAAGTCTCCAAACTTATCATTACATGAATTATTTGGAGCTTAGGACCAAATCCTAAGCTATATCCTTCATTCGTTGAGTCACAAAATCAACAAATGAGTGTCCATCTTCATTCACTTGACTTCAATTAGGTGAATGATCCATCCTCTTTGAATACCAAATATTCAAAGACCATCCTTAAAATTTTATAACTCTCAAGTTACATTTTCTTCCTTCAACCCCTAAGTTGTAGGAAATCTATCAAACTCTTTATTCATTGGAACACCAAACCAATGAATGATTTCTCGGCCTTAGGATTCAAATCCTAATCCCCTTTCTCCTACGACTCAAAATTGTAGGAAAATATCTAATCCCCCTCATTCTCCTAACCCATGTTAGGTGAGTGAATCCCTCTTCTTTGGACACAAAACGTTCAAAGAAACTCCTCCAATTTGCAATTCATAGATTGCACTTGGACCACCCTTTTTCTACAAACCTAAATTGTAGGAAACCTTTAAATCCCCATTTGCCTAGCTCCAAATTAGGCAAATGAATTCGCCTCTTTGAACATCAAATGTTCAAAGAATGTTCTTGGATTTGCAACCTCTAAGTTGCATGTTCCTTCTCTCATTCCTACAACCCAAAGTTGTAGGAAATCCCTCATTCTCCTAAGCCAAGCAAGGAGAGTGCATTTCCTTCTTTGGACAACAAATGTTCAAAGAACTTTCATTGATTTGCAATATCTAAAGTTTGCATTTCTCCATTCTTTCCTACAAGTCAAAATTGTAGAGAAGTTCCCTTTCTTTCTACAACTCAAGGGTTGTATGAAAATTTCATCCATTCAACCCATGTGGAATGAATTACACATATGAAAGTCACGTATTTGTTGAATCAAAGTCAACAAGTAATTCAATTCAAAACTTTTGTTTGTTGAACTAAACTCAACAAATAATTTCATATCAAGCAAAGGAATCAAATCCTAGCTTTCTTTCATTCTCTTAACCCAAATCAAGTGAATGAGTTCCTCTCTTTGGACGCCCAAAAGTTCAAAGAATCCTTGATGTGTAGGCCAAATCTACACATCATCTTCTTATGTTTGCTTAACCCAAACTTAGCAAACTGAATACCCATCATTGAACATAAAAGTTCAATGATAACCCTCTTAATTTGTAACCTCAAAGTTACGAATCTCTCTCTCACTTATTGAACCAAATTCGATAAGTGATTCAACTTTATTTGCTTAATCCAAATTAAGCAAATGAAACCCAAACTCCTTGAATACAACAATTCAAGAAGAGATCTTTTTGATTCGTAGTCTCAAAGCTACTAATCCTCCCTTACTTTTATAGGTTTCAAAAGCCTTAGAAGATGTAATACCTTAGCTCTAAAGCTATAGGTTTTCTCTCCTTCAATTCCAAAGTTGTTGGAGATCTCTCTTCTCTTTAGCTCCAAAAGCAGAGAGTTCTCCTAAATTTAGCCCAAAACTGAATGTTGGATCTCTGTCTTTTTCTTCTTAGCTCCAAAAGCTAAGGAGATTTCTCTAACATGTAGCCCAAAAGCTACATGTTGGACACCCTTCTTAGACCAAAAAATCTAAGTAATCTACTTCATTCAACCCAAATTTGAATGATCTTTCCTATGACATTTAAAATGCTAAACTCATAGATGTCCCTTAGGAATTATCCAATCTGTTGAAGTTCATCATACTCTATTGGATGGATTTCACCAAGTCCTAAGTGAAACCCCTTAGGCATATCTATCTTACCCTATTAGATAGATACTCTCTCTTATCCAAACATTAAGAGAACTCCAAAAACACCTAAAAATTACTTAGGTTCCCTTTTGATACAATGATCAATCATCTCCCCCAAAAGGCAAGATGCCTACATCATTGTATCTTAGGATTCATAAGTAACAGGCTTGCCCAAAAGCAAGCATGTGGTTACTTTATGGGTTCTTCATAACCCTCCTAAATATGAAATACTTAAAAAAAAATCAAATAAAATCTTTAAGTCACAAACAACTTAGAGTGAAATCACCCTTGGATAAAGATTAAATATCTCAATTCCAAAATAAAATTAAAGACCCTTAGTGTGACATGCTACATAAGCCTCACACACTTAGGCGCACAGCCCCTTAGGCATGCTAGGATTAGGATTTTTCTTTTCTGCGCATGTGATTGATGTTGTGGATTGATTGCCCTTGGATTGTCTGCGTGTGGGCACTTGCCCTTAAGTGGTTAATATAGAGATATAATTGCTTTTCTTTGCAGGTGGCCATATCTAAAAGGGGGGCGCTCATAAATAAATAATAAATTGCTTGCATGACAGGTGCTGCTTAAAACCCCCCAAAGATGTGGCCAATAGGGTAGAAGTAGATTGTTTGGCACTCTAAGTGCTAAATAAAATTCTGGATGCAATGCTTTATCATATAAACTGCTTCTAATCCACTGCAGGTTTGAGTCTTTTCTTTTCAAATATGTATTTGATAGATTTAGGATGTGTAATCAAACTTGTGGGGGTTTGGAGCAAAAGAGTGAAGTGGACTAGAAGGATGTACCTGCAAAGGTGAAGCCTAATGTCCATTCAAAAGTCAAGAGCCTGAAGAACCCACAGGTAGAGTCTGTAAATTTGACTGGGTTGTATAATGGCAGGCAACTCAGCTGCCAATTCTGGTTGTAATAATGTGGACTCTCTTTACATTTCCTTGCATTTGATATAAATAAAAGCATGCTTTGATTGTTTACCTGGTTGTGCGCAATAGAAATGCATGTCTTTCCTAGGTTTCTTCTCTTGTTTTTGTGGGTGTGGCCTGGACTTGATCACGTTAGGCTCTTAGGATAAAAACTAAGTTTTCTACCCCTTAACATGTAAGTAATCTAAAAATAAAATCAAATTAGGCTCCATGTCTTTCAAGCAAGAAAAATTGCATGGCTCCCTTTAAGGAGCCAAGTTTTCAAAATTGAAAATAATCATGCATAGCCCAAGCATGTTGCATGTAGAATGCCTCCACTTAAGGACTAGATAACAAAAGTCTTTTTCTTTGTGAGTCAACATTTTGCATACCACACATACTAAGGCATCTTGGCCTCAAAGCCAAGTTGTAAGACCTATCTTCTAAATAAAAACAACCCTACCACTCTACATTTGCATTGAGACCGAATAGCATGGTTTTAAAAGCGATTAGGAGGGTTAGCTGGTAGTCCCTTCCAGGCGGGACAATAAATCCAGAGGTCGGGCGGGTTATGCCTCTTGTAAGGTGTAGCTTGTAAGTCCCTCTTTGCACTCGTTAGATCTAGGTTCGAGGCGCTACCTATCGGTAGTCCTCACCTTAGTCTTAGGGTCAGAGGCACGGGTTGATTCCAAATCACCCTATAAGCCCTCAACTTTCGGGCAATTCCTCCAACAAGTGTTGTTGGGATGTAAGCCCCAATCTTCTAATAAAATATCAACTTAAACCAAAATTAGGTTGCTAAAATGTAAAGCCCAATATAGGATAGTACGAGCACCTCTGAGTTTTCCTCAGAATCAAGTGCTCCTACTTCACCTTCTCTTGGACTTCACTCCAAAAATCTGATTCTAAGTTGATCAAAGCTCTTCCTTGGAATTCCTAAAGACCAACCCTTTAAGCAAGACTTTCATGGATTTTAAAACAAAAAGCAAATTTTTAGCCAACACCTAAATGACTACAACAAAGAAAGAAAACTACTAGTTTAATCAAAAGTGTCCCAAATGAAACTTGGGATGTAATTAACCATAGGGGCTTGCCCCTATGGGATGTCTGTACCCCAGAAATAAATAAACCCCACTCAACCAAACATTGAGTGGGGGAATCTCTGTTAAATAATTGTAAATTTTGTTATTGAGACCATAAGGAAATGATATTTTTACCCTTCGGGGTAATATATCATCATTCTTATGCCGTACTCGATGATAAAGTATGCAATCCGTTTGAGGATACAAAAATTCTTCAACACGATTCTTCAGTTTGATCAACACTTTGAGAGGAGTTAATTTCTGACATTGGAAAGCAATTAAGGCTTACTAGAAATTTCTTAGTTCGACAATCAAGGTCGAAATATAAGAGTTTTTTTTTTTTGGAAAAAAAAAATGAGTTTGGACCGGCCAAGCCTTAAAGAAGGCTCGGTTTGTACTCAGGACACGGGACAGTTTCCTCCACCGGGCGAGAACCAGCGACAGAGAAGGGACTCGCTCCTATGGGTCGGTCGGTCTTCTCCACCGAGCGGGGCCGACGGTGTTCCTTCGTCGAATTGGAAGTCACGAAAAATAGCTGGTCTTCCGGTTGGATCGGACGTAGCGACGGGAGCTCGCTCGTGTGCTGCAAGACGGAAGCGGGTCTTCGTGCGGTATCTTCCTCTCTCACTCGATTGGCAGACACCTGCTTGCGGTCCTCTAGTCGGGCAAGAGAGCAGCGAAGGGTCGGAATTGCTTCACGGTTGCTCCTTCGTCTCGTTCTTTGCTGTTCGACTTATCCTTCTTCGACGACCCAGGGACTCAAGCGGGAGCAGCTCGAGCTTGTGGCTTTGCTCCTTCGACGACTTCCCTTCGTCGACTTCGCTTTCGGTTGGATCGGAAGACGGATCGAGACTTCCGCTCCGTCTCGGCTTCCGGCTTTGGCGTGTGTGGTCGGCAACAATGCGCCGATTTTTTTTTTCTTTTTCTTTTCCTCCTCCGATGATCTAAGATCCTTCTTCTCCGACGGCAATTAAGGCCGTTGGCTCTGATACCATGTTAAAACTAGAATTTGAGAGGGAAAAGCTTGAATTTTATTAAGCAATCTACTCCCTATTTATAGATCTATACAAGGTGTATCAATAAGGAAACAAATAACTCTTATAATAACATGAATACAATTATTCCTAAATCAATGGGAGGAATTAATGCAATCCATGTAGTCTTCCCACGGATTACTGTTCACAGCCGTGGATATCTTTGGGATCGTAAGGTTGAGATTTAACAATATATATATTCAATTGAAGGAAAATATAATGCAAGGTGACTTGAAGATTTAGGCTCTGTTTGGGACGGCTTTCTTATTGCTTCCTAAAACAACTTTTTACTTAAAAAATTAAATTTTTTACACTAAAAAGTTACTTGTAGAAGTAGTAAGAAAGCTGTCCCAAACGAAGCTTTAATTTTATTTTAATAGGCTTGATGGCTTAAGACACTTTGTTGGTAGACTAGGATTATTTGTATTCTTGGGATGATAGAACAATAGTTTTTATTGGGTCTATCTCAACGCTATTAATTTAATTGAAATCAAATATTTAACCTAACCCTAATGTTTAGCCTATATGACCATTCTTTATTGATAGTTTTTTCTTGCGAGTAGAAGGGATAATTATGAGAACTCATATCCATAGTAATTTTAGACCCTGGATCTCCCTAATTTGAACATCAAAGGAAAACTAGTTAAACTAAACTTAATCTATCTCATGGAAAATGAATGCCAAATTTCATAGATGTGCATGAAAGTAGTATGAATATGAAAATTTCAAGGTACACAAATAACTTTGTTGGCATTACAAGAAATTAAAATTACCCAAGAAATTTTGTTTGATTTCTAATGACAAGAAACAACGTTGAATTAATCTTAGGACTCAAGAAGAGTGTAAATTCATAGAAATTATATATATATATATATATATATATGCATAATGAATCAATGCCCGTCAATATTTATGTAAATTTCATAATACATATCAGCTATGTATAATGATCAACATGATTGATTAGGCTTAAATGAAAGGACCTGAGTTTAACATTTTTACATTCCAATTAATACATGACTCCTAGTGAGTCACATTGGGCTCCCTTACCCACAATGCAAGGTTGAAAGGCCTTTTATTTAAATTTTCTCCTAAATTTGGAGAAATAACACTCCTGCTGGATTATTGTTAAATATAGATTGTTTGTAACATTGTGTAAAGTTCAGCAGTGTCTTTAATCTGATTCCAAATATCATAACTGTCTTTTGAGCTTTCTATTTACCTATAATGCATCATGGGACCTTATTTTCCTTAATAACTGTGTTGATCTTAATCCTTAATTGTGCACTTGTTCAGGTTCTGACCCGATACATGGATATATCCTTGCTTTTTCCCTGGGTCTCACCTCCATTTTCAAGTACTGATTCTCTCTAGTAATTTACTCACTGAGGAACATTGGTGCTTAATTATTTATATTGTTGTTTTCATTGAAGAAATTGCAGCAATTATTTTGACAAGGAATGGGGTTCATTTATTCTTAGGACCTTGTTTATATCTTTGATACATACATTTTCACTTCAATTATTTTTTTTAACCTATTTCAAGAGTGCTGAAATTTTATATTTAAAACTATCAGTTTACTTCCATTTTTGATGTTACATATTCAAATTTAATCATCTCTTGACGATTGTTCAATCAAGACCTAATTTTGATATCAGTCGCGTAATTAATTAACTATTTTCTTTTATTAGTGAGTTATGCTTTATGAAATATCTGTTATTTAGGGATCAAACAAAGACCAGGGTTGTAATGCGTTCAGAGTTCTTCAGCTAATAAGCAATCGGCTCCCTTAATAACCCTTGGATTTTATTTATAAGAGAGAAGGTTCTAAGATACTTACAAGAGATAAATAAAAAAAAACCTAAGTATTATCTCCAAATAAGTAAGTCCTTCCAAATCCACCTGGTCACCCTAGCAATCCTGATCAGGGAAGAGTCGTGTATGGGACTTAACCTATAATACAATCGGATATTAGATGACCTAGTTCTTATCCCACTTTTTGGTCAAGATGCACATCCTTGACAAAATAATATGGCTAGAGATGATTCAAACGTGTCACTCTGATAGAAATCTTACAATAACTCTTTATGTAGAGGAATTAGATGAAGACATTTATGGTCATTACCCACCATAGTGAAATCATGATAAAAATAATTTGAATAACCCTAGACATCATAGAAATGATTTCTTGTAGGAATTGTCAAAAAAGGTTAAGGTGGAAGCTACTATTTTTGAATAGAGGCACACGCGAAATGAATTTGATTGTCTCTCCAAAGTGGAGCACTTTATTTATCACGGAAGTTTGGGGCTTAAGATATTTCTATGAATTTTGTAACAATTTAAAACAAATTTTCTTTTGAAGTAAGCATTCAAATTTCATAAAAGAGTCAATAAGATGTAAAATTTCATTAAGCTTTTAATTGTTCATATGCATAAACTGAGATGTGTACATGTATCTATAAAGTAGTCCATTTTGCATATAATCATCTATTCGATACACGTATGAAGGTAAAATATCTTAAACTATATATCTATAAAAAACATTAAAATTTTCATGTAAATAGACCTTAAAAATATATATCAATTAATGGAGGTGAGTAGTATAAATAATCTATGAGTAATCATAGTTCTAAACTACACAACTCAAAGGAAAAGAAAATACCATGCATGCCAATTATCATTTTTGAACTGTATAAAATCATTGAATTTTGTTTTGTTTTTAAATAACATTTTTAAATATAAATTGTGCATTGCAATCAGAGTTATAAACTAGAATTACATTATTGCATTCAAGTTAACCTAATTGCATGATTAGGAATAGAAGTATGTCATACCATAACTTGTCTCTTAATAACAATATTTAATATTTTGTCACAAGAGTGATGTTTAGAAATTACACTAACTCTCTATCGGTCGACACATCCCCTATTAGAACATTGAGGCACATCTCATATGCTCATAGTTGTCTATGGCGGAGGGGTATCTACCCCCCCCCCCCCCCCCACACACACGCGCGCGCGCGCGCACGCGTTCGTATTGGCATGATGGGGCGAAGTTCATACATGTACTATTATTTGTGGCAAAAAAATTGAAGTTATAAGCGCACGACTACATTAGTGTCTCCAATTAATACCGTAAGAGGGTGCTATACTATTTCAACATGCACTCATAAGCATTTTTATACATTATTTCTTTTGCATTCCCTCAAGAATATATTAAGTTTATTTGTGAAGGAATTAGTATAATATAGTGTAAAGTGTAACGGCCGCATAAACATTTGAAACATCACTTGAAAACCTACACTTCATTCATAGCAATAAGAGCGATGGTTTGCATTAAGAAGAAATAAATCATTGTAAAACCATTCATTGTAACAATCTTATAGCAATAAGATCATCTCATACATGTAAGAGAGCAATGATTTTAAACATATTAATTAAATGCATTAGGTTAAGAGAAAGTGAACATTACTTCAATTTAAAATGAGATCACCTACCTTAGCTTTAAAAGATTTGGCTCACCAGTCAACCCTTAGATGTCATCTGTCTTAGCGTAGTACATATAAATCAATATATGTGATTGCATTTTAGACATTCATATCAATTAGCTTATTTGAATTGTTCGAAATGTACTCAAATGGGTCATCTTGCCTATAAGTCAAGGTTATAAGTCTCATATTTCAATTCTAGTCCTCCACATTTTAAAAAACTAGGGTAAAAAGAAAAGGAAGAAAGTGCAACAAGTTCAAAAAGAAATTGTGATCAAAGAATGATTTTAAAATCCTGCTCCTATTGCAATCAAGTAAATTTATAAATGAACACTTAATTATGGATTGTGCTTAGTTATTTTTTTTTATGTTTACATATGATTTTCATAGACTTTAACAAATGAAGTTCATTTTTAAAATGCAAGTTCTCAGTTCCATGCCTGCAAAGAACAATCACGAGTTTACTTCACAGACCCGATCCTCTACATAAGGGGTAGAGTCGACATGGTCATTAATAGAATGAATGTCTAAAATGAACACAAGTGTCACATAAATTATGAACCCAATCCTCTACAAGCAAGTGGACAAAGTTGACAAGGTTTCAAACAATTAAGTTCAAGCATTCAAACCCTCTATAATGAGCATACTTATTACACATCATAATCAGAGGGGTCTATTCTCAAATAAAAATAATGCATATGCTTTAAGTATCCTACTGCTATGATGGGCACACTTATTGCACATCATAACTGGAGGGATTATTTTTCAAAAGAATATCAAACTCTTTATTGCAAAGACATATTGGTAGAAAATCTTAACTGAAGGGGGTCCTGTTATCAAAATACTTGTAAGTTTTAAAAGTAAATTATTTTGGGCTTTTCTCTAGATAAAAAAATGAAAATCTAAAAATTTATAAAATCTAAAAATATTGAAGTAAAATTAACTGTCTCAAGCTTAAAGCAATAATCCATTCATCCTATGCAACAATATGCTGAGCTTAATAAATTTAAGATAACCTCAGTTCATAAAAAGTCAATGTCATATCAAACATACCTTTATAGTTGCTCTTAAATATCTAGTGCTAGCAAGGATGTGACATTTGCCCTTTGATCGGGTGATTTTGCCATCAAATGATACCATGAAGGTATAGGGACAATCAGGGCCCTCTGATTAAGTGTTTCGTCACAACATGGTGTCATTAAATTTCAATCACAATCAAATACCACAAATTCTTTAATAGCATCTTATAAAATGAGGATGAAATATCTAGATAGTATCTTATTTGCAATCCAATTTAACTTATGAAAATTTAACCTGAAATCAAAACTCTCTTAGAAGAGATTGGTGGAAATTTTTACAGCCCACAAATGATTTCACGTTTTTTTTTTCTATCTAGCTAGTTTTTACTGGTAAGGAGATAAGATGATTCTACAAGTTGTATTGTGCTTGACTAATGTATTGTGCAATCAAATGTTGATGTAGTTACATAGTGGCTTCATTAGCATGCTTTTAAACTAAGTTTAACTGATTTAATTTTTTTTTTTGGTTTTTATGTCTCTGCGCAGACTGCTTATGTGTAAGTGTGTGTTCTAATGTATGGTGAAGTTTTTGGTGAAGGCTTTTCTTCTAATTGTGCCAAATAATTAATCACATGTTGAGAAGTGTAAGTAGTACACTAAAAATAATAGCCACTATGTAGTAGATTGGTTATTTATGTATAGCCAATCTTAAATGAACAATTTGTATGATGAAAACTTTGACACATGATATGATGACAGAAATAAAAGCATTAAGTTTGGGAAATTTCTTACTAGGTGAAAGTGAGTACTGACATCATTCAAATATTTCTTTTTTCAGGTCATTTATGGATACACAATATACTTTTCGTCTTTCTAAGCTGCGATTAGAGCTAAGATCGAGCATAATGACAATGATTTACCACAAGGTGAATTTATGTCCTATACTGCTTATAACGCATCATTGCTGCTAGTTGACACTTCCTACTACTAAGTTATGTGTCTGATTAATAAAACATTAGGTGGCAGATTTACAATCAAATGTAAAATGACACACTCATCCTCCCTCCTGGAATGCATATATATGTGCAACTGTGCATACATATCTACATTACTTACATTCTTACACATCATAAATGCACTCTAAAAAGCACGTGCATTAGTCCTTGCATATTTAAATATGCATATCCTTGCATGAATGCATGGATACATACATACATACATATGCTCCAACATACTTCAAGTCATTATACACAATATTTCATGCATACAATGTACTTAACTACATACATAATGACTTGTATACTTGCATGTTGGCACACACTCGCATACATGCATGGGTATATGCTAGCATTCATACATACATACTCATTTTTTTATCATAGTCTAGATGTGCATCCTTTAAGTTTTATCTTTCCTTGTACACTTTTAGGTATTTGTAAACCAATACCTTTAATGTCAATCTCAATGTGTATTTTCCTACCATGCCTGATTTCAAGAAAATGTGTTCATCAACACGTCTTTGTCTATGGGATATATCCTTCAGCTGAACCTCTCTACATGCTCTTATGTATCCCGTCTAATATCCATTCTGTTTCCTTCTATCACACCCATAGAGGAAATTGGGGCCCTTCTTGAGCTAAATATGGAGTGGGGAAGGCAAGTTTTGGTATAAATAGGCGGCGCTGATTCTGTTCTGGCCTTTTTGTCAAACTTATTTTTGCTTTTATGTTTATATCTCTATGAAAATGTATTTAAGATAGTCTACTTGTCTGTATCTAAGTTTGACACGAGCTCCTATTCTGCAGCCTTCTAGTTCTATATATCTTCAGAGTTTTATGTGAATGTTTTTTTTTTTTATTGTTCCTCCTGCTTCATCCTTTATTTCTGGCCTATTTTTTCTTTCTAAGCATATATGTAGAGGTTAAGTTTGAAGTTGCCCTGTCATCATCATTTGCCTAATCCCACGCACCTTCTAATGGCCAAACTTGGAACCCATTAGTTCTCATTTTCCAGAACTTTTTCTAGTATCATGAACGCTAACAATATGTTATGGTGAGCGTATGCTAAATGTGATTAACACATATATTTGGAAGAAATATGCTCTACATGGAATTTATTATGTACATATTTTTCTTTTTTGAAGAATAAGTTTGTGCATTTCTGTCTCTATAGGCTAATTTAATTACCTCTGCAGTGCTTACATGTAAGCCTTGCTGAACGCTCCAAGTTTTCTGAGGGAGAAATTCAAACTTTCATGTCAATAGATGCAGGCCAGACTGTTAACATCTGCAACAGCATTCATGATACATGGAGGTACTACTTTCTATCCCTTCATTCTGAATTTTCTTAGCGTGATACATTTTAGCCATCATTTTTATGTGCATTTCCTTGGTTTCTTGGTATAAAAACGATCTAAATAAATTACCCTTTGGATCATCAATTATGGGGTTTGCATTCATTGGTTCATCAAATCACATGGTTTTAAAACATGCTTGAATGAAGGCTCAACCCTTCAAAAAGTATATAGGAGTCATTTTCCTTCATTATTGGTGCTACCTTCATCATTGCCATTATACCAATTGTATGTAATTGGTTTTATGACTCTCTCTCTCTCTCTCTCTCTCTCTCTCTCTCTCTCTCTCTTCTCTCTCTCTCTCTCTCTCTCTCTCTCTCTCTCTCTCCCCCCCCCTTTTTTTTTTTTCGTTTCTAGTTATTTTTGTAATAGTTTTTAAACCTACTCTTTGCTCTATCCATGCTAACATTGGATGACTTTGATCTACTCTATTTCCTTCCTACATCAACACTATTTTTCTCTATCATCTAATGAGTCGTTGATGAGGACATCAGTCAGGGATTTCGACATGTGTATCATCAACGTAGTCGTGGATTGACGGCTACGATTCTTAGTATGTATTTTTGATGTATTTTCTATTTTATGTTTTATGTTGCATTTGAGTTTTCCCATTTTACCCCTATGGGGAGTTGAGTCTATATTGTAGCCCGAGGGCACTTAAGTCTTTTCGGTTTTCTTTCATTTGGGCCTATTTATAGGAGGCCTCTTGCATTGTAATGATGATGATTATTGATATGAAAATTTCAGTTTTTGCTCATGATCTCTTTGTGAGTTCTAGAGGAGAGGAGTAGCCTAGGAGAGGCTCAAAAGAAATACCCAACAACCCCCTTCGTGGGAGCTCTTGGTTCTTTTTATTTTTCTTTCTTTCTTCCTTTTTCTCCTAGCCGCCGTCACCCCCACACCCACCTCCTTACCACCGGCCAACAACCCCACGCCTCCCTCTTCCCTTAGCCGCTGAATTCCAGCCTCCCTCACCCGTCCGGCCCAAATCCCCCCCACCCCCTTCCACTGGAGCCAACACCCAAGCCGCCGGCCCCATTGACTCCCCACCCGCCGGCCAACTCAAGGCCAAGCCTTGGAATTTTATTTTCAAATTCAAGTATGTTTTCATTGCTTTCCTAAATTGCCCCCTTGTCATTTAGGAAGTTTCCTAATTGAATTCAATTTGAAATTTGAATTTTAAATACCTTCCTAAATGATAAAACCCAATTAGGAAACCATTCAAATCTAATCAAATCTGAATTTAATTCAGAATTTTGATTTAATGACTTATTCAATCACCTGGGCCCCACTTACATTGAACCTAGACACAAATTTAAAACCCCATAGGGCCGGCCCCCTCTCTCTTCCCTCTCTCTCTATCCACTTTGCCCCCTAAGCAACAATTAATCCCTTCCTAAGTTCCCTAATAGCCTCCGGCTCATTAACCCCTTAATTGGGTTGATTTGAATTTCATTTTGGCTCTCCCTCTCTAATGAAAATATGAAATTCAGAATTCAGACTTTCCCTCTCACCTTTTCCTCCCAAACCACTTGGCTTAGCCCAAAAGAAACCCTAACCCTAGCTACCCCTCACCCTCCCCAAGCCATCTCCCACCATCCTCTCCCTTCCTCCTCACAAATCTCAAGATTGTTCTTCTCCAACTGCCACCACCACAATGCATGGCCGATCCGGAAGTCCACCATGGCTTCTTATATGATGACAAGGACGAACAAACATTCTCGAATCTCCTTTCTTAGACGGGAACCTAGACGTGGACGCTTCCGTGGAAGATTATTTAAATCACATCCTTTTACACTGGACCTTCCATCAAGGATTACATTTCTACCGAGCGTTGGATACTCACTAGTCAACTCGTGGATTCCCCGCTGCTGGCCACCTCTCTAACAAACTACATCTTGGGCGTCATTTGTCTTATAGTGGCATCGCTAAGCTTGTTCTCAATCTTCCTCCACTAAAGTACCTCCACCAAGAGTGTGAGTGAGGGACCCAAGGTGAGCAAATCTATTTGTTAAACCGTGGATTAGTGTTCCCTTGTCGTAACATTACTTTCTCTATTTTATGTTGTTAAATTGTAAGCATCCTGTTAATCTAGTTGTAATAGCACGACTTACATAATTTCTACTTGATAATTCCAAAAGCCTAATTTGGGAGAACAAGAAGTCTATAACTAGTAAAGCTTTAGTAATCAAATATTAACATGCCTAAGCAGTTCTTATTTTCGTGCATGTATGTTTCACATCAGTCGTACAATGATTTAAAAGGTGGATGCATGAAAGTGACAATACACGAACACGGTATCATGATTTATCCATAAAAGTAGTACACACCATGCCATGGAAATCACATTTTTCTTAAAAATTATTATTTTAAAATCCTTAGTTAAATATAATAATTATATTTCTTATTAAAAGGATTTACATGTTAAATATAAGATTATATGCATCACATAAAAAGCTTAATGATCAATTAAAAAGAAGTTGGTTTAATTATAAACATATTTCAATGTTTTATCAAGTGTACTCTATTTTTATCAAGCATGCCTAATTGTTAACAATAGACCAACATTAACATTAATCATTATGCATGATTTTAGCAACACAAAATGTTAAAATTAAAAAAGAGTATATAATCTTGAAAATGTGAAAAAATGTGATCACATTGATGTACCACTAAAGGACCCAATACACACGATATTTTTATCATCATCCCCACTAACACCAATATATTCTTCTATTGAATCTTCATCATCTTATCTCCCAGCAGTGTAGGGTTGTCCTAGCCATGGCAAGATTTTATCTCAATCATGTAAGACTTTAATTTTGATATATATATATATATATACCCAAAATTCCAGGAGACATACAATTGCTGTTTACCTTTAGGTTATCATCTCATAATCGTTTTCATCAACAAACCTGGATATATATTACATGTATGGCCACTTAAGAATAATAATTATGTGAAATGAGTTATATGTAAGAATGTCCAAACCAGTTGCTACGTGAAAGATAGATCGAATTGAAATGATATTTTTTCAAGATAATCCCTATATAAATATTTATGTCGATTTCTTTATGATCTCAGTGAAGTGCATTTTTATGACGCGTCCATCTTCTGCCTAACTTTCTTTAGGCAATATCATGGTTTCCTGTTTTTATATAAAACCTCTAAAAAAGTAAGTCACAAAGATTATCTTAAAACCTCTTAAATATAAAATATGAAATTACATTGTTATATTATTAAACCACGAAATCAGAATATAGGTTGAATTTCCAAAGTTAGAACCTTGTCTGCATACTCAGGATCCCCCTTTGATAAATAATATAGGTTTAATTAGGCTAAAATGAACATTATAGCAAATATGAGTTCTTGGTGTAAGATAAATTATTATTAGAGTATGCTGAACATCTTGAAATCTGAACCCGATTTATATTTCCTAAGTTTCATACTAAATATATTTTTATAAGCAAGGGTAACATTAATAAAATAACTATCAGAAACAATTTAAAAATTGAAAGGCCATTGGCATATTCTGAGAATAATTCATACCTTTTTGCTGGTAGTCTAGTTTTTACTGTTCCTTCTATTGAACTTATAGCTTCTTTGTCCAGCGTGTTTAGCTTTTAATGTGTTTTGTATATATACGGAACTAATTCTTCTTCTTCTCACAGTTTGCCTTTACAGATAGGTGTGGCATTATACCTTTTATATACACAAGTCGGTTATGCATTTGTTTCTGGCCTTGCAATAACTATCTTGCTCATACCAGGTAACAATGAAAGAGTATTCATCATTTATTTCTACTTCTTTCTGTATGCTTAGTTTTACCTAATGAGTTTTCACGCTACATGTTCTCCCAAGACATATTTTCCAAGGTTCTAGTACTTTTAGAAGTACAGTTGAATAATATAAAGATAAGGTGTCTATGTGATAACTAGATCACTTTCATTGCAGTAAACAAATGGATTTCAACGATGATTGCACGTGCAACTGAGAAAATGCTGAAAGAGAAGGATGAGAGGTTTAAATATGTTCTTCTCTTATGATTGTTTTCGGCTTGCTATTTTTGTTGATCCAACATTTGGATGATCTTTGGAAGGATTTGATCTTTTCATGTTTGAATGCAAGAGGGGTAGTGATAGCCACTTAAGGATTTTCAAAATTTCTTTGAAAGAAATGCAGGAAGGTTTTTCAAAATTTAAAACTAAAGAGAAAATAAGTATAATCTTTATAACTTTATTGGCCATCTCAACCTATTAGTGAATCCTTTCCAAAGCATCATTCATTTTTTTAACACAACATTTTGTCCTAATCGATTTCTTGGGTATATTCAATCAAGTATCTAAACATTTTAGAGAGAGAGAAAGAGAGATGCTAGAGAGAAGCATGATTAGTGATGGGGAAGAGTGTTGATTGGTGCTCATCCTAACCATGTGCGATATTATAAATATGAGTATGATGAACCACAAAATAATTGCAAAATTGAGATCAAATCCACAAAAGAGAACAACAAAATTTATATTATCTGGCTCAAGTATGGCTGTGTCCACAGCCATTGAGAGATCAAATAATCCACTAAAAAAAAAAAAAAGATAGATGTAAAATTACACTTCACGCAAAATTAGAGATATGTATTAAGCTACCATATTATCTTGCTGAGAGAAATGCAGTTACCTACTACAAAGATAAGGGCTGGATTTCTTCTTCTTGAATAAGTCAAAGGATTCCACCTGCAAGCACCCAGAATACTTTCTTTCTTGGATAATACCCCTCTTCGCTTTTTTTCTTTTTATCTCCTCTATTGGTTACTTCTTCATGTGTATTATTCTACAAATGAAGATTAATGAGCTTATATAGTGAAGAGTTCCAAAACTACCATGTAAGACTTTTGTAGCCTTGATTGTAGCTTTTTGTGGTGGCCTCCATTTAGGACTTTATGATAACCTCTATTCTTTTGGAAGCCTGCAATTTAGATTTTATGGAAGTCATTAGTTTATAAAAATAAAGTTCAAATCTTATCCATGATAATTACTAAAATTTTGACTCCACCCTTTTAAGAGAGAAAGAGGAAGAGAGGCAGGAGAGGAGATAATGATTGGCAGGTGTTGGCTGGTGCCCACTCCAAGCCATGCGCAGTGTTATTGACATGGAGAGTTGTTCTCTTTTTCTCCAACAAAATTGATTTTTCATGTAAAATTGTTTAATATCAAAGGAGTTGATTACCTCATGGATGGCATCTTGACCATTGGAGGAGCATATAATTAGAAAAGGTTGATTTAAGAGTCTTATTATTTGGAATAATTGACAATTATTTATGCTAGCAAGCTTCAAAAAAGTTGAAGGTGGTATATTGTTTTATTTTGGGAAATGTCATGTTTGTAGTTACAAACAATTTGGTATTTTCATATTTAAAACCCACTTTGGGGATTTAAACTTAGTTTTTGCTTTTTATGGACCCTAAATAGCATTTTCTTTTAATAGAAATCATGTGATGGTTCAAATGATACCAAATAAATGTTTAGGATTTTTCTGGGGAAGAATTCCTCTATCTTTTTTCTTGTTATTTTTATGGATGAAATTGCCCTAGTAGTTTAATTATGCTTATTGTCCCTTCTAAATCTCATCTACTCTACTTGGTTGTGCTACCTATCCTATGAGGTGTATCCCAAGAATGAAGTTCACTCCAATGCAAGGTTTAGGGATGGTTTAACATGTATTGTTGATTGCTTAAGAAAAATAATCTCCTCTCTTGAGATTCCTCAATGGGCAAGACAACTCAGGAATTATTTTCCTTGAGCTAGATAAATTTTTCTTAAACTAGATTTTTTCTCATTTTAAATCAGGGTATTGTTAGATCTGGGGTTGATACTTCTTGTTGGTTCTTGCCCATATAGTTAATTTCCCATCTGGCTTGTGAAGGGATGTTACTTAAGCTCACTTCTAGCATAGATTTGGTAGTTTGGTTTTAATTTAATTAAGTGGGGAATGAAGGTAAACTTGATCATAATTTTATGGTTTTATTATTATGAATCTACTAATGGACCCAAGATGCCATTGTCTAGGAGCTTTGTGCTGTAACATCCAAAAGCCCAATTAGCAACTATGTGTTATAGCAACTATGTGTTACTTCATCTCAAATGTCGCAAGTAGATTAGGGTGAATGTATGCGTGGAAGATGTGCTGTTGAGGTTGAAGTCAACTCATTAACTAGTAGAGGGCTCTAATTTTCACTGAATAGTTTAGAGGCACATACCATAGTCATTTGCGGCTATGAAGTACTCATCCCAACTAATAAAAGTTAAGAGTTGTGGCATACACGTCTAAGATAGATGAAGTTTGATTGGTGGATTTAGTTATGATTTACTATCCATTAGTTTCATATCTCTCTCTCTCTCTCTCTCTCTCTCTCTCTCTCTTTTCCTAGTGATTGCAAAACCTGAGCACCCCTATGAGCCTCTCTCGAATCTTCCTCGATTTATCTTGTTTGTTTTTTATCTATTTCATATATATATAAATTTTTTTTTTGTTTTGATTTATGTGTTCATATTAAGGGGGAAATAAAAACTCTCATTTAACAAAATGCTAGCACACGATACAATTCTATTTCACTTTTGAAATTCCCCAATAATTTTGGATTTATTTGTTGTTTAAGCAAATGCCCTTTTGAACATGATTAATTTTGTCTATTTGTCTATCAGTCTTCATTACTTGTTAATGCTTTTAAATCAATTTAGAGGCATGAGGCCTCCCAATTGCATTTAAAATTGCCCGTAACATTAATGATCTCAATTTGGATTAGGTTGTTAATCAAGCCTAAATAGCTTTGTTAATAACACTTAATTAATCATTAGTTATCTTTATGACTTTAGGGTCATTACTTATATGACCTTATTATGTATTCTGGTTGTTACTGAAAGCATCGTAACACATTTGTTGCGCTGCAATTGCTTCATTTGTTGTATTGCTTGTTTGATCAAAACAATTATTACCAAGCTCTCCTATTGCTTACTATTTTCATGACAAAATTCTAGGACTTGTCTCTATTGAGTTGGTTCAGTATAGAATTATTTTTATGCCGGTGAGCCATACTATTATCTTTTCATGTTATGCTAAAAAGAAGTACAAACATGTTTATATTCATGTTATTACTTCGTCTACGAACAGAATTAGAGGAGCTGGTGAACTTTTGATGTCCATTCGGATTCTGAAAATGTATAGCTGGGAGCGCATATTCACCGAGCGGTTGATGAAGAGAAGATTACTGGAAGTGCAACACCTCTCTGTAAGAGAATTAAGGCTTCTTTCTCTCTAGTTTTACAGATGTTCTGGTTTTGTTGTGCTATGTAAAATAAGGTCATCTTACTGTCATATAGAATTACAAGCTACTTCATAAGGTATTGTCCATTTGCTCGTGAAATCACTAAAAAAGTTCACATGTGAAATGAAAACTGTCTAAGCACATTCCCTATCTAAACTAAAATTACTTTTTAAATAGTTAAGCAAGAGAAAAGCTGATGTACAACCTTTGTTTAACCACATTGAAAGTTCTATACAGTTTTTTATTTTATTTTATTTTATGTATTAACATCCTGACATAAGAGCTCTTCATCTTAGACTCGGAAATATTTGGATGCATGGTGTGTATTCTTCTGGGCAACAACGCCAACGCTTTTTTCACTTTCTACATTTGGCGTCTTCTCTTTGATGGGCCAATCTCTAGATGCTGCTACGGTGAATAATACGGCTATGCTTTATTTGATGAATGCATGAGAAGAATCTTATGCTTCGTTTGGGACGGCTTTCTTATTGCTTCTTAAAGCAGTTTTTAATACAAAAATTTTAATTCTTTGACTAGAAAGCTGCTTTAAGAAGCAGAAAGAAGGCCGTCTCAAACGAAACCTTAATCTTTGTATGCTCTCTGAGAATTTCAACATTTGACTTGTGGTATTGCTATGTAGGTGTTTACATGTGTTGCACTTTTCAACACGTTAATCTCTCCCTTGAATTCCTTTCCATGGGTGATTAACGGACTGATTGATGTAAGTTGCCCATTATTATTTTCCTTTATCAAAATTTGAATTAATTATTATCAAGCCTAATCTCTTAGGATTTTTATTTCAGGCTGTAATTTCTTCCAGGCGATTGAGTAAATTTTTGTCCTGTCCTGAGCACTCTTTTGACTTTGGACAATCTTATGACGCTCAGATATCTCTCACTGATCCTATTCACCACTTTGGTTGCCAGCATTCTCTGCATTGTAATCCCAATATGGTCATATTTCAAGATTCATGCTTTGTTTGGTCAAGTTTTGATGATCCAGAGGAACAGAGCCCTGTGTTAAGAAATATTACATTGAACCTTCCGAATGGTCTTTTTATTGCAATAGTTGGAGAGGTCATTACCATAACTTTCACCTACAGATTCTCTTGTTTTTATAGCTACTGCTGATAATCAAATATTTGGCCAATAACATTTTGACCTTAGTGTTATCATTTCACAAGTTTTATACCTTATGTGTTTTGTCTATTTGGCACAATTTACTGGTTAAATTCTGGCAATTTGTTTTTTGTAAGAACATATGCTCAGAAGGCAAATCTGTCCCAACATGCTCCTCATCACGATCAATGTTATTGAAAATTCTAATTGTTATGGTTGTTGCCTGCTTTGGATTATAAACTTTTTTAAGCCTTAACTTAGAAAGAAGAAAGGGTATTTTGTCTCGAGAAATATGAAAACTCCATGAAGGTTCCTTCTTCCATTGGTTTGTTCTTGATTTTACTTAAATACTTTCCACTTTATCTTTTCACAGCCTTCCTATATATAGGATCAATTTTTCATTCTTTTAGAAGGACATGAGTTGGACAAATATAGAGAGAATAAGGAGGATATACATATGATATTTATTGATTTAGAGAAAACATATGATAAAGTTTCAAGACAAGTGCTATGGAGAGTTCTTGAAAAGAAAGGAGTTAATAATTCTTATATTCAAATCATTAAAGATATGTATGCAAGAGCTATTACTTGTGTTCAAACATAAGGTGGTTTAACCAAGTATTTTTCTATTTCGGTTGGATTACATCAATGATCAGCCTTAAATATCTTTTTGCTTTAGTCATGGATGTTCTCACTAGACATTTGCAAGAGGATGTACCTTAGTGTATGCTTTTGGTTGATGATATACTTCTTGTTGATAAGACTAGATAGGGAGTTGAAGGTAAACTTGAATTATGGAGGTCAACCTTTAGAGTCTAAAGGTTTTCGCTTGAGTAGATCTAAAACTAAATAGATTGAGTGTAATTTTAGTAGTAATGGATCTAGTGAGGGGATTGTGACTTTGGGCGATCAAGTCATTAATAAGAGTACTCGTTTTAGATATCTTGGATCTATTGTTCAGAGTGATGGTGAAAATGGGGATATTATCAGTAGAATTCAAGTTGGATGGTTGAAGTGGAGAAATGCATCGGGCTTGTTGTGTGATGGAAAAGTCCCCCTCAAACTTAAGGGAAAATTCTATAAGATGGTGGTGAGACCTGCAATGCTTTTTGGTGTCAAATGTTGGCCATTAAAAGAGAAGCATAATACTAAGTTAAGTATTGCATAGATGAGGATGCTCAGGTGGATGAATGACTTTACCCTTAGAGATAGGATACGAAATGAGCATATACGTGAAAAGGTTTGAGTAGCTATAGTGGAAGATAAGATTAGAGAGAGTCGTCTTAGATGGTTTGGTCACATAAAATGGAGGCCTCCCGATAACCCGGTTAGGAAAGTAGAGGTATTAGATTTGATTTATGTTAAGAAAGGTAGAGGTAGACCTAAAAACACTTGGTTTTCTTTATTAGATTGAAATGAGAATTTGACTTTTAACAAGACACAACGGAGAAAAAGGTTTCATGTAGCCGACCCCAGGTAGTGGGACAATGGTTTGATGATGATGATGTTGTTGTTGTTGTTAGAAGGACATGAGTATTTATTGTTACTTATATTTCACCTTTCATCACAAAATTTTGATGGTTAAGATTAAGTAACTTAAAGATAAAAAAAAAGTAAAAGTTAATGTTTAGCTACTTTAGCTCTTATCCATTCCAAATTTGTGGTGTATGGTGTGGGTGTTGTTGATCTACAACTATATTCTACAATCAATTCAAGCAAGCATAATGAGAAGGACAACCAACCGACTTATGCAGCGTCACTCGTGATGAATTTGAAATGTCTCAAAAGCGAAGTTGAATGAAACCACTCAAACATCTTCCGTTCATAAAATTGGTTCCGTTGATATGCCCAAACATCTAATTTACCTGAGCAGAACCATTCGCCCGCAACTCGATTGAACAACGACAAAGATGATGATCTGTGGATGCGACTTTACACATAATCATGTGAGCATTGCCCGTTTGCAAAACATATTACGTCATTGCATTTTGATTGTCAAAATTACCAAGAAAAGGCGTTCTATGTTCGACATGGGTGAATCCAGTTGAAAAACAACAGGACTACAAATGCGATGCCACGTGCAGTTGCTCGAACGTCGCTCGTCCAGGAAAAGATTGCGTCAACATATCCTAAACATAAAAAATACTTGGAAAAGAAAAGCAGATTGTCGAGATCCCCACACTAGTTGATATGCAACATATGCCTGCTCACAAGGCGATGACATGCAAATTGAGATGCACGAGGAACGAAAAATTGAGCAAGAAATAAATTCATGTTTATTTTATTTTAATTGATTAAATAAAAAAGAATTAAAAAGAAAAGAAATCTTATAAAAAACCTAGCTAATTCTCGCCCATGCCCGTGAATTTGGTTCCAAATCTTTGAAATTTCTTGAGACCAATGCTTTAGCGTTGAATTCCTGTCCCGTCAACACTGGTAATAAAAAAAATAGAAAAAGTAATCTATATCCCTAGCACACGATCCCCTCTTTCATCTCTTAATGCTACCTCTTGCCCACAAATCCAACCACCCAGTCTTCCTTAGCCTTAGCACTGTAGCCCCTCCTTTCCCTCTTCGATCTTCAGCTCCAAACAACCCACCTCTCTCCCTTTCTCTCTATGTTTGCGTACATAGGCCCTCTAGCCCTTTCCCCTTTTCACATAGTTGACCTCTCCATTCTTTTTCCATGTATGCATCATAACCCAACCCTAGCCAAACATGTTGCCCTCTCTAATTACCAGAGACCATTCCCCCTCTCCCTCTATTGCTCCTCTTCTAACTCAGCCACCTGAATCATCCTTGAACCCTTCCACCTTCAGTGACTGGCAAACACCTGCAGCTCCCACATCCAATGCGAGCGGTCACTTGCTCCCTCTCAGCCATAGCCAACTGATTCTTTCCAATTCTCCTCTGCTTACCTGATCAAGTCACTGCCAGTTTAATTGCCAACCTCCACCTTCACCTTTATCTCCAACCCTCCTGTTCCCTAAACAATGGGCAGCTCTCTCTTTCTCTTCCCTCATCTTTATCTCTCTAAAAAACTCTCTTTTTTTCTCTCTCTAAATAGAGTTTATTATATCATCCCCTCACTTCTATCTCTAACTTCTTTCTCTCACTAAACATAGAGAGTATCTCACCACACTCTCTCCCTGTCTCTCTCTAAACATCTCTCTTCTCCCTCTCTTTTTTATCTCTACATCTCTCTTTTTCTTATCCTCTTTCTCTCTCTTTCTATGCATATTTATATAAATATATTTATAATATATATTAAAAAAAAGAACGCCATAAAAAAGATTAAAAAAAAATAAAAGAAGTGTATTTCATCGCTTCACTATTTCCTCGTATTCACCTCACCTCACATTTTTTTTATCATCACGTAGTCCAAAGGTATAAACTCGTAAACTTTAAAAAAAATCTTCTAAATTCCAAAGGTGCGTTCGGCTCAACAAGTGGAACTCATACATGCTCCTTTTTTTAGTGTTGCTTTTAAGTACATGTACATTTTTTAATAGGGCAAAAAAAATTGCGAGTCTTCATATAGGGTACATGAAGAGCTCGAGCGTGGGTGTCGTACGACATCAACCATACAAACCTTTCTTGGCATGGTAGGCATGCTTATGACTCCTGATAATGCTTGCCATGCGAGGAGGATGCTGAGAGCTTGCTAAACTTCACACTGGTAAGGAGTCCAGTATGTACACAAAACTGCATACATGTATTTCTTGGCGTAGTGGGATAGAATACCCCCAGCTAGCCATATATGCACCTTTCTAGGTGTGGCATGCAGGCCCTTCTCTTCGAATGTTGCCCTCCTTGGCAGGGAAGACGCTAGGAGCTTGTTAAAATCCAAACTATTCTATTAAATGTGATGTTGCGCAATGTGTCAGAACCAGAAATGCTGAGGTAAATCATAAATAATTAGTATTTAATTAAATAAGAATTAATAGAATTAAGTTATGAGTAAGTTAGTTACATAATTATTTAAAATGATTTATTGTAGAGTGAAGAGATGTATTCATTAGAGGCTTTTGGTGTGAGCGGTTAGGAGATGGGACCCACTTCCCATTTATCTTATCTGCTTAATCGTTCTTATCACATGGAATTGGCTAGAGAAGAATTAAGTGCAGAGAAGTTTCGCAAGAATCCAGAAATTCCTATCCACCCGTCTGCACAGTGTCCAGAAATCACTGTTGGTAGTGTCGGCACAGTTCCTCTTGCGAGACTGTAGAGCAATTCGGCATAGTGTCCAAAAGACACTGTTTTGGCATTCGGTAATGCTTCAGTAAGGAAATTCTGTCAAGGATCTTTGATCTCTCAGGATT